>SJYX01016032.1:0-54864 GCA_006410675.1 Oreotragus oreotragus
CATGAAATGTTCCCTTGGTATCTCCAATTCTCTTGAAGAGATCTCTAGTCTTTCCCATTCTGTTGTTTTCCTCTATCTCTTTGCATTGATTGCTGAAGAAGGCTTTCTTATCTCTTCTTGCTATTCTTTGGAACTCTGCATTCAGATGCTTATATCTTTTCTTTTCTCCTTTGCTTTTCGCCTCTCTTCTTTTCAGTGCTATTTGTAAGGCTTCTCCAGACAGCCATTTTGCTTTTTTGCATTTCTTTTCCATGGGGATGGTCTTGATCCCTGTCTCCTGTACAATGTCACGAACCTCATTCCATAGTTCATCAGGAACTCTGTCTATCAGATCTAGGCCCTTAAATCTATTTCTCACTTCCACTGTATAATCATAAGGGATTTGATTTAGGTCATACCTGAATGGTCTAGCGGTTTTCCCTACTTTCTTCAATTTAAGCCTGAATTTGGAAATAAGGAGTTCATGATCTGAGCCACAGTCAGCTCCTGGTCTTGTTTTTGTTGACTGTATAGAGCTTCTCCATCTTTGGCTGCAAAGAATATAATCAATCTGATTTCGGTGTTGACCATCTGGTGGTGTCCATGTGTAGAGTCTTCTCTTGTGTTGCTGGAAGAGGACTGTTCTGTGTACTTCATATGAATGGAATCATACAGTTTTTGTCCTTTTGTCAGTGGCTGTTTCGCTGAGTATAATGTCTTCAGGGTTCATCCATGTTATATTAATAGCATGTTTCAAAATTTCCTTCCTTTTAAGGCTGAATAATATTCTATTGTAGATATATACCACATTTTATTTATCCATTCTTTGGTTTTTTCTTGGCCACAGCTTGTGACTTGAGGGATCTTAGTTCCCCAACAGGGATTGAACCCGTGACCGAAGTCCTAACCACTGGACTGCCAGGGAATTCCCTATCCCCTCATCTGGATTGGCAGGCAGACTCTTCACCACTGAGCCACCAGGGAAGCCCTGGAGTTTTCTTCATGGGGAGATTTTAACCACAAATTCAATCTCTTTTATAGATACAGGACTATTCAGGTTGTCTGTTTTTCTTGAGTGAGCTTTAGTACTTTGTGTCCTTCAAGAAATTTGTCCACTTTATCTAAGTTAAGATAATACTGCCATGAACTAAATCTGATTTGCTGCCTATTTTTGGTAGATAAAGTTATATTGGAACATAGATACCTCCATTTGTTTATGTATTGTCTGTGACTTTGTGCTATGCTAGCAGAATCCAATAGTTGCGGAAGAGATGGCATGGCCTATAGAGCCTAAAATATTCATTACCTGGCCTTTTGGAGAAAGTTTGCTAACCCCTGATCTTTGTTTTCAAATGTACTGGCATTAAGTTGTTTGTAATATTACTTTATTATCCCTTTAATATCTGTAGAATCTGTAGTGACAGATTTCTACACTGTTCTCATTTCATTTCATGGATCATTTTAATTTCATTGATTTCCACTCTGATTTTTACTATTTTCCTTCTTCTGCTTACATTAGTTTTCATTTGTTCTTCATTGGTTTGAGAACTTTGTGCTTTTCTAATATGGGTGTTTAGTGATGTAAATTTCTTTTCAGTTACTGCTTTAGTAACTTCCCACACATATTGGTATGTTGTGTTTTTACAGGAGAATGGGATCTGGGAAGTTTTCAAAGCTACTGGTAATGTTCCGTTTCTAAAACTGGGTGGTAGGTACATGGGTACATTTATTTGTATATTTATTCTTTATATCTTATACATATAAATACTCTTTTGTGTTTATTCAGTTTTTAACAAGGAGCTTTTAGAAAGTGTGAATGAGGTGAGGCTGTAATTACCTTGTGGGTAGACAATTCTCTTGAGCAGTTATGTTGTACAATGAAGCAGAGAAAGGGGGTTGTAATTAAAGAATGATGTAGGATAAAAGGAGAGATTCTCTTTGTGTTTATTACTTTAAACATGGATGATTCCAAAGCAAGTTTACTAATTCAAAGAAGAGTAAATAAACTTTATAAAACCATACCAGCAGGTGTAAGAGTTATATCCTCAATTGAAAATTGATGTGTTTAACCAGAGCTTTTGCCTTAGAATAATAACACCTAATTTTTTTCTCAAACAGTTTGGGTCTGCTTATACAAGGAAGCAAATACTTCCTTGAGTTCTGAGAACTGCATACCAAAAACTATGGCCAGTTTTTGTTGGCCTAGCATTTTTTTCAAATCAAATGCTGTTATTAGTTGTCTGCAACAATAAATTTTAAGTAACTACATTTTAAGTATAGTTATAAAGGAGAAGGATGAAGGTATGTCTGCTTTTATAAACAATGAAATAAGCTGTTTGTAGCCAGCTGTTACCTGTCCAGTTCAGTCCAGTGACTCAGTTGTGTCCGACTCTTTGTGACCCCATGAACTGCAGCACGCCAGGCCTCCCTGTCCATCACCAACTCCTGGAGTTTATTCAGACTCAAATCCATTGAGTCGGTGATGCCATCTAACCATCTCATCCTCTGTCGTCCCCTTCTCCTCCTGCCTTCAATCTTTGCCAGCATCAGGGTCTTTTCCAATGAGTCAGTTCTTCTAATCAGGTGGCCACAGTAGTGGAGCTTCAGCTTCAGCATCAGTCCTTCCAGTGAATATTCAGGACTGTCAACCAGTCAATCCTAAAGGAAAGTTGAATCTCCTTGCAGTCCCAGGGACTCTCAAGAGTCTTCTCCAACACCACAGTTCAAAAGCATCAAGTCTTTGGCACTCAGCTTTCTTTATAGTCCAACTCTCACATCCATACATAATCACTGGAAAAACCATAGCTTTGACTAGATGGACATTCGTTGGCAAAGTACTGTCTCTGCTTTTGAATATGCTGTCTACGTTGGTCATAACTTTTCTTCCAAGGAGTAAGCGTCTTTTAATTTCATGGCTGCAGTCACCATCTACAGTGATTTTGGAGCCCCCCAAAATAAAGTCAGCCGCTGTTTCCACTGTTTCCCCGTCTATTTGCCAGGAAGTGATGGGACCAGATGCTATGATCTTAGTTTTCTGAATGTTGAGCTTTAAGCCAACTTTTTCGCTCTCCTCTTTCACTTTCATCAAGAGGCTCTAGTTCTTCATTACTTTCTGCCATAAGAGTGGTGTCATCTGCCTGTCTGAGGTTACTGATATTTCTCCTGGCAATCTTGATTCCAGCTTGTGCTTCATCCAGCCTGGCATTTCTCATGGTATACTCTGCATAGAAGTTAAATAAGCTGGGTGACAATATACAGCCTTGACGTACTCCTTTCCCGACTTGGAACTAGTCTGTTGTTTCATGTCCAGTTCTAACTGTTGCTTCCTGGCCTGCATACAGATTTCTCAGGAGGCAGGTCAGGTGGTCTGGTATTCCCATCTCTTGAAGAATTTTCTACAGTTTGTTGTGATCCACACAGTCTACTCTCAAGAGTCTTCTCCAACACCACAGTTCAAAAGCATCAAGTCTTTGGCACTCAGCTTTCTTTATAGTCCAACTCTCACATCCATACATAATCACTGGAAAAACCATAGCTTTGACTAGATGGACATTCGTTGGCAAAGTACTGTCTCTGCTTTTGAATATGCTGTCTACGTTGGTCATAACTTTTCTTCCAAGGAGTAAGCGTCTTTTAATTTCATGGCTGCAGTCACCATCTACAGTGATTTTGGAGCCCCCCAAAATAAAGTCAGCCGCTGTTTCCACTGTTTCCCCGTCTATTTGCCAGGAAGTGATGGGACCAGATGCTATGATCTTAGTTTTCTGAATGTTGAGCTTTAAGCCAACTTTTTCGCTCTCCTCTTTCACTTTCATCAAGAGGCTCTAGTTCTTCATTACTTTCTGCCATAAGAGTGGTGTCATCTGCCTGTCTGAGGTTACTGATATTTCTCCTGGCAATCTTGATTCCAGCTTGTGCTTCATCCAGCCTGGCATTTCTCATGGTATACTCTGCATAGAAGTTAAATAAGCTGGGTGACAATATACAGCCTTGACGTACTCCTTTCCCGACTTGGAACTAGTCTGTTGTTTCATGTCCAGTTCTAACTGTTGCTTCCTGGCCTGCATACAGATTTCTCAGGAGGCAGGTCAGGTGGTCTGGTATTCCCATCTCTTGAAGAATTTTCTACAGTTTGTTGTGATCCACACAGTCAAAGGCTTTGGCATAGCTCATCTGTACTGTGCTTAATAATTTAATGATGTATAACTTTAGGATGTTTCATAAGACATCTGAGTAATCACCGAGCTGTGTGACTTATTTTATTTCTCTCTGTATTTAAATACATTTTAGATGCAGGCAAGATAATAGACCATGAATATCTAGTTGCATTTTCCTCTGTTTCTTCTGTGTGGTATGTCTTGCCAATCATTTTTTCCCCCCAATAGGTTGTGTTGTTCCAGGAGCAGGTGCCGTTGAAGTGGCAATAGCTGAAGCTCTAGTTACATACAAGCACACGATACAAGGAAGAGCTCGCCTTGGAGTCCAAGCTTTTGCTGATGCTTTACTCATTATCCCTAAGGTACAACTATCCTAATGGCCAAAGAATAATTGGTTGGACATAAGATGTCGAATGAAATTGCCCATATTAGGTATCATAGTAGAGTAGAAAGACAGGTGTTTACTTGTATTTCCCCACATAGTTTTAGATGAAGCAGGGAAGTTTTTAGTATAACAGCTCTGAATACTTGTAGGAGTTCCATGAAATGGCTAAATTGCTACTTTGCTTCTGTCTCTGAGCTCCAAAATTTGAATTTAACTCCAAAAATTTCTTTCAAAAATACTTCATGATTAATCATAATGAAGAAGTTTAGAATGTAAAATTTAACTAGATTTTGAGTAGATCTTTATTTTGTTGGTGGTATCCAAAGTACGAGCACTTTAAATTATGGGAAGTGAGAACTTTTGGCTGTTTAGCACTTCCAAATACAGTACTAGAAAAGGAGAGAAACCAGTTGTGGTTTTTTTTCTGCGTGTCAACAGAAGGATGGAGAACTACCATTTTTTTCCCCTTTGCCTTAATCTGTTTGTGAACCACTTGGAAACACAGAAAAGTATTCCAAATATACTATTACCATGACTTAAAACATCTTACTAAAATACTAGCAAAATCTCTTTGATAACTGCTTTAAAATGATTCATGATTTGTTGAATTTTTGTGAATTAGATATCCATAGTTTTCTTTCTCTGAAGAGGCAAAGTCAGTAGTAGTTGCTACACATTGGTAAATATGAGTATACATTGAGTGGTACCTTTCTACTCACCTGCTGTTGGTTTAGGACCACTTGGGAATGAACTTGCCTTGCAGTACACATATCTCCATCTCTGTTGCTAGAAGTCATGACTCCTCATGTGAACAAAGGGGACAGATATGTTACAAATAAGCAGATTTCCTTTAGCAAATGCTCAGGAAAAAGCAGAAAACGTGTGGCTAGAAGGACCAAGCAAACAATACCTTTCTCCTTCTTTCCATTAAAAAACTCTTGTGCAAGGAGTTGTTATGGAGATGGACCCCTTCAAGGACCCTTGTCTAGTACTGGGAAATGAGTTGTCTGAGGAGACACATGCACTGACAAAGCAAAAGACTACATTGGGAAGGAGTGGTCAAGCAGAAAGCAGAGTATGGGAACCTGGGAGAGCTGCTCTTCCTCTTGACTCAGTCTCGGCTTTTTGGTGCTGGGGTTAGTTTCCAGGTTGTCTGCGGCCAGTCATCTTGCTTGTGCTCCTATTTGGTCCATCTCAGGGCCCTTTCCTGGTGGCCGTGCACATCTCTCAGTCAAGATGGATTCTAGCCTGAGAGTTTCTGGGAGGTTGTCAGGACATATGGTGGGCTGGTGTGGTCCCTCTTTTTGGCCCCTCCCAGAGTCTTCTGATTGGTCTTGGAGGCACCTTGTCAGTTGCCCGTTCTCTGTCAGGACCTCCTGTTGTGAAACAACTTAGGCAAGTGGTTATTTTTATGCCTGTCCAGGGTGGGTGGTTTAGTCCTTAACAGAGGGAAATTAATTTAGCAGGCTGGGGTTGGGGAAACTCTAATGTCTTCAGAATTTAGTGTGATGTACATAGGGGAAATGTTGAAGTGAATATAATAATTACTAGGTACACAAAATAATTAAATTTACATTAAGAATGAAATTCTTCAAAAGGTGATGATTACTACATTATGGGTGTGTTTTCACAAGACTGGAAAGCACTGCCTTATTTTTTATCTGATATTTTAATTATATGAAGGACATTCTATCCATATATTTATTATTATTTTTATTTGTACAGGTTCTTGCTCAGAATTCTGGTTATGACCTGCAGGAAACATTAGTAAAAGTTCAGGCTGAGCATTCAGATTCAAAACAACCTGTTGGCATAGATCTGAATACAGGTAAGACAGTGAGGAAAACTTAGCTGCTTCATAAAAAAGAGGTTATGCTACAGTGACCCAGAATTTATAGTAAGGGGGGATGTGGAGGTTTGGATGACTTTTGTATATTAAAAAAAATTATATTTGTTTTTGGCTGTACTGGATCTTCATTGCTGCGAGTGCTTTTTTTCCCTAGTTGTGAAGAGCAGGGGCTGCTCACTTTTGGTGGTGCCTGGTCTTCTCACTGTAGTGGCTTCTCTTGTTGCAGAGCACAGGCCCTAGGGCTTTCAGTCTTCAGTAGCTGAAACACATGGGCTCAGTAGTTGCAGCTCCAGGCTTGAGACCACGAACTCAATAGTTACGGCTCACAAGCTTAGCTGCTCTGAGGCATGTGGGATCTTCCCGGATGCAGGGAACCCGTGTCTCCTGTATTGGCAGGCAGATTCTTTACCACTGAGCCACCAGGGAAGCCCTGACTTTTATATTTAAAGAATGGGTGCCTTTAGTTTACTTTTGAACTTCTTAAAAGCAGATATTCATTTATTTAAGCAATAGTTATTGAGTGCTTGTTATTTGACTAGGGATTCACACAGAACAAAAATAGACAAAAGTCCCTGCCCTGGTGAGCTTATGTTGCAGCAGGAAAAGGTAGGCAGCAAATGATAACCTTAATAAGTAAGTACCTTTAACATTTTTAAAGGCAATAAATTATATGACAAAAATAAAGGAACAGCATAAGGATGATTGTGAATGCTAGAACAGGAACACGGGGAAGGTGTTTTAATTTAAAGAGAGTGATCAGAGTAGCCTCAGTGAGAATGCCTATTGAACAAAGTCAAAGAAAATTAGGAAATTAGCTGCGTGGGAACTAGGGAAAGAATGTCCTAGGCAGAGGGAGTAGCTGATGGGAAAGCCAGTGTCTGGTGATTTTTGAGGAGGAGATGAGAGATGAGAGAGGTGATAGAAGGTCAGATCACAAGAGGATGTGTGGACCAGTGTGTGGAGTTTGACTTTCTGTGGTGGAACAGGGAGCAGTTTTGAGCAGAGGTGTGACATGGTCTGAATGTATTTAAAAGGATCACTCTTGCTATTCTGTGGTGAGAAGTCAACTGAACAACTGAAAGGAATTGCCATTGGCGTTGGCTGCTTTGGAGAAGATTGTATAGAGCAGGTTGTGGCTAGAGGTCAGCGTTGAGTTCCGACAAGGCTGTTTGAGGTATCTGTTGACTTTATAAAATAGACAGTTGGATGTACAAATTTGAAGCTCAGGAGGGTGGCCCAGATTGGAGATGAAAACTTGGGAGTCGTCAGAGTGTGTGTGTGTGTGTATTTAACATTAGATCTTTTGTTTAATTTGGGTCTTGGTTGCACCACGTGAGATCTTTCATTGCGGCAGTCAGTCTTAGTTGCTCCGTGGCATGTGGGATCTTAGTTCTCCAACCAGGGATCAGATCCCTGTCACCTGCAAGGCAGATTCCTATCCACTGGACCACCAGGGAAGTCCCAGAGTGTACGTGTTTTAAATCCAGTAGATTGGATGAGATCACCTAGGGATTGAGTATAGGGAGAGAAGAAAAGATTCTAGGACTGAGCCTTTGGGTACTTCAACATTGAGAGCTCAGGAGGAAGAGGAAGAACCAGCAAAACAGACGGCAAAGGAGCCACTAGGGCAGAGGAGAAAAACCAGGCAAGTGTGGTATCCGGAAAGACAAGCGAAGAAAGGGCAGCGAGGAGGCTGCAGTCGCCTGTGCCAAGTGCTGCTGATAGACGAGGCCTGAGACTCGACCTTTGGATTCGACACCTTGACAATAGTAGTTTTGGTGGTATATGAGATATTGTTAGAATATAGTCAGTATTAACAGAATATGTTAAGACTGTAGTATTGAAATTGTTTGTGCTTTGCAGGTGAGCCAATGGTAGCAGCAGATGCAGGAGTGTGGGATAACTATTGTGTGAAAAAACAACTTCTTCACTCTTGGTAAGTTTGTATTAATAAGACGAGAAAGACTTTTAGGGACATAATTGTTAACATTAAGATTTTTCTATAATTTTTGCCACACTACAGTGGAAAATGGTGAAAAGGCATGGTATCCAGTTACTAAAGCTAGCTTCTGTCGTTTTCCAGTCCCTTTTACATTTTAGTTCTAACTTTGTAAGTTATAGGAAATGTTAATATTACTGTTTATTTGAGAGGGAAAGGAAGGAAGTTTACTGAAATAGTACCACATGCATAGTGAAAAAAAAATCAAATGATGTGCTAAAAATTCCAGTTTTGCTGGAATATAAGATTAGGCTTCTATTTTATCAGCAAAGGCGATGGAATTATAATACAAGAGTCTTTATTTATAATGTCTTTGTCTCACACCAACATCATTGCAGAACAAAGTGCCTTTAGTAGCTGGAGATTTCTGGGGGGAAAGATAAGAGTGGGTTGGTGAGCTTTACTCACCCTGTCATCTTTTCCCTCAGCACTGTGATTGCCACCAACATTCTCCTGGTTGACGAAATTATGCGAGCTGGTATGTCTTCTCTCAAAGGGTGACTGAGTTCAAAATCAATTCTTCTAGAAGCTGAGACAGCACATTTTACATCCAATTCCCATTTTGGAGCCTGAGCCATTAATTTTTACACAATAAATGCAGTTTATATTTGTTGGTCTTATTCATCAAGGTATAAAGAACATAAGAAATATTTTCACAGGAAAGAAATAATGACGAAAATAATTTTCCCTTAGAAGTTCTAACTCCCTACCCTTTATTGTATGTATGATATTTTGATATAACAAGAAAAACATATTTGGTCTTTATCCCTGGTTCCTGGCACAAGATCTGCTAAAACCTTTGTAATTTCCTGAGTAATGGGGGTGATGGGAACATTTTTTATTATAATATTTAGTCTTGGTCCCTGGTTCCTAAGATCTTCTAACACCCTTGAAATGTCTGGAATTCATAAGAGTGCTTTTTGTGTGCTAATGAAGTGAGTCTTGATGAGCCTCTAGATAGCTTCAGGCTGGGGGCTGCTTACCAGAGGAACCAACCATGTGATCAAAGGGTTAGGATTTTAAGCCTCATTGCCCTGGGAGGGAAGGGAAAGGGGCTAGAGATTGAGTTACTAATCAATTATACCTACATGATGAAGCTTCTATAGACTAATCCCTAAACTGTGGGGTTTGGAGAGCCTCATAAAGAGCTTTTGGAGAGCTCAGTGAAAATATCCATGTCCTGGAAGGGTGCACACCAACTCCATGAAGACCAAGCTGCTGTACTCAGGACGCTTATGGACCACGCCATATATACTTCTGCATCTGGCTGTTTATATTCTTTATAATATCCTTTCTAATAAACTGGTAAGTGTAAGTGTTTCCCTGAGTTTTGTGAGCTGCCATAGCAAATTATCAACCCTGAGATGGAGGGGACTATGGGAACAGAAGTTGGACAGAGGTGTGAGTAACGTGTGGACCCACTGCTTGTTGATTGGTATCTGAGGTAGGGGGTGATATTGTGGAACTGAGCCCTTAACCTGTGGAGTCTCTGCCAAGTCTTGGTAGTTAGTGTCAGAATTGAATTGTAGGACACTCAGTTGTGTCTGGAGAGCTAAAGAATTAGTTGGTGTGGGAAAACCCCCACACATTTGGTTTCAAATGTTGTGAGTAGAGGAAACAATTTTCCTTTAATATGCTATTGCAGTTTCCATAAAATATAATCTATTTTGATTCTTGCAGCTTTGGGGCAACTTTTAATGAAGAAAATATGGAGCACAGGTTTTAGAGCACTCAAGTCAATTTCCAATTTGTCAGAGAGTCTCAGAGAAAAATGTTTTGTTCTCTCAAAATTCCTCCAGTAACTTCCTGCTGCCACTCTTTCCGCTAATAAACATGACATCACTTTGTGAGTATAGCTTTGCTTTACTGATCCCTGAAAGTTTATTCTAAGTATAGTTTTATTAGATTTTACCTTGCTCTTTGGTGTGTATGACCAGCAACTTACATCACTGTTCTATTAATAGCTCTGGTAGCTCTCTGTCTGGATGATTAGATAGAACAAGTTTCATCTGGAAAGGTTGGGATTGTTGGCACCAACGCTGGGAAATTTTTTTTTGGCTTTGAATATAGCTATTCTGTATCAGTATTATTGCAATCTCTTTCTTATTCAAAATACTAGAATTACTATATCGTAGTTTTTATTATTTTGGTTAATGTCTATCCATGGATGCAAGTTGATGAGACTAAAATATGGCAGGTGCATTAATGGAATGTTGGCTTATTAGTGCATGTAGGGCAAAGTTCATTTAACCATTTGATGCCTTACTTGAAAGCATGTAGTCCTATAGTCTGTTTTTCTCCCCCACTTAATGTGTTGTCAGTATCTTTCCAAATTATTAGCTACACTTTTGAAATTTATGTGTTCATTCATCCGTTCACTTCATTTTTAGCTGTTTCTGAGTATTCCAGTGTATGTCTGTACTATAATCTATGTATACATCAATGGGCCTTTTGATTATTTCTAATTTTATGTCAGGGCTTCCCTGGTGGCTCAGTGGTAAAGAATCCTGCCTGCAATGAAGGAGACAAAGGTTCTATCCCTGGGTCCTGANATCTATGTATACATCAATGGGCCTTTTGATTATTTCTAATTTTATGTCAGGGCTTCCCTGGTGGCTCAGTGGTAAAGAATCCTGCCTGCAATGAAGGAGACAAAGGTTCTATCCCTGGGTCCTGAAGATTCCCTGGAGGAGGAAATGGCAACTCCCTCCAGTATTCTTGCCTGAGAAATCCCATGGATTGAGGGGCCTGGTGGTCTAGAGTCCATGGGGTTGCAAAAGAGTTGGGCATAACTTAGTGACTAAGCAACAGCAGCAATTTTACATCATTTAAACATCATAGCATTGAATTTTTATGTACATGTCTCCTTGGACACACATGTGAGTGTTTGTAGAGATTATGCCTAGAAATGGAGCTGGGGTTTAGAGCTCTTCATCTTTATATTTACTGAGTGGTTATACCAGTTTATATTCTCCCCTGTTCAATTCCATGTCCCTACAACCTTGCCAAGTCTTGGTATTTTTAAACTTCAAATGTTTGCCAATCTGAAGAATATAAAATTGTATCCCCTCATAATAGCAATTGCCTTGATTACTAGTGAAATTGAACATATTTTCATGAATATTTTGACCATTTTCAGTTCTATAATGTTATCTATTCATATTGTTGCCCATTTTATTTTTTTGGATTTGTTTTTCTGGAATGATTATCTGTCTATCTGTATTTCACAATATTTTCTCCCAGATTGAAACTTTTTCACTTTTGAAAAGTATACAAAAGAATTTGGTACACATAATTTTATATACTGAAATTTATCATTTTTTCTTTTTAGTTTATATTTATTGTGCTTCTACAAAAAATTCTTTACTGCTTCATAATGTTTTCTTACATTTCATCAGTTTTAAAAGTTTAATCACATTTAGGCTTTTAATTCATCTGGAATTTATTTTTGTATTCTATGGTATATGTTATGGATCCATTTCTGCCCCGCCCCCGCCCCCCATGTTGTTAACCAAGTGTTCTTACACCTGCTGATTTGTGAATATATACCAGTGTCCTTTGCATTCCATTTGACTGAATTATCTTTACTTGGGTTTTTGTTTCTCATTTAAACATTTTGTTCCATTGGTCTAGTAATTGTTATTATATCAATACCACATTGTTTTAATTCTTAACACTTTATAAAAAGTCTTGATGTGTGGTAGGATGAGTTTACCAATCCCTTCTTTATTTTCTTCAAAATTGTTTTGTCTATTCCTAGGTCTATTTTCCCTCTTTTAGGATCAGCTTGTTATATGTTGTATGTTTTGATTAGAATTTTAGAATTTCAATGACTGTATAGTTTATATCAGGTAGAAATATATGTATTCTTCCTACTCATACATATTTTATATCACTTTGTATCTTACTAACTGCTTCATTTGTTTTTTTTTAATTTTAGTAAATGTTTTCATGAAGCTCTAAGTGTTTCCTATAAAAATGCATTACATCTCTGGTTAAATTTATTCCTGTATATTTTTAAAAGCTATTATAAATACCATCTTTTATAAAAATTATATTTTTAATTGTACATTGCTGTACTATGGGCCTTCTGTGGGCTTTAATATATTGACTTTTGTATTTCATAACCTTGCTGAACTGTCTTATTAGTGCAATAGTTTCCTGTAGTTTATTTTGGGTTACCTGGGTTGATCATAACAGGTTAGTTCTTTTTTCTTTTCCACTTCTTGTATTATCGCTACTATTTTCCTGTTTTATTGAGCTGCCTAAGACCTTTGTATAATATTGAATAGAGGCAATGATGGCAATTATGTTTATCCTGTTCTTGCATTTAAAGGGGATGTTTCTAGCATTTTACTGTTTTTTGTTTGTTTTGTTTTTGCTGTGAAATCTTGGCGGGTAGTCAGCTGTGTAAGGTTAAGACTATTCCTTTGTATTTCTGTTTTGATAAGAGGTTTTTTAAAAACGTTGTGATTGTTGAGTTTTATCGAATGATTTTCTTCATGCTTTGAGTTGTTTTCTTGAATAAGTTTTCTTTCTTTTTTTTTTGATACATAAGTGATTTATTAGGACACTTGTGAGGCTTACAAGCGGGCAGGTGAGAAATGCCACACCCTGGGAACTCACTGGGCTGCAGTTTTATAATGAAAGGAAAGTGGGGAGGGGGAGAAGAACTTCTTTGCCTTCTTGAGTAGATGTCATGCTTCCATCATCAGCTCCTCCTCCAGGTTGAGCAGGGAAGTTTTTTTGTTCCTACACTGTCAAACTAGTCCACTGCTTTTCATGTGTGCAGAGAGCATGCCCTAGGGACCATGAGCTTGCTGAGCTCACGGGGCAGGATGTGTGGCTCTCGTGCCACCACTGCTTATTGTTTGGGGGCATGCCCCGTGCTTCGGTTGCATGGTTTTGTTGCTAAGCAGTGTGCTTGTTTAATAAGTTTCCTAATGTTAAACTATTCTTGTATTCCTGAGATAAATCCTTTTTGATTGTGATGTTTGACCATGTTTTGATTCTAAGATGCAGACTTTTTACATTTTAACATTCTTGTAATTAGAATATGTGTTACAGTCAGGGGCATCTTCTAACTGCTCGTGCTTGAAGTTGGTTACCAGGTCAGTTCAGTTGGTCAGTTGTATCCGACTCTGCGACCTTAAGAACTGCAGGCTTCCCTGTCCATCACTAACTCCCAGAGCTTGCTCAAACTCATGTCTCTCGAGCTGGTGATGCTGTGAGTAGGTTTAGTTAACAACCATTTGAGGAAGGAATAGGAGTCTTAACTGTAGCCTGAAAACTTTCTGTTGTTAACTTCTGGTAAAGAAAATTTCAGCAGCAAAACTTTCTGAATATGCATCAGGGACTTAGAAGAAAATGCAGAAACTATTGTATGAAATATTATATACCACCCATTCTTGATGGCAAGAATAAATATGAAAGCCTTTGAGTTGAAATGTGATTTAGAAGAGTTGGACTCCAATATGAAGATCTTAACATTATTTACTTTGCTTATATTTTCCTCATTATGAATGTATAAGAGTGATAGATAATAAAAGTAAGTGTAAATAAGTCTAAAAAACTCTTTCAGTGAATATAAAATAAAATGTGGATGATAAAGCATTATGTTATGGCTGAAGTGACAGGATTTTTCTTTCTTAGTATAAAAGTAATGGTATATCTTACAATCAGTGACATTTCTGATGTGGTGAAATATAGTATTAACATTTTATATATTGTTGGACTTGTTACTAATATTTATAGGTTTTTGTATGTATTCATAAGCAAGACTGGTCTATAATTTTACTTACTATCCTTGTCCAATTTTGTTATCAGTAACATACTAGCCTCATAAAATGAGATGGAGAATTATTCTTCTTTTTCTTTTCTTTGAAACAGTCTGAGTCAGTAAGATGGAGGATTATCTCTTTCTTGACAGCTTGGTCTTAGCCCAGTAGTTTTTTAAATGGGAGGGATAGATTTTGACTCTTGATAAAATTTTCTTCATTGCTTTAGGTCTTGAGTTTTCTGTTTCCTTTTGAGTCTGTTTTCATAATTTATATTTTAAAGGAAATCTTCTATAAAACGATGCTTTTACCCTTTGTGTATTACTCTAGTGATGCTGTCTCTTTTTGGTATGGTGAGCTGGTGGGTTGGGGTTGAGAGAGGGTAAGATTTTTCTAGTGTCTGTTTACTTTCTTTGTTTTTATTTATTTAAAAAATATTAATTGAAGTATAGTTGATTTTAAAAAATCATTTATTTTAATTGAAGTACTTTGTTTTGAGAAGAATGTCTCAAAAACAGCCTATAGCTAAATTTTTATTAGTCACTTCAGTCTGACATTTCTTTTAACTGGCAAGTTTAGTTAATATTTTATGATTACTGACATACTGAATTTACTTCTACCATACAATTTTAATACTTTCTGTTTGTCCTTTTTAATATCTTTCTCCTTTACTACCTTCTATTAGATTGACCACATTTTTAAATTTAGTTTATTAATTCTTCTTTTCCCTCTGCTAGTTTGGAAATGATATATCTTATTTATTACTTTAAAATTTTTAACTTGTTAACTTAATATAGTTAATAACTCTCTGATCCCCCCAACAATACAAAATCTTTAAAACATTTTAAATATAGTCATCCCCTCTTGTTTACCATGTGTTCTTATTCAATATTTTATTTCCATTTTGTCTTTTAAATCCCCTGAATTAGTCATAATAATAATTATTATTTTATACAACAATAAAACAGTTTCTGTTTATATTTTCCATTTGTTTTCAATTCATTTCTTTATTTACCATTCTTCCTTGCAACTGTACTTCCAGCGGGGTTCACTTTCTTTCTTTCTGATGTACATCCTAGTCCTAGTGCAGATCCGCTAGTAACACTCTGAGTGTCTCTTCCCTCGACAGGCCCTAATTGCCCTCAGCTGCTGGAGAGCACTTCATTTATGTATTTGACGCTGAGGCGTGCAGGGCTTCTCTCTAGCTGTCTGCAGGCTTCTCGTTGCGGGGTCTCCTCTTGCTGCAGAGCACAGGCTCTAGGCTCACAGGCTCAGTAGTTGCCACTCGAGGGCTTTAGCGCGTGGGCTCACTAGTTGTGGCACATGGGCTTAGTTGCTCCAGGGTAGGTGGAATCTTCTCAGACCAGGAATCGAAACTGTGTCCCCTATGTCGGCAGGCGGAGTCTTCTCCGCTGCACCAGGAGGGAAGTCCAGCTTCTACCTTTTGATTATTGTGAATAACGCTTCTATAATCACGTGTATGTAAGTATCTGTGTCCTTATTTTCATCTTTTTGATGTATACCGAGAAGTGAAAATTTTAGATATTGATAATCTGTGTTTCATTTTTTAAGGAACTACCATATATTTTCCTTTTTTTCAAAATTATTAATTGAAGTAGAGTTGATTTTTTAAAAAACAGTCTACAACAGTTTTAATTTTTCTATATCCTTCCCAACAGTTACCATTTTTTGTTTGATTTTAAAAAATAATAACCATCCTAATGAGTATGAAGGCTTCCCAGGTGGCACTAGTGGTAAAGACTCTGCCTGTGAATGCAGGAGGTAAAAGAGATGCAGGTTCGATCCCTGAGTTGAGAAGATTGCCTGGAGGAGGGAAATGGCAACCCACTCTAGTATTCTTGCTTGAAAAATTCCGTAGGCAAGAGGAGCCTGGAGGGCTGTAGTCCATGGGCTCGCAAAGAGTCAGACACGACCGAGCTACTGAGCACACACGATGAGCGTGAAGTGGTCTCTCGTAAGAAGCCATGTAGCTTTAAATGTGCTGCATTTTATATGGCATTTTTCTGTGTCTGTGAATTAGGGGTGAGGTGGAGGGTTGTCCACATTGGCTAAATCTGCTCTGTGTTACAACTGCCAGGCCTAGCTATTTTTAATGCAGATTGTTTAACTAATTTTCTCTTTTGGAGAGTAGCCAACTTTTGAGTACATAAAAAATTCATAACACTTCCATTAAAAATAAAAAAGACTTTATCCTAAGTTTGTTTCATAAATCTCTGACTTTCACTTAAAGAATCATGAGCCAAGAACTGTTATCCCCCTGCCTGCCATTCTCCCACTAACAGTTTGTTTCCTACCTATATATTTTTTTACTGTCCTTTCCATGACAGTACTGTTTCTTTGAGATCACTTTATTGGTGCCATCACTATTGCTTTATGTTTTGATCCTGTCTGATAGTCATACATTACTGCCCTCCCACAATACCACTGTCATCCCAGGGTTTTGGCTCTTGAACATAATTCAGTTTAATATCACCAAGTATTAAGGCCTTGTAACAATCCATTCACTCTTCCTTTATAGCTGCCCATATAATTGTCAACGAGATCTAGCGGAACAAGGGTATAATCATTAGGGACATCCCCAATGATTCTGTAAATAGCCGTGCTTTCCTTATCCTATTCTAGATTGAGGTCTTTAAGCTTACCAACCTGGAAACCAAGTGTCTCATGAATTAGATGTAATCTTCAATCATACTTTACCCAGTCAGATGTTTAGGCCACATAGAAAAGGGACCGAGATGGGAAACTGGAAGATCAGTGTTGTTGTGTTTAGAAAATCACTGATGTAGTGCTTTAGTGAAAAACAAACATATGCTCCTAAGCTATTTATACAGGTTGCCTTGCAACATGAACTTGATTGTGGATTCTTAACTATGCTGCTCTTTAGTATTTCATGAATATTAGCCTTTCTTAAAAAGGAGACTCTGGGACCTAAATTGGAGCCTTTACTGCGGGGCATTTTGTTAGAGGACAGGGAGGGAAGGGAAGTACCAGGGTGCTGGTATTTTCCTAGAGCCCACAGATGGTCAGAATTGTTTTCTCATGACCTGACTTGCCACCTTCTCCATGCTCAGCAGAGTCCTTGACAGTACAGAACTGAGCTGATGACAAATCACAATGAACAATGACCGCAGTCTCATTCCTTCTGGGACTTTCTCAACATTTCTCAGTTGCTTAGTCCAAGAGTCAGCTGGCATAGCCCTGTGTCTACTCATTGCCTGGGCCGGGATAGAGCCAAGAGTCTTGTTGGACAAATAGCCTGTGGGCCTGAATCTGGCTCCTCTCCATACCTTGGAGATAAATCTTGATGTGAGGTTGAGGAACAGGTTTGGGCCATATGCTTGCCTGGCAGGTGCTTCACAAAAGCTCAGGATAAATAAAGTAAGGCTTTAAAAGCAGTGAGCTTCAGAGGATCTTTCCCATTGCTCCTTCTGTCTCCCTGGAGCTGTGTACAAGAGCCGGTTTGCTGTGCTGTGTTTGTTAGTGACAGTGCTGTTGACATCTTGGAGGTACTGTTTATTGTGTTGTTATTCTATCCACTGTGGAATGTTTCATATTCTTGGCACCTGGGCACTAATGGCTGGTATACCCCCATTCTTTGTGACAGCCAAGAATGCCCCTGTATTTCCAGAGATCCTCTGGAAGATGGTTCCACTGAAGGAAGCTTGAACTGTCTATGATCCGCTCACTTGTGTATCATTGCTTGTATGCTTTGTCTTCACTAAAGTTCAGCCTCAATTAGTGCTCTTTCGACCTCACCCCCAGAGGATGTGACGGGCTATCCTGTGGGGAGGACAGTGTTGGAAACCCCAGATCGCGGTGTTGTCTTTGTAAAGTGGGGTGGTGCTGGCAGTTAAGTATGCTGACTTGGGAGACAGAGTGCATGGGATCTCACTCCATCTCTGCTACCTTTCTGCTGTGTGACCTGGGGCCAGTTACCTAACCTCAGTTTTTCCATCTTTAAAAGGGGGATAATGTTGTTCCTATCTTACAGGTCTGTTGCGGGGATAAGTTTGTGCAAATTGCTTCACAGACTGTTCAATTCATACTTTGTGCTTAACAACTGCTTAGCCATTATTATTATTTTTTATGACCATCAATGATATGCGTCAGAGAAGGGTTAGAGGTACAGTTTGTGACACACATAGAGTAAAATCGACTAGTGCAGGATAATCCTGCAAGCATCTGGCTATCGCCAGTAGAACTGAGTAAGTGGTCAGCATCGTTTTGTCTGTAAAACCAGGATCACGCTGCCTGGAGGTGGGTTGGATGCCTCACCACTTACCAAAGGGGGTGCCAAATGAGTGTTTACTCTCCTATTTCCCCTTGGGCCCATCTTAATCTCTACCCCAGACTCTGGCTGATGAAACTTGGGCAGCTCTGGGCAAGAGGGTAGGAGACTAATGTTGCTGAAAGACCACAGGCCTGTAAATCCATTTTCCCCTACAGTGCTGGGAAAGTATTTCTCCCCAGACACTGTACAATATGAACTGAGGGGCCTTTTTCTGTCAATCCAGATGGAATGTTCCAGAGGCACAGGCTTGAACTTTCCACTTTCATGTGGTAAGCTAAAGGAAGTGAATTCATGGCACCATGAATGTTATGATACTCAATCCTCCTGACCTCCTGTGGCTAAAATTCCAACATTAGCATTGAATTCGTTTGTATTGAGCATTATCTGCTTTCTGGGTTTTTGTTATAAATACGAATGTGCAGATAAGAGTTAACATAGCAGGCCTGACGTCTGTTCTTTGAAAGGCCTCCACAGTAGGTCCTTGGTTGGCATCTGGTACCTTGGATTTGAGGAGTATCCCACTGCCCTAACTGATAAGAGAGGCTCACTGTGCCTTAACTGTCAGCAAGACGGCTTGACATTTGCCTTGCTCTGGGAATCTGGAGTTTGGGTGTGTGTCAGGCACCAGGTGCCCATATGAACAGACTCTAAGAAAAACCCTGGATACCAAGTCCCTAATGAGTTTTCCTGGTTGGCAACATTTCAAGGTGGTGTCACAGTTTCTTGCTGGGAGAATTAAGAGCGTTCTGACTCCACTGAGAGGGTCCTTGAAAATTTGCACTTGGCTTCCTTTGGACTTAATCCCATACGCCTTTTCCTTTGCTGATGTTGCTTTGTATCCTGTTTCTGTAATAAATTTTAGCTGTGAATATGACTGTGCTGAGCCCTTTGAATTTTCCTAGTGAATCATTGAACCTGGGTGCGGGTGGTCTTGGGGATCTACAACACCGCAAATTCCCAATATCTAAGAAAACTGCAGACGAATATCTGAGCAAAAGTCCTTAATAAAATATTAGCAAGCCAAATCCAACATCACATAAAAAGATTATACACTGTGACCAACTGGGGTTTATCCCAGGCATGAAAGATTGTTTTGATATCCTCAAGTCAATGAATATAATACTCCATATTAGTAGGATAAGGACAAAACCCGCAGTCACCTCAACATGCACACAAAAAGTCATTTACAAAATTCTTGATACGATTCAGTAAACTTAGAGTAGAAGGGAAGTTCCTTAACCTGATAAAAGGCACCTGTTAAAAAACCCACAGGAAGCAGCATAGTTAATGGTGAAAGCCTGAATGCTTTCCACCTAAGATCAGGAACAAAGCTAAGCAAGGATGTCCACTCTCACCTCACTGATTCATCATATCACTAAGGTTTAGCTAGTGCATGTAAACAAAAAAAGGAAATAAAAGGCATCAGATTGCAAAGGAAGAAGTAGAACTATGTTTATTCACAGACACCATTGTCTGGCATCTAGAAACTTCTAAGGAATTAATATACACAAGTTGTACTTAGAGTAGAGCACATTGTCAAGTGTGCACAAGAATGAGTTTAGGGGACTTTTTCCCAGGAGTCCTGAAAAGGCCTGGCAACTTGGGTCTTGGAGGCAGACGAGATGTTACATGGGAGATAAGAAATCGGTCCGCTGTCCAGTATAGAGTTAATAGATCTACTAGAGTGTGTAAATGGGGAGGAAGACAGTCTGCTCTGATGGGCATCCTTAAGACCAGGGCAGGGGATGTAGGGGTTGCTGGCTGTTTAGAACTCTACTGTGGACTTCCTTGGTGGTCCAGTGGTTAAGAATTCACCTGCCAACGCAGGGGACGTGGGTTTGACCCCTGGTTCGGGAAGATTCCGCATGCCACAGAGCAGCTAAGCCTGTGTACCACACCTGTCAAGCCCAGGCTCTGGAACAAAAGGAGCCACTGCAGTGAGAAGCCCCTGCACCGCAACTGGAGAGCAGCCCCCGCCCTCCGCAACTAGAGAGAAACCCATGTAAAGCAAAGAGGAGCCAACACAGCCAAATAAATAATTTTAAAAACCTCTCTACTGTACTGCTTGTGCCTTCTCATGAGTTAGAGGGAACAGGCTCTTACCAGAGGGATGGGAGAACTGTGACTTTTGGAACCATGCAAATTCAAGTTTGAAAGCTGCTGCTTTCCCTTGCTTAGCTGTGGGATTTGGACCAAACTGCCAGCTTCAGTTTCCATATGGGATGATGGTAATGACTACTGTATCTGTTAAGACATGCACTTGACTTTCAGCAACTGGAATAAGTCACTTTAGCCATGTAGAAGTTTATGTCTTGAAAACAGGGAGCTCAGGGCTTGAAAGTGGTTCCTTAGTATCCTCTAAGGAATGTTCACTGGTAGGTGTTCATTGGTAGGACTTGTTCATTGGTAGGATTCTAGGTGTTCATTGGAAGGACTGATGTTGAAGCTGAAACTCCGATACTTGGGCCACCTGATGCGAAGAGCTGACTCATTTGAAAAGACCTTGATGCTGGAAAAGATTGAGTGCAGGAGGAGAAGGGGTCGACAGAGGATGAGATGGTTGGATGGCATTACCGACTCAACAGACATGGGTTTGGGTGGACTCTGGGAGTTGGTGATGGACAGGGAGGCCTGGCATGCTGCGATTCATCAGGTCACGACTGAATTGAACTGAACTGAACTGAGTATCCTCTGGGATCCAGGCCCTTAATCTTTTTGGCTCCACGATTGTGTGCATGTGATTTCCATTTTTAAAGTTGCCTTTATGATCTGTGATGTCTGTCAGGACTTCAACCGTCATAACCAGTTTGGAACAGGAAACAAGAAAAAGGAGAAAAGGGTGCAAAGAGCCCACCTCATGAGTCTGTCATTGTTTTGTGGAGCCTTTCCAGAAGTACCCCCCAGTGATTTTCTCTGTAGTTTGTTGGCCACAGCTTAGTCTTATGGCCATACCTAGTTGGAATAAAACTTTGAAATGTCATGTTTAGTGAGGCACGTGGGCACTCTAGATAAGACCAGGGTTCTCATGATGAGAGGTAGGGAAGCATGAATGACTCTGGGCAGGCAAAGTGGTCCCAGCCACATCTTCCCCTGCTGAGCTGATGGAGGGCTCAGTGATGTCACCCCTGAAAGCACCAAGCACAGAGGCGAGCTCATGAGTGTTCCTTCCCTCCCCCTGGCTCTAGAGTGCTTTAGCCAGGAGTAAGATGCATGTCCTTTATTCATAGAGAGGGGCTGAGCATAGAGTGTAGGAGACAGGGTCACTAAGGGATCCTCCCAAAGGCATTGTCTTCCTACGACTGAATACTTGGTCCAGTGCCTGCCACTTTATAATGTTGGTAAATGCTTTTTGGATGAATGAAAGAGCGTGGGATTTGAAGTCAGGCAAACCTGTATTTGAATTTTGGCTTTAGCACTTCCTAGTTAAGGTTATTAACCTCTTGAGTCTTAGTGTCCTTATCTATAAATTGGAGAGGATGATAGTACCTACTTCATAGTCATTTTGGATCAAATAGGAAAGCACTTTGTTAAATTCCCAAGCAGTGAGTGGGTAGCCTCACCATTGAATTTTATGGGGAGGAAATAGTATGAGAGGCAAAATCTGTCCCCTGAGGTTCCCTCATCCTCGCTTAGCCTGTTTCTCTTCACTCCATCTTTGTTCTGTTTCTGCAGAGCTAATGAGTGTGGACTCTGAAGCTAGCTTGCCTGGGTTGAGTCTCGGCTCTCTGACTCGACAGGTCGACTCTCAGTGAACTGCCCTGTGCCTCAGTTTCCTCATCTGTAAAATGGGAATCATAAAATAGCACCTAATTGGATTGTTTGGAAGGCGAAAAGACTGAAGTTTTAAGAAGAGAGTGCCTGGCACATGGTGTTACCTGCTGTTATTATTTGGCATTCTCTTTCTCTCAGCCTACATTGTCTACTTTTTTTTTTTAATGTTTTTTATTTTTTCCCTTCCCCATTGAAATTCACACCCCTGTCTCTCATGATGATGAAGCACCTCTTCCTCAGTCCTTGCAGCCGTCCAGTCAGCTCCCCCTCACCATTCCGCTTCTCTTTGGTGATGCCCCAGTGGATGACAAATAGTTTGCCACCTCCTTGTCCCCGCAGAATCTTAAGCATCTGCAGAGCATGAGCTTGGGAGTGGGAGGGCTTTGCTGTGGCCAGACTGGGAGGAAGACTCCTGCCAAGGAGGGGCTCCTGTATCCCCTGCCCCCACCCACCATCACAGTGACCTCAGAGGCCGTACATCACACAGCCCCACCTGCCTCTCCTGCCACCTCTCTCACCCTCCCCAGCCCCTCTACTTCTTCCCAGCCACACTGGCCTCCTTCCTGCTCCTCCTGTCAAGCTTGTCTTAGGGACCTGGCTTTTTCTCAGCCTAGAACACTCCTCCCCCAGACCCTTGCCTAGCTGCTCCCTCACTTAATTTAATTACACCGCCCTTTTTAAAGAAGTACCCTGCCTTGGACCTCTCTGGTGGCTCGTGGTCAAGAATCTGCCTGCCAGTGCAGAGGACACCCTCTTCCCTAGCCTGGGAAGATCCCACATGCCGCGGAGCCACTAAGCCCGCGCAGCACAGCTATTGAGCCTGTGCTCTGGAGCCTGGAAGCCACAACTCCTGAGCCCACCTGCTGCAACTACCAAAGCCTCCAGCCCTAAAGCCTGTGCCCTGAAACAAGAGAAGCCACAGCAAGGACAAGCCTGCACACTGCAACAGAGAGTAGCCCCTGCTTGCTGCAACGAGGGGAAAGCTCGAGCGCAGCCAAAAAAATTTTTTTAATTGCTAAAAAGAAGTACCTTGTCTCCTGCCATGCTCTGTATTGTCTGCTTTATTTTATTTCAGACTACTCATCCTCTCCTGAGATTTAAATAAAATGCTGATTTGTCCATTGTTCACCTCCCTTGCACCGGAATGGAAGATGCTTTCTGTCCCCAGCTGAATCTTCAGTGCTTAGAACAGTCCTTGGCTCAGGGTAGGGGCTCCAGCAATCTTTGTTAATCTAGTGATGGCTAGTTAATGCTGACCTAGGCACACTTTATGTGGCTGTTTTCCCATTTGTTGAGCCCAAGAGGCATCAGAGGTAGATTAGGGGGTGGTGAGTTATCGCCTGGTAGGGCTTCTGTAGCAAGGCTTGGGCTGCTGTTTGGGGACTCTGTGTTGGCTGACCCCCCTACTTTCTCCGCTTCTGGCCCCAGATCATCTTTTCTCATAATTAAAGATAGTTACAGTCAGTTTGCAAAGCAACTTCATATACCACATCTCCTTAATTTTCCACAATGATCATACTTAGGGAGGCGGAGTCCACCTTATCGTAAGGTTGACTTTTGTATCAGAGTTAACTGTGGCTAACACTGGCTGCTGTGTGACACTTGGAGGAAGTGGGGCCTCCGCCTTGGTGACCAGGCCA
The DNA here is from genome assembly GCA_006410675.1 of Oreotragus oreotragus. Taxonomy (NCBI): domain Eukaryota; kingdom Metazoa; phylum Chordata; class Mammalia; order Artiodactyla; family Bovidae; genus Oreotragus; species Oreotragus oreotragus. The sequence goes on from SJYX01016032.1 coordinate 23,870, forward strand.
CCTCTTGGCAGGACAAATTTGGTAGGTATTCAAGCCCTGGGGGTGGAATAGTTTGGATTTTATGATTCTTTCAAGCCTGTAGGTTTATGATTCTCCAATCCTTATTTCCCCCGTGAGAATAATAAGGCTCAGAGACATTAAAAGACTTGCTCAAGATGTGATCCGGGGAAAGGGGGCGTTCAGATGAGAGGGACATAAAATATCCTGAAGCAAGGTGTGCAGAGGCCCTTCCTGTCCTTCTAGTTTTTACAGAGCTGAATGCCCTTCCATGCGCCTTCCTTTCCCGTGTGCTGGTGTGGGGGCCAGAGAACCTGAGAACCCGAGGTGCAAGGCTTTCTCGTGCTGGGCTTGAGAAAGCCCAGGGCTGGCGGGTGCTGCATGCTGGTCTGCCTGTGGAGAGGCGGGACTAAGGGCAGGGCTCCGGGCTCCAACTCGGACAGCACTCTCTGGCTCAGAGTCTGGCCGGGCCAGCTCCGCTCCATAGATCCGGGGAAAGGGGGCGTTCAGATGAGAGGGACATAAAATATCCTGAAGCAAGTTGTGCAGAGGCCCTTCTTGTCCTTCTAGTTTTTACAGAGCTGAATGCCCTTCCATGCGGCTTCCTTTCCCGTGTGCTGGTGGGGGGGCCAGAGAACCTGAGAACCCGAGGTACAAGGCCCAGGGCTGGTGGGTGCTGCATGCTGGTCTGCCTGTGGAGAGGCGGGACTAAAGGCAGGGCTCCGGGCTCCAACTCGGACAGCACTCTCTGGCTCAGAGTCTGGCCGGGCCAGCTCCGCTCCACCCCTCCCCAGCCTCTACATTTTGCGGCAGGCTATTAAGGGTCCCCATCTGCACATCTCTCATTAATTAAAAATGCTACAAACCATCTGTTGGAGAGGAAGCCTCTGAGAGGGGGCTGCCTGCCCGAGGCAGCATTCCCTCACACCTCTCAACTTTAATTGAAAACTTATTTTTAGAATCAAACCCAGGCCCATAAACCCTTCTTGCTGCTGGTGGCACTGATGATGGAGGGGGTGGGGCCTTAGAGAGCCCTTAGGTGCCAGAGGCTCTGTCTGGAGTCAGAGACTCTGGTGTCAGGCAAAATTTGGGTCAGCCTTTCAGAGAGGATGAAGACACAGAGGCTGTGGTACACAGGGGCAGAGAGGAGCAAAGATGAAAGCTAGAGGGGAAACAAGTGCAGAGATGTAGTGGAAGCGCAGTTGAGAGGAATACCCCCTTGAGCATGCCAACACCCTGGAGGCCCAAGTTGTCTCCTAACTGCCCCGACTGGGTGTGGGCCAGGTCCACTTCCCCAAGTCAGTCACATCCCCTGGCTGGGATATGGAGTCGGGATGGGTCCTTGATTCCTGCAATGGCGTGGTTTAGAGATGGGCATACACTGGAGGATCCAGTCCCCCAACTCGGGACCACCCACAGGGAGTGGGGCAGAGCCCCGTTCATCCTTGCTCTGACTCCGCTTCCTTCCATCCTGGGTCCATTTCCCCCTTGTCCCTACCCTACGTGTCTCCCTGGGAATATTTTTAAAGCTTTGTGGTCACAGTTACTCATGGGATGGGGACAGGGGTGGTAGAGATTTCAGCCAAGACCTGGCCCCCTGGGAACTCTGTCCCCTGGCTGGAGTTCTTGGAAATGGGCAGGGCGGCTCCCTGGCAACTGAATAATCCTTCTGCCCCATCCCCATGCAAAAGGCCCTTGGGTTGGCAAGAGTCATTCTTTTCAATTACTCCCCTTGCAAGACAGAACAGGAATTATCATCATCTGCATTTCCCCCATATCCTAGAGAAGAAGACTCTAGAAATAGCAAGTGACTTGTCCAAGGTCACGTAACAGTTAGAGCCAGAGCTGGTTCCAGAAACCAAGCCCCTGGCGCCAAGGCCACTTTTCTTTCTGCCCCATCTCACTGCCTCTTCTGGGCCTCTCCCTCCTCCGGGTCTTGGAGCAGAGGGGATGCTGGAGCCGGGGCCAGTGTAGTCTGAACCTGAGGCCAAGCTGGTCCAATCCATGGTGAGCACAGCTTGGTTTTGGTTTCCCTGAGGGTAACCATGGCAGCCCAAAGCAGCTAACTCCTATCTGTGTCCCGAGTGCCAACTGCAGAGCCTCCTGTGGTTCTAGTTATGTGTACTGGGAATGAATGGATGAGGAAAAGAAGGAGGGAAGGAAGTTCATCCTCTCTGAGAACAAAGCCATTCTGACAGCTTCTGAGACCCAGAGCCGTTCAAGCTGGGAGAAACCGTTGGTGAGCCTAGACGAGCTCAACCTGATCATTTTAAAGATGAGGCTCAGATACAAAGTGGCAGGCTCGAGGACACAGGTCCATCGCAGCAGAGCCAGCCCTGGAACCCGGGTCTCCTGATGCCCACTCTTTCCCCTTGCCCTGGGCAGGGATCAAGGACAGGAGGATCCGAGCCGCTTAGAATGGGCTTCATGTCAAGTCACGCAAGCTTCTCTTCACCTAATCTCCCCAAATCAATTTGCAAAACTTCCATTAATACTGTCAGGAAATCTGCAAGCTGTTTCCAGCCAGGGCACTGCCGTAACTGCTGGCATAACAGCTACCTGGGGGGAGACAGACATTACCGGCATAATTAAAGATTAGTGTGGCCTTGGGCAGTTCAAACAAAATTTACCTTTCTCTGCAGCCAGTGGCTGGTGGAACTTTGACGGTGGAAGAGCCTTGCAGCCACTAAAGGGCTGGGTCAGGTGGCTTTGCATCCCTCCTATAAACACTGCTTGAGCACAGGAGGCGGGGTTCTCTGGGGAAGGGGACAGTGGAGCAGCAGCTTGTTTTGCCAGGTAGAGCGACGCTGATCCAAAGTTTTCATAATACTGTAGAGCCAGGCTTCTCTAACTGGGTGGGCAGCTACATTCCCAGGACAGCCTGTGAATACAAGATCTTATTCAGAAAGACTGAGGTGGAGCCTGAGACACTGGATTTTTAACAGTCTCTCAGGTGATGCCCGGGCGGCTGGTTCTTGGAACACACAGTGAGAAGCAGAGCTGTAGAGATAAGTCCAGAGCTGAGGACAGGAGCTGTGACTCAGACACTAATGAACGCAGGATGAAGAGGCCAGCTACCAGGCTGTTTAATGGTGCTTCCGAGCCAGCCCTGAGACAGGTTTCTTACACAGGAACTGTGGCACAGGGATTAAGACAAATGGCTCTGAAATTTCAACTGCCCCAGTTCAGAATCCTGGCTCCCACATTCTCTGCCCAGAGATGGAGATAATGGTAGTACCTACTTTATAGCGCTGTCGTAAGGACTAAATGAGATCATTCATTTAAAGCATTAGCTCTGAGCATGTAGGAAGCACTCTATGTCAGTGTGAGATTTCTTTCAATCTTCAAAGACAGTTTGTATGCATAGAAAAAAATAACCAGAAGATATTTTGGTGTTTTTTTTTTAATTTATTTTTAATTGGAGGATAATTGCTTTACAGTATTCTGTTGGTTTCTGCTGTACTTTGGGTTTTAAAAGGGTTATTTAATTTATTAAAGTTATAAATTTCATAAAATTCTATTTCTTCCTTAAGTTTTGAGATTTAGCTTATAAAATTTCTTTTTTTTTTTCCTAAGGGGCTTTAGGATGATGTTTGTTTAATTTACCAACCTATTCAAACACCTTCACATATGTAAAATGCTATTTGAGAAATTTAAGTAGTATGCTTTATTATCTGACTCATAAACCTTCCCAAGTAATTTTAAGTAATTCTTATAAATCCAAGAGAATATGAAATTATCTTAAATGTTCCAAGACTGTATATGAGTTTGATGATTTGTTTTCAACTTAAAATCACATATCTAACTCAATTTTTACAATTTAGATTTGCATCAAAGGCTGGCTTGCTACTCAAATAAGCCAAATTCTCCAACATTACAAATACTGAAGATACCAATATGCACAGACTCTTCACTTCAGCATCTAAAAATATTCATCCTGTGGGGATGAGTCTTTCAAACTTTTCTGTATTTGAGAATGAAAGATCTTTACACATTAAGGAGATAATTATGCTTTTGCAAGTAGTTTTGGGGGTCACCTTCTCAGATGGTTGAGGTTATATAATAGAGTTATTGGCCACAATGCTGACTGGATTCTTATCAGTGGCACTGATGGACCCTACTAAGATCCAGCCTAAATGTTCTGTCAGGGACGTTACAAATTAAAAAAGAAGGTGGTTGGGCCTTCCCTGATAGTCCAGTGGCTAAGACTCGTTGCTCCCAATGCTGGTTGCCTGGGTTCGATCCCTGGTCAGGGAACTGGATCCCACATGCCACAGCAAAGATTGAAGTTCCTGTGTATCCCAGCTAAGACCCAGCACAGCCAAATGAATAATTAAAAAAAAAAAAGCGGGAAGGAGGTGGTCATACACTCCACGCCCCAGGCAGGCTTTGAGTCCCTTCACTGTTCAATTCTTCAGTCCACTGCCGAAATGGGTAACCCCTTCCTGGGCTGCCTCCACAAGTAATCAGACTTTGCATCTGTTGGCCGTTGAGATATTGAAATCTCCTATCTCTACGGTCCAGAAACCCTTGACCTTGAGATTCTGCAGTTCTGCTTTATGATTTCTATTTCTTAGGATCGTACTTCCCTTGATGTTAAAATGGCATCTCTCGGAGTTGTGGTTTTCTCTTGTGTCTGGCTTAACTTTGTGGTGACAACTGCCAGAATCATGCTCTGATAAATCAGTGTTAGTGCTAAATTATTATCATTGACACTAATCAGCTTAAAAATGAGGATGAGGGCCTCTCTGCAGAGCCCTGGGACATTCAAGAGGAAGCTGCAGAGTGACCCTCAGGCTGCTTGGGTCCTGATGACCTCTGTTCCTTTTCTGAACATTAATGGTGAAAAAGAATGCGTGACTCATGAGTCAGGTCAGAGGCCTTGGGCAAGTAGCTTCACTTCTCTGGGACTCAGCTTCCTCCTCTACACAGTGGGGGTTGTAGTATTTCCTCTGATAGTGTTGTCAGGGGAGCCAGTGAGATGGACAGATTATCACCCAGTGCATTGTAAGCGCCACAGAAAGTCATATCCTTGTTACTTGTCCTTCAGTCCATTTTCAGAGAAAGAGAGAACAAGCCATAATTACAAGGCAACAGCAAGTCCAAGCCACCAGACGAGACATCTTTCTGTAAAACACGAACCATACCCACTGTCACACGGACTGCCAGGATGAGACTGTCATCTTGGGGGCAGGGGCGCTCTCAGCCCAGACCTAGTGTGTGTGGACTGGCCTGGGGATGTAGCTGACCAGTTCTGGGGAGGCCATGACTGTTTGTCCACATCCCTCCTTAACTCTACCTGGACTCCATTCTATTCTTGCTGCCTCCCTGGCGGGAAGCAAACTAGCATGTCTAGGGTTATAGAAACAGCACTGATCTTAGAGTCGTATAAACCTGAGCTGGAATTTCAGTTCTGTTACTGACTGACTATGGAGACCCGGGCAAGCCATTTCTGCTCTCCTTTTTTCTCTCCAGAATGGGTGTGATGGAATAATCCCTGCTTCATAGGGATGGCGTGAGGTTAAATGAGATGATGAGTGCAATAGCACTTTGCTAGCTGTAAAGCCCAGTACATGAATACCATTAAATTTAAAACATTTTTATTCAATATCTTTATTTATCTGCTGCATCGTGTCTTAGTTGCAAAATCTTACGCTGTGGTGCATGGACTCTAACTGTGGCATGGTGGCTCAGAAGTTGTGGGATCTTAGTTCCTTGACAAGGGATCAAACCTGCATCCTCTGCCATTGGCAGGTGGGTGCTTAACCACTGGACCCCCAGGGAAGTCCTGAGAATGCCATTATTAAAGTGACATTTTCCCTTCCCAGGCCACCAGCCTGGTGAATTTCTAAGAGGCTGCACAAATGCCTCATTCACTGCAAAACCTCCCGTAGCCAGAGTGAAGCCTTCCCATGTCCTTGCTCCCTCAAAGCCTAGAACTTTTCCCTATCAGAGTTCACGGAATTCTGTAATCTGTTGGGTTGCCTAATAGATTTGGGTGTTTGGGTGTTTCCATAACATCTTATGGGAAAAGCTGAACAAACCTTTTAGCCAGCCCAGTCGTTGGTGGCTTATGGATCAGCGTCTTCCCTTACACAGTGAATCCTGGATCATGTGTTTCTCTTTCCTGTCTGTCCCACATACACCAGGGCCTGCCTCAGTGGGTTTCCAGTGGAGTGGAAGAAGGATGACCGCAGCAGAGCGAGCTGCATCCTGAACCCCTGAGGTTTTCCTCTTGAGCCTTTTTCCCCTGCTCTGTCTTTCCCTGGATTCTACCTGCCCCTCCCCGCCTTCTCCCTCCCTCCTCATTATGTGCATAGAACCAGATGTATAGCTCCTTTTTCCTGCCTGAAGAATTAAATGCTGTGATGAGAAATGTGTTTTCTTATTGTTTTAGGAAGCCAAGCAGGGTGGGGGTGAGGGAGGAAGAAATTGAATCAGAGACAACAATTTATCTTGTGCAGAAGGGACTACGAAGATTCCAGGAAGCCATGCTCTTACAGTGCATCATCCCCCCACCATGCTGACCCCTCCTTTATTGGCAAGGTAATTAGCAGGACAGCTGGCAGCCACGTGTGTGTGTGTGTGTGTGTGTGAAGGAATGGGGCGCCATGGCCTCAAGTGGATTTCTGGTTCTACTCAGGGACCTCTTGCCATTGCAGGAGGATGTGGAGGACTTCATTTCACCCTGCCTGCCAGCACAGCATTTGCCTGGGCTTCTTCAGCCTTGAGGCGCTACGGAGAGATGTAGTAGGAAGGAGGGAGGGTGAGCTGGTTCTGCTGTTGCTGGCAGTGCCGCTTTGAGACTGTTTCTTTCTGAAGACAGAAATGAGGACAGAAATGGGAGTCTCACATAGGCTGGATGGGCCCTATGACCTGGCCCATGCCTCCTAAGCTCCAAACCCATTTTTCCCCCCATTGGCCTTGCAGCAAGGCATATGGGGTGTTAGCTCCCCAACCAGGGATCAAACTCACACCCCCTGCAGTGAAAACATGGAGTCCAGCCCCTGGACAACCAAGGAAGTCTTCCAACCCCAATTTTGTTCTTGTGCTCAGAGAGGTCCTGCCTCTGGGGCTGATTCACAGTGACAGATATATAGAAGAAGCAGATGCACATGAGCCAAGATGCTACCCTGTGGTTTAAGAAGAGAAATACAATGAAATGCCTACCTGGGCAAGGCTGGGGCAATAGAGACGCAGGCCCAAATGTGGGCTCTGTCACTTACTTATCTGCTGTGTGAATATCCCCAAGTGACAGACTCAGTTTCCTTTTCCATAAAACAGGAAAAGTAAACCTTACTGAGCACCAAAGAATTGATACTTCTGAACTGTGGTGTTGGAGAAGATTCTTGAGAGTGCCTTGGAGAGCAAGGAATCAATCCTAAAGGAAATCAACTCTGAATGTTCATTGGAAGGACTGATGCTGAAGCTAAAGCTCCAATACTTTGGCCACGTAATGTCAAAGAGCTGACTCATTGGAAAAGACCCTGGGGCTGAGAAAGATTGAGGGCAAGCGGAGAAGGGGTGACGGAGGATGAGATGGTAGGATGGCATCACCGACTCAATGGACACGAGTTTGAGCAAGCTCTGGGAGATGGTGAAGGACAGGGAAGCCTGGCGTGCTGCAGTCCGTGGGGTTGCAAAGGGTCAGACACGATTTAGTGACTGAACAAGAGCAACAATAGACCTACCGGATGGACTGCTGCTAAGTCACTTCAGTCGTGTCCAACTCTGTGTGACCCCGTAGACGGCAGCCCACCAGGCTCCCCCATCCCTGGGACTCTCCAGGCAAGAATACTGGAGTGGGTTGCCATTTCCTTCTCCAATGCATGGAAGAGAAAAGTGAAAGTGAAGTCGCTCAGTCTGTCCGACTGTTAGCGACCCCATGGACTGCAGCCCACCAGGCTACTCCGTCCATTGGATTTTCCAGGCAAGAGTACTGGGGTGCGGTGCCATTGCCTTCCCCGACTGGATGGACTAGTATGAGGAATAATGAATGTTATTATTACGTTAAGTGCTTAGCTCTGTATGGCATTTAGAAAACACACCACAAGATGTTAGCTGTTAGGGGGACTTCCCTGTGGTCTAGTGGCTAAGATTCTGCTCTCCTAATACAGGGGACCTGGGTTTGATCCCCGTTCAGGGAACTAGATCCCACATGCTGCAAATAAAGATCCTGTATGCTGCAATGAAGATCGAGGACCCTGTGTGCTGCAACTAAGGCGTGGTGCACCAAATAAATAAATAAATTTATAAACAATGTTAGCTGTTATTGTCATTACTGCTGCTACTGCTGCTACTCCTGCTAAGTCGCTCCAGTCGTGTCCGACTCTGTGCGACCCCATAGAAGGCAGCCCACTAGGCTCCTCTGTCCCTGGGATTCTCCGGGCAAGAACACTGGGGTGGGTTGCCGTTTCCTTCTCCAGTGCATGAAAGTGAAAAGTGAAAGTGAAGTCACTGAGTCGTGTCCAACTCTCAGTGACCCCATGGACTGCAGCCCACCAGGCTCTTCTGTCCATGGGATTCTCCAGGCAAGAGTACCGGAGTGGGGTGCCATTGCCTTCTCCTAGTTGGCTCAATTAAGCAGGGCTTTCACCCATCACTGGGGTAGACTTTCCAAGAAAAGAGGAATGGTTCAGTTTGCTTAGCCAAAATGCTTTCTCCCAGGATGAGAGCAGGGCGGGCATTGTCAAGACTTGCTTCTGGGAAAGCCGTTTTTCCTGTTTGCATTGCTGACCAGGCTTCTGTAATTGTTGCCGTTGTTTTAGTCGCTAAGTCGTGTCCAACTCTTGGCGACCCTATGGACTGCAGCCTGCCAGGCTTCTCTGTCCATGGGATTCTCCAGGCAAGAATACTGAAGTAGGTTGCCATTTCCTTCTCCAGGAGATCTTCCTGATCCAGGGATTGAGCCCGCGTCTCCTGCATTGACTGGCAGATTCCTTACCACTAAGGCCCCTGGGAAGCTTCTATAATACAAAGGGCGTAATACAAAGGCTAGGTTTCTACTTACTCAGCCACAGTTGGAATCTCGCTTTGCCTTCCCGAGATTCCTCCTTAAAGGAAGATAATGAGTGATTCTCAAACCCCTTGCTCCTACCAAGAGAGCCAGTCTCTAGTTTGGGTTCCACTAGTAACCACATTAATTATAATAGTGATACAAACGGTAATATTTGCTGAGTACTCACTACACCCGGGGTGACTCTTTGAGGGGCCTTTTGTACATATCTGAAAACAATCTCTGAGGCGGTTTCCATTATTATCCCCATTCTACAGATGAGGAAACTGAGGCCCAGAGAGGCTAAGTAATTCTGCCCATGGTTCCGCGTTAGGTTAATTATTCCCACTGGTGTGGAGGTATTATACAATGATGCCCTTGTACGCAAGTCATTCTGTACACATGGAATGAAATCCGTAGGGTGAATCTCTAGAAGTGGAGGTGCTGAATCAACTTTTGCCAAATTGTCCTCCGTATACGTTGTGTCAATTCACGCTAGCAAGGTGAGACTTCCTATTTCTCCAAAAGACTTAACAAACTTTAAAATGAAAAAAAATTTTCTAGCGCTATTGAAGTGTAATTGACAGTTTTTTAAAAATGGCAAACGAAAAGCCATGGACATCCTGCTGCAGGTTTTGTGTGTTTCCTTGTTAATGAGGTTGAGGATCTTCTACGTCTGGGAGCTATTTTTGTCCTTTTCTGTGAATTGTCTTATCATATTCTTTCCCCATTTAAAAAAACTAGGTCTTTGGCATTTTCTCATTCATTTCCAGTTCTTTAAGAAATTAGCACTTTTCTCCCACCCAAGTACTAACCAGGCCAGACCCTGCTTAGCTTCCAAGATCAGACGAGATCGGGAGTGTTTGGGTGGTGTGGCCATAGACAGGCCTTTTCTGAAATATGTTTTAAAGTGTATTTTCCTTGATCTTATCATTTGTCTTTTAATTTTGTTTATAATATTTTTCATGTAAAAATAAGCCATTTTATGTAGTTGAATTCATTCATCGTTTCTTTTTTGGTTTCTGGGTTTTGTGTCCTACTTATAATGGTGTTTTGCCCACTTGAAGATTCTTTGTTTTAGCACATTTATGGTTTCATTGTTTATGTTTAAATCTGAGATCCATCTGGAATTTATTTTGGTGTGTGGAGTGAGGTAAAGATCTAAGTTAAAAAAAAAATTCCCAGATGGCTAGTTCCTCAAATAAAAAAAAACACAGAAGTCCTTCATATTTGAACTCAAACCCAAATAAATCAGAGGCTGTGATTTGTTTCAATTCTCACAGATCATGGGATCCACAGTAATTCTGGGTCTGTCTTTTTTTTTTTTTTTTTTTTTAATAATTAATTAGGCTGCCTCGGTCTTAGTTGTGGCCCCTGGGGTCTTCGTGTTCTACGGGATCTTTTGTTCTGGTGTTCAAGCTCTCCAGGTGTGGCTCTCAGACTCTGCAGTTGCAGTGTATAAGCTTAGTTGCCCCCTAGAATGTGGGATCTTAGTTCCCCAACCAGAGATCGAACCTGCATCTCCTGTATTAGAAGGTGGATTTTTGACCACTGAACCACCAGGAAGTCCCAGTCCTGGGTCTTCCTGACCATCGAGAGGCTGTAGTAATGTAACATGTCCCCCAGGTGATCTCCTGGGACCCAGTGAAGGCTCAGGCACTTGCTACAGGAATTGCCCTGGGGGCAGGCAAAGGATGACCTGGATAAAACATCCCTAGAACCTAACATGGTTAACACTTACTGAGTGCTGAGGGTCAGGCAATGTTTTAGGTGCATTACAGGTATTCACTCATTTAATCCCAGTAACACTGCTAGGAACTAGTATTATTATTCCCATGTTACAGACTTAAGTTTGGAGAGAAGTGGCTTGCCTGGAGTCCCCCTGCAGAGGGGCATCCCTAACTAAGTCTCTGCTGCCTCTCTTCCGGTGTGAGCAGTGGTAACCCCCAAGAGACTGAGCCCAGAGTTTCCCAACCCAGTGCAGTGGGTCAGCCATGGAGACCCTGGTTCTCCTGCGGGTGCACATTGGAACCTCCTGGGACCTGGGAAGAGTTAACATGTGAAAAAGCAAATTCAGCCTTGTGATCTTTGGAAATGAATCTCTTCTTTGGAAAACAGAATTTTGTTTTGGAAAACAAGCAACCCCCCAAACCCTTTATTGTTTTTCATAATACTGATCACAGAAAAGGTATGCGATTTTAATGTTCCTTAAAAAGGGCATATACTGAAAAAAGTATTTTAAGAAACACTGGACCAAACCATTTTGCAGAAAAGAAAAATTAAGATTGTAAGAGGCACCCAAGGTCATGGGATGTGGTTGGGAAGAATGTCAGCTTTGAAGTCAGGGAGGTGAGAGTGTCAATGGCATATATGCAGTGAAATAAGGTCCGTCTAGTCAAGGCTATGGTTTTTCCTGTGCTCATATATGGATGTGAGAGTTGGACTGTGAAGAGGGCTGAGCGCTGAAGAATTGATGCTTTTGAACTGTGATGTTGGAGAAGACTCTTGAGAGTCCCTTGGACTGCAAGGAGATCCAACCAGTCCATTCTGAAGGAGATCAGCCCTGGGATTTCTTTGGAAGGAATGATGCTAAAGCTGAAACTCCAGTACTTTGGCCATCTCATGCGAAGAGTTGACTCACTGGAAAAGACTCTGATGCCAGGGATTGGGGGCAGGAGGAGAAGGGGACAACAGAGCATGAGATGGCTGGATAGCGTCACTGACTTGATGGACGTGAGTCTGGGTGAACTCTGGGAGTTGGTGATGGACAGGGAGGTCTGGCGTGCTGTGATTCATGGGGTCGCAAAGAGTAGGACATGACTGAGCGACTGAACTGATTATTACTCATCCATAAAAAGAAATGAAATTGGGTCATTTGTAGAGATGTGGATGGACCTAGAGGCTGTCATAAGAAGTGAAGTAAGTCAGAAAGAGAAAAACAAATATGTATTAACACATATATGTAGAATCTAGAAAAATGGTATAGCTGATCTTATTTGTGAAGCTGAAGTAGAGACACAAATGTAGAGATCAAACATATGATTATTAAAAAGGAATGTGGGGTGGGATGAATTAGGAGACTGGGATTAACATGTACACACTATTGATAACATGTGTGAAACAGACAGCTAAAGAGAACCTTCTGTATAGCACAGGGAACCCTACTCGGTGCTCTGCAGTGAGCTAAATGGGAAGGAAATCCAGAAAAGAAGGGCGGTGTGTATACATATAGCTGATTCATTTTGCTGTACAGTAGAAACTAACAATATTGTAAAGCAACTATATGCCAATAAAAATTAATTTTAAAATGCCCTACTAACCGCATGGCTTTGGGCCAGTCCCATGGCCCCTCTTAGGAGAGCTCTCATCTGTAAAACGGGAAGAAAGTTCACTCAGCTCTCAGGGTGGAGGGAAGCGAGGAGTAATCGAGATTTTGTGATTCCAGTGGGTGGTCCACCTCTCCATGCATGCTGGGCTCTGTTACGTTGTTACTGTTTACTGGAGGCAGAGCTTTAACAAACAAGCCCATCTCAGGCTCATTGTCAGCTGCTCTGTGTGACCTTGGCTGAACAGGTGTGGTGGATCGAACCTTGGGGGCCCTGTCCTGTGCTTCTCTCCTCTGCCTTCTGCCCTAGCTCTCACTCTCCCCTTTGCAGCCCGCTTACCCCTAGAGTGAGCCCCCCTGCAGGGGTGGAGGGGAGAGGGGGCGCTGTGCCTATGAGAAACTGGTCAGTGGGGGTGGGGAGCCTGCCTTGGAACTGGTCAGGAGCTGCAGCTGCTGGTTGGAAGTACAGACTGCAGCAAATTTGTCGTCTCTGGAGAGACATTGTGTTTGGCAATTTCAATGTTTTTCGCGCTTTGATGCTCCCGTCTGTTTAAGGGGAGGGGAGAAGGTGTGGAGAGAATCTAACTGGGCTTCGGTGAGAGGGGGATAGAGGCTGAGAAGTGAGCAGGAGAAACAACCGAGGGGCTCTGGTGGCCATTATTATTTTTTTTAATGTTTACTTTTATTTATTTGGCTGTACTGGGTCTTAGTGGCCAGAAGATCTTTGGAAGACCCAGCCCAAATGTGGGATCTTTAGTCCTTAGTGTGGCACGCGGATTCTTACTTGCAGCACGTGGGATCGAGTTCCCTGACCAGGGAACGAACCCAGGCCCCCTGCATTAGGAGCTCGGTGTCTTAGCCACTGGACTACCAGGGCAGTGCCCAGCCGTGATGGTTTGAAAAGGCTATTTGCTGGTCCTGGTGGCAGGGTGGGTGGGTCTGGGCTCTGGGGCTGGCATCTGTTGTGTGGGCCATCCTCCATTCTGGTCGTGGCGAGGGAGCAGCCTGGGCTCACCACCGCCAGTCACTGTCCCTTGGTGGTTCTTGTCCACAGGTGGGGGCTTGGGCCGATGCTGTAATAATATAACGCATCCGGCTGGACAGGCCTTCAGTCCAGTGGTTAATCTTCAATTGGTAGATAAGAATAGTTGGCAAACAACAACAACAAAAACAGTTAACAAAGTGCTTTGATGACAGCACTTACTCTGTGCCTGGTCCTACTCTAAGGCCTTAGATCTATTAACTCATTCATTCTCACAGCAACTCTACGTTGTGGCTCCACCGCTAACCTGTGTCCGACTCGGTGACCCATGGGCTGTAGCCTGCCAGGCTTCTCTGTCCATGGGGTTTCCCAGGCAAGAATATCGGAGTGGGTTCTCACTTCCTTCTCCACGGCGACTCTCTCAGGAGGACACTATCATTTTATTTTTTAAATTTTGGGCTGTGCTGGGCCTCAGACGTGTGCCTGCTTCTCTCTAGTTTGGGCTGTGCTGGGCCTCAGAGCTGTGCCTGCTTCTCTCTAGTTTGGGCTGTGCTGGGCCTCAGAGCTGTGCCTGCTTCTCTCTAGTTTGGGCTGTGCTGGGCCTCAGAGCTCTGCCTGCTTCTCTCTAGTTTGGGCTGTGCTGGGCCTCAGAGCTGTGCCTGCTTCTCTCTAGTTTGGGCTGTGCTGGGCCTCAGAGCTGTGCCTGCTTCTCTCTAGTTTGGGCTGTGCTGGGCCTCAGAGCTCTGCCTGCTTCTCTCTAGTTTGGGCTGTGCTGGGCCTCAGAGCTGTGCCTGCTTCTCTCTAGTTTGGGCTGTGCTGGGCCTCAGAGCTGTGCCTGCTTCTCTCTAGTTTGGGCTGTGCTGGGCCTCAGAGCTCTGCCTGCTTCTCTCTAGTTTGGGCTGTGCTGGGCCTCAGAGCTGTGCCTGCTTCTCTCTAGTTTGGGCTGTGCTGGGCCTCAGAGCTCTGCCTGCTTCTCTCTAGTTTGGGCTGTGCTGGGCCTCAGAGCTGTGCCTGCTTCTCTCTAGTTTGGGCTGTGCTGGGCCTCAGAGCTCTGCCTGCTTCTCTCTAGTTTGGGCTGTGCTGGGCCTCAGAGCTGTGCCTGCTTCTCTCTAGTTTGGGCTGTGCTGGGCCTCAGAGCTCTGCCTGCTTCTCTCTAGTTTGGGCTGTGCTGGGCCTCAGAGCTGTGCCTGCTTCTCTCTAGTTTGGGCTGTGCTGGGCCTCAGAGCTCTGCCTGCTTCTCTCTAGTTTGGGCTGTGCTGGGCCTCAGAGCTGTGCCTGCTTCTCTCTAGTTTGGGCTGTGCTGGGCCTCAGAGCTCTGCCTGCTTCTCTCTAGTTTGGGCTGTGCTGGGCCTCAGAGCTGTGCCTGCTTCTCTCTAGTTTGGGCTGTGCTGGGCCTCAGAGCTCTGCCTGCTTCTCTCTAGTTTGGGCTGTGCTGGGCCTCAGAGCTGTGCCTGCTTCTCTCTAGTTTGGGCTGTGCTGGGCCTCAGAGCTCTGCCTGCTTCTCTCTAGTTTGGGCTGTGCTGGGCCTCAGAGCTGTGCCTGCTTCTCTCTAGTTTGGGCTGTGCTGGGCCTCAGAGCTCTGCCTGCTTCTCTCTAGTTTGGGCTGTGCTGGGCCTCAGAGCTGTGCCTGCTTCTCTCTAGTTTGGGCTGTGCTGGGCCTCAGAGCTGTGCCTGCTTCTCTCTAGTTTGGGCTGTGCTGGGCCTCAGAGCTCTGCCTGCTTCTCTCTAGTTTGGGCTGTGCTGGGCCTCAGAGCTCTGCCTGCTTCTCTCTAGTTTGGGCTGTGCTGGGCCTCAGAGCTGTGCCTGCTTCTCTCTAGTTTGGGCTGTGCTGGGCCTCAGAGCTCTGCCTGCTTCTCTCTAGTTTGGGCTGTGCTGGGCCTCAGAGCTGTGCCTGCTTCTCTCTAGTTTGGGCTGTGCTGGGCCTCAGAGCTCTGCCTGCTTCTCTCTAGTTTGGGCTGTGCTGGGCCTCAGAGCTGTGCCTGCTTCTCTCTAGTTTGGGCTGTGCTGGGCCTCAGAGCTCTGCCTGCTTCTCTCTAGTTTGGGCTGTGCTGGGCCTCAGAGCTCTGCCTGCTTCTCTCTAGTTTGGGCTGTGCTGGGCCTCAGAGCTCTGCCTGCTTCTCTCTAGTTTGGGCTGTGCTGGGCCTCAGAGCTCTGCCTGCTTCTCTCTAGTTTGGGCTGTGCTGGGCCTCAGAGCTCTGCCTGCTTCTCTCTAGTTTGGGCTGTGCTGGGCCTCAGAGCTCTGCCTGCTTCTCTCTAGTTTGGGCTGTGCTGGGCCTCAGAGCTCTGCCTGCTTCTCTCTAGTTTGGGCTGTGCTGGGCCTCAGAGCTCTGCCTGCTTCTCTCTAGTTTGGGCTGTGCTGGGCCTCAGAGCTCTGCCTGCTTCTCTCTAGTTTGGGCTGTGCTGGGCCTCAGAGCTCTGCCTGCTTCTCTCTAGTTTGGGCTGTGCTGGGCCTCAGAGCTCTGCCTGCTTCTCTCTAGTTTGGGCTGTGCTGGGCCTCAGAGCTCTGCCTGCTTCTCTCTAGTTTGGGCTGTGCTGGGCCTCAGAGCTCTGCCTGCTTCTCTCTAGTTTGGGCTGTGCTGGGCCTCAGAGCTCTGCCTGCTTCTCTCTAGTTTGGGCTGTGCTGGGCCTCAGAGCTCTGCCTGCTTCTCTCTAGTTTGGGCTGTGCTGGGCCTCAGAGCTCTGCCTGCTTCTCTCTAGTTTGGGCTGTGCTGGGCCTCAGAGCTCTGCCTGCTTCTCTCTAGTTTGGGCTGTGCTGGGCCTCAGAGCTCTGCCTGCTTCTCTCTAGTTTGGGCTGTGCTGGGCCTCAGAGCTGTGCCTGCTTCTCTCTAGTTTGGGCTGTGCTGGGCCTCAGAGCTCTGCCTGCTTCTCTCTAGTTTGGGCTGTGCTGGGCCTCAGAGCTCTGCCTGCTTCTCTCTAGTTTGGGCTGTGCTGGGCCTCAGAGCTGTGCCTGCTTCTCTCTAGTTTGGGCTGTGCTGGGCCTCAGAGCTCTGCCTGCTTCTCTCTAGTTTGGGCTGTGCTGGGCCTCAGAGCTCTGCCTGCTTCTCTCTAGTTTGGGCTGTGCTGGGCCTCAGAGCTCTGCCTGCTTCTCTCTAGTTTGGGCTGTGCTGGGCCTCAGAGCTCTGCCTGCTTCTCTCTAGTTTGGGCTGTGCTGGGCCTCAGAGCTCTGCCTGCTTCTCTCTAGTTTGGGCTGTGCTGGGCCTCAGAGCTCTGCCTGCTTCTCTCTAGTTTGGGCTGTGCTGGGCCTCAGAGCTCTGCCTGCTTCTCTCTAGTTTGGGCTGTGCTGGGCCTCAGAGCTCTGCCTGCTTCTCTCTAGTTTGGGCTGTGCTGGGCCTCAGAGCTCTGCCTGCTTCTCTCTAGTTTGGGCTGTGCTGGGCCTCAGAGCTCTGCCTGCTTCTCTCTAGTTTGGGCTGTGCTGGGCCTCAGAGCTCTGCCTGCTTCTCTCTAGTTTGGGCTGTGCTGGGCCTCAGAGCTCTGCCTGCTTCTCTCTAGTTTGGGCTGTGCTGGGCCTCAGAGCTCTGCCTGCTTCTCTCTAGTTTGGGCTGTGCTGGGCCTCAGAGCTCTGCCTGCTTCTCTCTAGTTTGGGCTGTGCTGGGCCTCAGAGCTCTGCCTGCTTCTCTCTAGTTTGGGCTGTGCTGGGCCTCAGAGCTCTGCCTGCTTCTCTCTAGTTTGGGCTGTGCTGGGCCTCAGAGCTCTGCCTGCTTCTCTCTAGTTTGGGCTGTGCTGGGCCTCAGAGCTCTGCCTGCTTCTCTCTAGTTTGGGCTGTGCTGGGCCTCAGAGCTCTGCCTGCTTCTCTCTAGTTTGGGCTGTGCTGGGCCTCAGAGCTCTGCCTGCTTCTCTCTAGTTTGGGCTGTGCTGGGCCTCAGAGCTCTGCCTGCTTCTCTCTAGTTTGGGCTGTGCTGGGCCTCAGAGCTCTGCCTGCTTCTCTCTAGTTTGGGCTGTGCTGGGCCTCAGAGCTCTGCCTGCTTCTCTCTAGTTTGGGCTGTGCTGGGCCTCAGAGCTCTGCCTGCTTCTCTCTAGTTTGGGCTGTGCTGGGCCTCAGAGCTCTGCCTGCTTCTCTCTAGTTTGGGCTGTGCTGGGCCTCAGAGCTCTGCCTGCTTCTCTCTAGTTTGGGCTGTGCTGGGCCTCAGAGCTCTGCCTGCTTCTCTCTAGTTTGGGCTGTGCTGGGCCTCAGAGCTCTGCCTGCTTCTCTCTAGTTTGGGCTGTGCTGGGCCTCAGAGCTGTGCCTGCTTCTCGCTAGTTTGGGCTGTGCTGGGCCTCAGAGCTGTGCCTGCTTCTCGCTAGTTTGGGCTGTGCTGGGCCTCAGAGCTGTGCCTGCTTCTTGCTAGTTTGGGCTGTGCTGGGCCTCAGAGCTGTGCCTGCTTCTCGCTAGTTGTGGTGAGCAGGCCGTACTGCCCAGCTGTGGTGGCTTCTGTTGTTGCAGAGCTTGGAACGAGGACTTACTCCCTACTTACTCCTTACTCTAGGGAGTAGGGCTTCAGTAGCTGTGACGTGTGGGCTCAGTAGTTGCGGCTCCCGGCCTCCAGAGCACAGGATCAGCAGTTGCAGCGCACGGACTTATTTGCTCCACAGCACGTGGGATCTTTCCGGATCAGGGATTGAACCCGTGTCTCCTGCATTGGCAGGCAGATTCTTATCCATTGAGCCACCAGGGAAGTCCCTGAGAAGAGTGCTACTATTTCCCTCATTTTATAGATGGGAAACCTGAGACCCAGAGAGGTTAAGTGACTGGCCCAGGGTCACGCAGAAAATTGGTGGCAGCAGCCCATCATGTCTCTTGACTCTTGTCCTGGATTTACTGCCGACTGTTACTTGTGAGGTCAGTCCAGCCCAGACCCTCCAAGACCAGGAGTGGGGGCAGGTAACCAGAGTGTTCTAAATCAAGAATTGTTGGGGTCCACCTGGTTTACCCTGGGGGTTTCCTGGAGCAGGAGAGATTTCTGGAGCAGTTAGAATGATCTGAGATGTTTACCCAGGTTGGTGTGGTGGGCACCCCTGTGTAGGCAACAGCTGGGCAGCTGGAGTGGGATTATTAAGCAAAGGAGACTTGGGTAGTTTAGCAATCTGGGAGGTTTATCTGAGGAAGAAGGGGAAGAGACACTAGTGAGCAGAGCATTAGCACCTGGGTTCCTTCGTTCATTCATGCATGCATCCCTGAATCCATGAATTCATGAATCCGTCCATCCATCCATGCGTGAGTCCATCCATTCAACATTTCTGAAGCTTCTGCATAGCAGGCCCTGTGCTGGGGATATAACACTGAACAAGACCCAGTTCTGGCCTTGGAGCTGATTGTAGTCTTTGTAAGACAAGCTTGTAATAAAGTCACTTATAGTGTTTTGTGATAAGGCTGTTGATAGGTGGAGGTATAAGGGGACCTGGGAGCTCAGAAGGGGGGCATCTAGCTCACGCTGGGGGATAGAGGGATGGTTAGGAGAGAGTTGACTTCTGACCTGAGGTCTGATAAAAAGTAGGAGTTCCTCCAGTTGGCACACTAGAATCCCTAGACAAGGTTTAAAAAATGCTGATGCCCAGGCCCTGCTCAGACCTGTGGAGTCAGAATCTCCCTGGTGATTCTAATGTGCAGCCAACAGTGAGATCTGATGAATTACAGGAAGAAAGGAGGAGCTGAAGGGGAAATGGGTAACAGGGTGAGCCTGGGATGGCATGAAGGTGGGGGGAGGGAGGCGTGTTCAGGGGGCTGTGAAGCAGTGGACAGAGGATGGATGCAGGGAGGGTGTGAGGTTGCAGATGGGGGGAGCAGGTGCCCACCCCAAACCCAGGTCCTGGGCAGGGAGCCTCCGTGCCACCAGCCCACCCCATGCCCTGCCCTGAGGGGCCTGGCTGCCTGGATGAGGGGCAGACACTCAGCTAGTACTTCTGTTTCCATCTCCACCTCTCCACAGAGCCAGCAGCCATCCCACCCACCATGTGCAGAGCCTACCTCTTGGAATGGTGCTAGATCAGTAATAAAGAGCCCCGGCCTCTCAGAGGCAGCTCAGGACTGCCAGGAGTGCAAGGAAGTCTCCTGGGGTGGATGGTTATTGCTATTAGAGACCCTGGGACTTGGGGAATCCCTTGGAGGAGCCCAGTGATTCACCATGGTGGCCCAGAGCCCAGGGCTGGTGGGAAGTGGACACCACCATCCCTCGAGAGGAGAGGAGGGCACTTAGCCCTGAAATTCCAGGCCTTGAGGTCAGGCAGATCTGAGTTCCGACCCCAGGGCTGCTGCCCATGTGCTCTTTGACCAAAGGGGAAGGGATCTTGCTCCTCGAGGCCTCGGCTGCTCTGAGGGTGAAGTGAGGTTCCAAGTCCCAACCTCGAAGGGGTTTGTGGATAGAGACTGTGTGTGTGTCTGTGTGTGTGTGTGTGTGTGTGTGTGTGTGTGTGTGTGAACTGTTTGGCACACAGTAAGCTCAACACAGTCTTCCTCTTCTTTTCCCTCTTCCACTCTGGTTTTCCCCAAGACTCTGATCCCAGACATTAAATAGCTCTGGGTTTTCACAGCTGTACCTTCTGAAGCGAGAGCTCAGGTGGCCCTGCGCCCTCTCCTTTGTCCTTTCTCAGGGTGGGGTTAGGAGCCTCGTCCTGGGCCCTGATCCTGACTATCCCAGGCTGGTGGCCCCTCCCCTCCACGTGGGACACCCAGGTAGTCATCCCTTATCCAGAGCCTGGCACCTTGGCCATCGTCCCTTCCTGCAGTTCTCCTGGCCCTGGGAGGTGGGCCTGGAGGGCAGGGGAGGCGTGGATTTGCAGGTGAGGGCAGCTTGTGCCGGGAAGAGAAGGGCGAGGGGAAGTTATGGAGGGCACTGCTGGGCAGAAGACTCTCAGCAGTGTGGGAAACAGTCTGGAGAGAGGCTTGTGGCTCGGTGACCAGCAGGGGCCGGGGGAGAGGCGCGGAGGACCGCCTCCCCCCTGTCTCTTTGACTGTTCGCTTCTGGCTGAATCCCTGTCCCCTCTCAGGTCCTGTCCTCTTCCTGTTTTCCTGCTTCCTTGTCTCTCTCCGTCTAGTGCCATCAAAAGCAGAGGTGTGCAGGGATGGGCCCAAGCCCCAGGTCGCTGGCTTGAAGTTTTTCTCTTTGTCTCTTTTATGACTATTTGCAGTGTGTGTTGTGTGTATATATGTTTGAGCGGGCGTGTTTGTGTACATGGGGTGTATATGCATCTGTGTATGTGTGAAAGAAGACAGCTTATAGAGGGGTGGCCGTGGCAACTGCTTCCCCAAATTGTATGCTCATCGGGTACCAGGCACTGGCTACATCCCTGTCCCAAACTCCTCTCCGTTACCTCCCAGAATCCTCACAGCCATCCTGAGAAGTAAGCAATTATGTTCTCATTTAAAGATGAAGACCAGAGGCTCAGAGATCCTGAGGGGCTTTGTCTCAACCAGGAAGTAGAAGAGTCAGAATTTGAACTCAGATCTGCAGTGCACTCTAGCACCGAGTGACGTTCGGTAGAGACAGGGCTCCCCAGCTCAGTGAAAGCATTCCTAGCCTCAGGAGAGAGGCCGGTACCAGGGCCAGACCCTGGCCCAGGACTCAGTAGGTCTGAGGTCCTCTTCAAGTTTCGCTGATGACTCCTTGTTCTAACCTGTGAGTGGTCCTGTTGAGTTGACGCCATGGCTCTCTCCTTAGAAGCAGTTGGGTCTCCAGCCATGACCTGACTCCTTTAGGTCTGGGGGCTCGGAAGGATCCTCTTAGCCCAAGGACAGGCCAGCTCTGGAGGCTCCCCAGGACAGAGCTCTGAACAGAGCCAGGCAGAAGCTCACCCCTCCTGTCCTGATAGTCCCTGGGCTCGGAGTACAGCTGATGTAAGGGTCTCAGGGCTGGAGCTTGGGGTGAGCGCAGCACTGTGTGTGGGTCTGAGATGCAGCCAGGGTGCTGACCTGTCCACACTGACTCTGGGGGAACCAGTGGTGACGTCACTGGTCCACTGGCTCATCTTGCTTCTGCCCTGATGAGGGCTCAGGGGTTCTGATCCTCGAATCCAGGGCCCTGAAACATGGTGCATGCTGTGCTAAGTCATTTCAGTCATGTCTACCTCTTTGTGACCGTAGCCTACAAGTCTCCTCTGTCCATGGGATTCTCCAGGCAGGAATACTGGAGTGGGTTGCTGTGCCCTTCTCCAGGGGATCTTCCTGACCCAGGGCTGGAACCCCTGTCTCTCATGTCTCCTGCATTGGCAGGTGGGCTCTTAAACACTAGTTGCCACCTGGGTGGTGGATGGGACTATTCAGGTGAGGGAAACTTGAGATTGGAGGCGCCATTGGGAAACCCCTCAGCTGGCTTCAGCATGTCAACCCGAAGTGCCAGGGTTCCCTGCTCTGGTGGAAGATAGGTTGATGGCATCTGGTTACCAATAATCCTGATTCAGCACAGACCTACTGTGTGCCAGGGGCTCTTACATGTGCTGCCTTACTTAAGTGGAATTACAGCCTTGTGGTGGGCATTGGGTAAGAGGGTAAGTGATCTTCTAAAGTGTCTGTTTATTCGGCTGCACAGGTGTTATTTGTGGCATGCAGGATCTTTATAGTTGTAGTATGTGAACTCTTAGTTATGGCATGTGGGGTCTGTTTCACTGACCTGGGGCTGAACCATGATGCCCAGCATTGGGAGCTCAGAGTCTTAGCTGCTGGACCACTGGGGAAGTCCTGAGGGTAAGTAATTTCCCCAAGAACACTGAATTAGTTGGCCGAGATGGTTTGGAGCCCAGTTGAGCCATCCCTCGAAGACCTTGTTCTTGAATGTGTGGGGGGCACTGAGCGTGTCTCCAGCTTTGCGTGGAAACCTTCCAACATGCTACCGTGTTGAAATCTTTTCAAACACCAAATAAGGCAAGAACTATTCCTTTTCCCTAACAGATGGAGAAACTGTGACTCAGAGAAGTGGTAGACCTGGGGTTGGGACCAGGTCATGCCAGGAAGAAATGGCCACATTGCGGTCCTGTCCTGCCAAGGGGTGGGCTCACACCAGCTTCTATGAGCTGCTTAGCCGTGGTTCCTGTCCATGCGGGCAGGTGCTCCTTGCCAATCAGGCAAAAGAGCAGTGAGGATAGTTTCTTTATGCAAATGGAGCTTTGAGCTGAGAGATTCGTCTTAAGGAGATGCTCTGCTTTCCGCTTTGCTGCCCTTGGACTGAAGATTTCTCCTGGGGCTCTCCCCACCCCACTGGCTCCCTTCCAAAACTTGCTGTGCCCCCTTCTCCAGTTCAGGCAGCCCTAGGGGTGTGACGCTGTGCTCATTCACTCATCTCCCCTCCCCTGACCAAATAGGACCAGAGCATTTGGACCTGGACTTCAGTTACAGCAGGAAAGATTCTGGGTAGATCCCAGGAAGCACTTCCAGACAATTAGGAGTGGTGGGATGGTGCTCATAGGGTGGGATCTTTAGGGACAGTGAAAGGGGTGGTGTTAGAGGGTGGCTTATGACCTCTTACCCTGCACGGGGTTAGGGGGAGTAGGGTTCTGACTCAGGGGTTATATGCAGGACTTGGAACCCCTCCATCCATACCCATGCCCCCCACCCCCCAGCTCTGAACCTGCTCCTAATAGCCTTAAACAGGTTTCTCCCAGCCTCCAGGTCCCAGGGACTATCCAACAAAGAGATTCTGACAGATCCCCGCCCTATCCCCTTGCATACAAAGAGATTTGAGTGAAGCAACCTCCTCCCCTGACTGCCTGTGGGGGGCAGCCTTACCCCACAGACCCTCTGTAGAGCCTGGAGGAGACTAGCTGCTCTCAGGGTTAGGTGGGGGAAAGGAGGGGCAATCACGGCTGAGGGCAGACTGGCCGGGGGCACTGGGGATGCTGAAGGCCAGCTGGCTCGGGGGGGGCCTTCACTGCATTCCAAAGCTGCCCAGTGCCAGGCTGTGGCCACGCCAGGCCCCACTCTGCAGGGCCTTGATGTGTGCCCTGAAGACACTGTTTGGCTGTGGCCATGGGGAGAGGAGGTAGGAGTCAGTGGCCACGTGCGCAGGGAGAGATGGGAGCCCTGTGGCAGGGCGTGTAAGGCAGGATGTAGTCCGCGTCCAGCCTCTGGTCACCTCTCTGCCCGTCCCCCAGGCACCCAGACGTGCAGGGGGTGCAGGGTGTTTGAGCTCAGGAAGACACAGCTGGGATGGGCTGGAAGTAACTGGGAAGGGACATGAAAGGACCCTGTTCAAGTCCCTACCAACCAAGAGACCTTGGATTTTCTTGCCTTCCGTCTCCTGGTGCACCCACGAGACTGGGACACCTGCTCCCACCCCTACCCCCCACTGCCTGGGCTGCTGAATTAAGAGGTGAGGAAAGTGCTTGACACATAGCAGGTGCTTTTCCAGGGGCAGCTCCCTCTGGCCATCTTGTCCAGACTGGCTGACTCCCTGACCTCCTTTCTCCCCCTCAGACCATAGCTCTAGAGAGGCAGTGTGGTCTCGTGGTCAGAGCAGAGCCTGGCGCCAGACCGTCCTCCTGCACAAGTGGGTACAGCCACACACTGCCTAGGGATCCTCCGGGAAGTCTCACTTTTCCCATCTGTAGAATGGGATAATTGTTCCCACTTCAGAGGGTTGCTCTGAGGATAGAATAAGTTACTATGCACGAGGCACTGAGAATAGTGCTTGCTTCACGCGAGCCCTCTCCGACAGTGAACTGTCCCAGAACCATACGTCTGCATGACCCTCAGGTTCTTGCACAGTTTTCCCCCAAATGTGCTGCTTGAACTCCGCACAGCAGTGTCTACTGAAAAAAAAAAAAAAAAAAGGCACAGTGTGAGAGTTGCAAGTTAAGTTTTATTTGGGGCAATATGAGGACTGCAGCCTGGGAGACAGCACTGGTAAAGGTGGAATACATGCAATTAAGCACAGTTTTTTTCACCAAACTTATTTATTAAAAAAAATTATTTCTTTTTGATTGAAGGACAATTGCTTTACAGCATTGTGTTGGTTTCTGCCAAATGTCAACATGAATCAGCAAGAAGTATACATACATCTGGGACTTCCCTGGTAGCTCAGCTGGAAAAGAATCTGCCTGCAATGTGGGTTGGGAAGATCCCCTGGAGGAGGGTATGGCAATCCATTCCAGTATTCTTGCCTGGAGAATCCCATGGACAGAGGAGCCTGGCAGCTATAGACCATGGGGACACAAGGAGTCGGATATGACTGCGTGACTAAACACAGCACAGCGTGCATATGTCCCCTCCCTCTTGACCGCCCCCCCCCCCACCTCCCTCCCTATCCCAACCCTCTAGGTTGTTACAGAGCCCTGGTTTGAGTCCCCTGAGTCACACAGCAAATTCCCGTTCAGTTCAGTCGCTCAATCGTGTCTGACTCTTTGCAACCCCATGAACTGCAGCACGCCAGGCCTCCCTGTCCATCACCAACTCCTGGAGTTCACTCAAACTCATGTCCATCGAGTCAGTGATGCCATCCAACCATCTCATCCTCTGTGGTCCCCTTCTCCTGCCCCCAATCCCTCCCAACATCAGGGTCTTTTCAAATGAGTCGGTTCTTTGCATCAGGTGGCCAAAGTATAGGAGTTTCAGCTTCAGCATCAGTCCTTCCAATGAACACCCAGGATTGATCTCCTTTAGGATGGACTGGTTGGATCTCCTTGCAGTCCAAGGGACTCTCAAGAGTCTTCTCCAACACCACAGTTCAAAAGCATCAATTCTTCGGCGCTCAGCTTTCTTTATAGTCCAGCTCTCTATCTCACACGTGGTAGTGTATATGCTTCTATGTTACTCTCTCTGTTCGTCCCACCTGCTCCTTCCTCCCCACTGCCTGTGTCCGTAAGTCCGTTCTATATGTCTGTGTTTCCATAGGTGCCCTGTAAATAGGTTCATCAGTACCATCTTTCTAGATTCCATATATATGCATTAATATATGATATTTGTTTTTGTCTCTCTTACTTCATTCTGAGTAATAGGCTCTAGGTTCATCCACCTCAAAAGAACTGACTCAAATGCATCCCTTTTTATGGCCAAGTAATATTCCATTGTATATATGTACCAGAGTTTCTCCATTCATTCATCAGATGACAGACATATAGGTTGCTTCCATGTCCTATTTAGCTATTGTAAATAGAAACACATATTTTTTGCACAAAGTTTCTGCTGGTCTCACAAAGCTTCTGCTAGTCACAAGAGACAGTCATCACCATGAAGGATTTCAGTTCTTTTCAACATGAAGAAATACAAGAATTGGGCTCATAAAATCAGCTCCTGAGAATATCTAAGTATCTGAGGACCTGCCCTGCCCATTTTCCCAGAGAACAGAATGCCTCGTTTCTGCTCTCCACCTTGAGCTCCTTCAAGAGCTATTGAAAATCAGCAGTTGAAACAGCACATGATTTAATCCTTGTAGAGGCAGATGGCGGGCACCCATGGCAAGTGCCAGCTTGTGGTTAACAGGGCTCCCTCATGGCCATAAATTTGACAGCAGCATCTGAGACAGGTCTGCCAGGAGTCCCACCCATTTTATAGGTGAGCTCACGGAACCTCAGAAGATGAAGTGATTTCCTTGGAATCACACTCTTTTTTAAATTTATTTTTTATCTTTTGGCTGCACCACACAGCATGTGGGATCTTAATCCTCCAACCAGCGTTTGAACACACGTCCCCTGCATTGGAAACTCAGGGTCTTAACCACTGTACTGCCAAGGAAGTCCCACCATCCCCTTCTTTTAAAAGTGACTTTGAAG
This sequence comes from Oreotragus oreotragus, assembly GCA_006410675.1. Lineage (NCBI taxonomy): Eukaryota > Metazoa > Chordata > Mammalia > Artiodactyla > Bovidae > Oreotragus > Oreotragus oreotragus. The sequence goes on from SJYX01016032.1 coordinate 49,841, forward strand.
GTCTTTTAAGTGTTGTGGCCCTGAGCCCCCACCAATCACCTCCAGCTTGGAGCCTCCCCCTCCGGCCGTGCAGTCCCTGAGTCTTAGGGCTGGTGAGGATGACTCCTCTTCCTCTGGGTTGTTCAGGGGTGGGATTATCAAGGCCTGGGGGGTTGGTGCAACAAGGCAGGCAGGTTCAGGAAGAGAACAGAGGCCTGGGTGGGTGGAGCCGAGGGAGGCAGGGCCAGGTGCGCCTGTGGGGCCCAGTCAGTTTCAGCCGCCTCTGAGGCCTGGGCTTCCCTGTAATTACCATTTGCAGGTGGTTGGGTGCCAGGGGTAAGGCTTTCATCTGACAGGTGAGGCTCGTCTCCTGGAGCTGGAGAATTGACTCTGTAATTGACCAGGGTGTTTTACCTTTGATGGGGTGCCCTGGCAGTCTGAGGCTCGGCTCACGGGGCAGGGGTGGCACTGTCCATCTTGGCCGAGCCTCTGGCCCTTTTAGTCGCAGACTCACACAGACGTCAGACCCAAACCGCAAGGGGAACACTGCGCAGTGGAGGTGGGTGTGAATGCCCAGGGTGGGCGGGCGACTCCAAGGGCGGACCTGAGCATCAGCTCTGCCACTGAGCAGCTGTCTCACCTCAGTCAGCTTAATCAACCTCTCTGATCTTCCATTTCCCCACCTGAAAATGGGCCTAATGGTATCCACGTGACTTAGTTATTGTGACGAGTAAATAGGATAATGGGTGTGAAGTGCTTAGTGAAGCGCCCAGCACCCTAGTAAGTGCCCAGTTAAATGCTGCTCTTACTCACCGTCCGTGAGTGTGGAGCTGAGTGCCCACGCAGTGCCTGGCTCTAGGTGGAGCCTGCCCTTGTCCCTGTTGCAGTGCTAGATCTAAAAGGCTTGAGGACCGCCCCTCCTGAGGGCTCCAACTCCAGAGAGCCCAGTGGACCCTTTCACTCCAGAGAAAGAGAGAACTGACCTGAGTGCCTGGCCCCGTGTGTGCCAGCAAGACCCTGCCCTGCTGCCAAGGAGCTCGGGCTCCTGATGGGGATGGCAACAGGAGGCACATTGTGGAGGGCACTGAGGCGGGTTAAAATGAACCTTGGGTGATTGTGGGTGGCTGCACAGATGGGTGAAATTGAGGAATGAAAGTGTTAGCTGCTCAGGCATGTCCGACTCTTTGAGGCCCTGAGGACTGTAGCCCGCCAGGCTCCTCTGTCCGTGGGATTCTCCAGGTGAGAATACTGGCGCAGGTTGCCATTTCCTCCTCCAGGGGATCTTCCTGACCCAGGGATCAAACCAGGCTCTCCTGCATTGCAGGTGGATTCTTTACTGCCTGAGCCACCAGGGAAGCCCACAAGTGGATAAAACTATCTACATTTTTACTGTACTTTTTTTTTTTTTTTGGCTGTACAGCACAGCATGTGGAGTCTCCGTTCCCCGACCAGGGACCGAATGTGCACCCCCTGCAGTGCAAGTGCAGAGTCTTAACCTGGACTGCCAGGGAAGTCCTGTAGTGCGCACTGAAGCACAAGAAGGAACTGGGGGCAGGGAGGGTGGAGGGGTCTCTTGAAAACAACACAGCATTTACACAGGCCTGGACGTAGGGAGTTTAGGCAGCAGCTCCACTCTTCCAAGAGCCTCAGAGAGGCTCCAGCTCCAGCAGAGGGACACATCCCAGATGGCAGACGTGGAGCGGGGCAAGCTGCTCAGGAAAGGCTCCTCTCGCAAGGGGCAGTGGGAGGCCTGGTTTGACAGACTGGCTACAGGATCAGGGAGCTCGGGAGGTGGCCCTGCTGCCTGGCCTAAGGAGGCTTATTTATTTTTTAAAAATTGATTTCTTTACTTTGAAGTGCGCTGGGTTGTCACTGCTGCGCGCAGGTCTTCTCCAGTCTTGGTGAGCAGGGGCTACTTTTTTTTTGCGGTGTGTTTCTCACTGCAGCGGTTTCTCTTATTGCAGAGCACAGGCTCTAGGGCTCGCCGGCTTCAGTAGTTGCAGCGTGAGGCCTCAGTAGTTGTGGCCATAGGCTTGGTTGCTGCTCGGCGTAGGCAGGCAGATTCATCTTCACTCGATCACCAGGGAGGTCCCATAACAGGCTGCTGCTAGTGCTGCTAAGTCACTTCAGTCGTGTCCGACTCTGTGTGACCCCATAGATGGCAGCCCACCAGGCTCCGCCATCCCTGGGATTCTCCAGGCAAGAACACTGGAGTGGGTTGCCATTTCCTTCTCCAATGCATGAAAGTGAAGTCGCTCGGTCGTGTCCAACTCTTAGCGACCCTGTGGACCGCAGCCTTCCAGGCTCCTCCGTCCATGGGATTTTCCAGGCAAGAGTACTGGAGTGGGGTGCCATTGCCTTCTCTGCATAAGGAGGCTAATTTATATGAAACAGAAATAGGAGGATGAGGGTAGGCATGGGAAGCAGGACCAGTCTGTGCTCTTGCTCTCCTGTGCTGGGTCACAGAGCAAGGGTTTGAGGGTGTACGCAGCTTCCCACTTCCAGTGGGGTCCCAGGATGAGGGTGCAGGATTCTGAAGAGACTTGCTCATCCAGGTGGCAGAGAGGCACCTGCCAACCTGAGCCCGGGAGCCTGGCATTGAGGGAGTAAAGGACCAGCTCATCAAGCTTGAAGGGCTTCTTGATTAGTCTTACGAGAGGCCTTCATCTCCATGTGTCTCTCCTTATGAAGATTCCCCAGGGAAGGAAGGGAAGAGGGGTGCAGCCGTCCAGAGAATCTTCCCAAATCCTCACGCCTGCAGCGTTTGCCCGGGCCCCACTTGCCTCTTGTCTCACCTGGAAGAGACCCCAGGACCAGAGCTGTGGAGAGAGGAAAGATAGTGGTGGGGTGCCTGCCTGCCAACTGCGGACACTGGATGCCCGTGTAGTAGGGACGCTGGGTTGGCAAAAGCCTGAGGACAGGCTGCCATACACTTCCTAGCTTTGCCACATGCCAGCTGGGTGGTAAGCATGGCCTGTAAGCCTCCAAGTGTCAGTGCTGTTTTCTACAAAGTGGGGCAGTACTGCTTACCATCCGTACTCATTCTGAGGGTGGAATAAAATCCAGAGGAGCGGTCTAGCACAGGCCAGACAGATCCAGTCTTCAGCTTTGACATACACTGGCCTAGATGACATCTAGGAGAAGTGTCAGGTGGGGGGTTGGCCTTGGTGAGGTCTGTGAGCAAGGGGGTGGGTTACTAACTGAGGCTGTCCATCAGCTTTAGGGTACATGTCTCTATTGTAAATCCATAAAATGGAGTTAATAATAGTACTTACAAAGTTGTGTGAAGACTGAATTATAAGTCACAGTGTTTGGTTCTGATTTTGTTATTGCTATTAGTTAGCTTCCCTTGTAGCTCAGCTGGTAAAGAATTCGTCTGGAATTCGGGAGACCTGGGTTCAATCCCTGGGTTGGGAAGATCCCCTGCAGAAAGGAAAGGTTACTGTATAGTCCATGGGGTCGCAGAGTCAGGCATGACTGAGCAACTTTCACTTTTCACTTTCATTAGTTAGCTATTGAGGCAAGCTCTCAAGCTCAAGGATTTGGTTGCAGATATCAGAACAGGGGCCTAGAATGGGACTTGGCCTCAAGAAGGAGGCAGAAAACCACAGAAATCTGAGTCCCAGTGAAGACTGGGACCTCCAGGTCATGTCTAGGCCTGGATGTGTTGTCAGATCTGGGGGGTTGTGTACAAGGCAGCCCTGTGGCTCACTGTCACCACCCCTTTCTTCAGAAGTCTACGTATCCTGCTCTCCTTGGGTGCCAGCCAGAAGGGCCAGATTGAGGTCCCTATGCCCGGGACGCCTCCTTTCCAGGAAGCTCTCCATGGGGCTCCCACATGGCCATGCTCAGCAAAGAGCAGGCCCAGCTCTGTGGACAGAGGTGATGTCCAAGAAGGGGACCTTTATTCCTCTTAAGAGCTTCCCATTAGAGGATGCTCCTTTCCTCACAGGAGGGGCTGTGTCAGGAGAGGCCGTGGGGGCTGCCAGCCAGGACTGGGGAGTGAGCCAGCAGCCTCTGGAATGGCCTAGGCTCCGATCTAGCTGGCACGTGTGATAATGACCCGTCTTACCCCAAGCATCTGTTTGCATCCATAGATTCATGGGAGAGTAAGACAAAGTTGGGGTGGAGTGAAGGGACCCAAACCTTTAACTGTTCACAACTGAGGTTATATATTCAGAGTTGCGTCTTCTGGACCAATGGAAGGGGCAGTGGAAGCCAGGATGCTGGGGGACAGAGGAGTCCCTGAGAGAAAATTCATCACAAGGGGCTGAAGAGTTCTGGTGTGGAGGGCTGGCTGCTATAGCATGCCTGAGGTTTGGAGGGGCAGTGGTTCTGGGCACAGGCGTGTGGCTGGTCATCAACCCCTAGAACCCATTGACATCGGGAGCCTAAGTGTCCCCAGAGGGAAAAAACCGAGTGTGTTGACTGAAAGGATCATTTCATTTAGTCTCTAACCCTTTGCGAGTCAAGCAACACTGAGCTGGGACTCCTTGCTTGTGTGTGTGCATGCGTTGCTCAGTTGCTTCAGTCGCGTCTGATTCTTTGCAACCCTGTGGACTGTAGCCCACCAGGCTCCTCTGTCCATGGGGTTCTCCAGGCAAGAAAGCAGGAGTGAATTGCCATGCCCTCCTCCAGGGGAATCAAACCCACGTCTCTTATGTCTTCTGCATTGGCAGGCAGGAAGTTCCCTCCTACCTGAATCTGAACATAATGCCAATCGAGGGTAAGTTCTTCCCACCCTGCAGGAGAATGCTGAGTACTTAGCATAGTACCAGCTTCAAAGTAAGTGCTCCAGGGACTTCGTGGTGGTTCAGTGGTTAAGAGTTTGCCTTCTAATGCAGGGGATGTGAGTTCAATCCCTGGTTGAGGAACTAAGATCCCACATGATGCAGGGCGACTAAGCCTGAGCCCCACAACTAAGGAGCCCATGGGCTGCAATGAAGACCCAGAGCAGCCAAAAAAAAAAAGTAGGTTCTCTGCAATACTTGGTTAAAGTAATAATAAGATATAGTAACCTCCCGCCCCCCCCCCCCCCCCCCCTC
>SJYX01016032.1:54953-74133 GCA_006410675.1 Oreotragus oreotragus
AAAAAAAAAAAGTAGGTTCTCTGCAATACTTGGTTAAAGTAATAATAAGATATAGTAACCTCCCGCCCCCCCGCCCACCTCATTTATTGGAGAGTTTCGTCATAGCAAAGTTGGAAAGCAATCAAGGGAATGAAAACACAGACCTATTCATGGGTGAGCTACCCCCCGGGGCTTCCAGGTGCAGGGAGGGGATTTGCAAAGGACTGAATCCCTGTTGGCAGACAGGTTCTTGGAACTAGCAATATTTGGGTGTTGTTAGTGCCAGTCACACCCACAGGCTGGTGTAGAAAGGGCTCTCTCAGTGCTTTCTGATGAAGAAAGAGTGGTGTGCCAACTGGTGAGATGAGATCCAAGTGACAGCAATGGAAATCATTTGTCCACGCTGCTCAAGCCTCACATGTTCGCAGCTCAAGGGCTCTTCACGTTTCTGTTCTCTTTCCTGCCGGGCTCCCTGATGCACTGAGCCCATCGTATTCACGTGGCTCCTGATATCCGGGCCAGGGTCCCCTAGTGAGGAAGGATTGGGGAGCCTGCCAGCATCCGGACTATGGGGATTGTCTCTGAGGAGACTTGATGGTCCAGATGGGTCACAAGGGGTTACGTGATTGGCTCTCCTCCTTTCCCATCTTCTGGTCCCCAGTCCCCTCACAGTCTTCCCCCTCTCCTCCTCAGCAGTGTAAGATCAAAGACTGTCAATTATTCATTCACAGTTGAGTGGAGCACATTTCAGCCAGGGCTGCTGGGCATCTCCGTCTCAGAGTTGCAAGGGTGAAGACCCATGTTTTTGGACCCAGCAGCTCTGTCCAGTGCCTGAGATCTGGAGCCAGCCCTGCCTGAGCCCTGGCCTTCCCACCTCTCTGATTTCCTCCCTGACTTTGCCTTGTCCAGATTCCCCTGCCCCAACTAATCCCCGAGGAAGCACATTTGTTGTGGTTTAGTCAACTGCTTTGTGACCCCATGGACTGTAGCCCTCCAGACTCCTCTGCCCATGGGATTTCCTAGGCAAGAATACTGGAGTGGGTTGAGATTTCCTTCTCTAGGGGCTGTTCCTGACCCCGGGATCCAACTTGTGTCTCCTGCATTAGCAGATGGATTCTTTACCACCGAGCCATCTGGGAAGCCCAGTATCAGTGTTACCACCTGCTAGCCAGGTAGGCATGGCTGCGGGCTCCAGGGACTCCCTGGCTATCCCTTTGGATGGGAGCCTGTGTGTTTAGAGGAGTGCCTAAGGTGTGCCAAGCACCGGACCAGTAGTCCCGTTAACAATCACCACAGCAAATATTTGGTGGATGTGCTCCACCTGTCAGACATTCCTTTTAGCATTTTTTACGCAACAGCCCTATTGTGCCTGAAGCTCCCCTGATGGCTCAGACAGTAAAGAGTCTGCCTGCAACATGAGAGACCCAGATTCGATCCCTGGGTCTAGAAGATCCCCTGGAGAAGGAAATGGCAACCCATTCCAGTATTCTTGCCTGGACAGAGGAGCCTGTAGGCTACAGTCCATGGGGTCACAAAGAGCAGGACTGGACTGAGCGACTTCACTTTCACTTTCCTATTATGCCCACAGCAACCCTGGGGGCGAGGTATTGTTTCTGCTCTGATTTTACAGATGAGGAGACTGAAGCACACAGAGGTCAAATGGCTTGCCGAAGGCCATACAACCTGCAGGTAGCCAAGCTGAGATTTGAATCCAAGGATCTAATACCAGGGTTGGTACAATGTGCCATTCTGTTAAAGCGTTTGTTGCTGTTTGTTTGTTTGTTTAACTGTGTGGGCTTTTCATTGAGGTTCTTGAGCTCTAGAGCACAGACTCAGTAGATACGGCACATGAGCTTGATTTCCCACTGGCATATGGGATCTTAGTTCCCCACCCAGGGACTGAACCTGAGTGCCCTGCATTGGAAAGTGGATTCTTAACCACTGGACCACCAGGGAAGTCCCCATTTATCCTTACACTGACCTCATGTACAGATGGGGAAACTAAGGTCTTGAGAAGATAAGTGACTCATTCTAGGCCATGTAGCTAGTCAAGACTGGAATCCAAGATATTCTTATTCAGAATCTACGCTTTCTGTACCTCCCTCCCTGAGACTGGCGGGTCAGCTGACATTCTAGACACCCTGATTGAGGGAGGGATGGAAGAGACGCACTTACAGACCCAAGGAGACCCAACCTGGGTTCTGGGTGGGGGCGGGGCAGCAGGGAGCCCTGGCTGATGGGTCCAGGGTCTGGAATTTCCTGAGCGTGACTTTCAGCACGCACGCCTGTGATACGGATTCAGTGTAATGTGGATTCAGTGTAATGCCTCCCTCGTTCAGAGATTCAGAACAGACAAAGGAGAAAAACATAAGCGCTTCCTCTCTGAGCTGTTGCTTACCAATGAGATTCTCTCTCCGAGTAGCAGAATTATCATAACACACAGCACCCACACGTGGCTGATTAACTTTGTTGTAAGTTTCATTTGATTACACCAGGAAGGTCTGTCCCTGACTCTGCTCGCAGCTGTATGGCTGCTTGCTTATAACCGAAAAATAGAAGTAGAGGGACCAGGAGGGTTGGGAATATCAGGTAATGGGGTTGGTGCTCTAAGAGCACCTTCATCAGCGAAGCCATTTGTGCGGCCCCATCCAGCTCGCGGAGCCACTGTGTACATCATCTTAATGGATCATCAAGCAACCTGGCGCTTTCTTCCCGAGTAGCAGTGGTCAGTCGTTTCTGGCTGTTCACAGAGGGTGGGGAGGAAGGGGGAGAGGATGGAGACAGTGTTTGGTTTACATAAAAACCGTGAATGTGTGGATCGGAGGGTGTGTGTTTCATTTTTAAGACAAATTAAAAAACCCAATCTTGTCTTGTGCCTGAACCTGAAAAGTACTAATCTTATTTATGGCTTTTTTTTTTTTTTTTGAGTGCTTGCTATATGCTGGGCACTGTGCCATGCATTTACTCTACAGAGCAACCTTATCAAGCAGGGGAAAACATTAACCTCATTGTACAGGTGAGGAAAGTGAGGCTGGGCCAGGTGAACGGAGCTGCCCTACTGATTCAGCCAGTGAGGGAAGGAGCTAGGATGTACAGTCAGGCTGTCTGGTTCTGCAGCCGCCCCCTTTCTCGTTGGGCTGTTCTGCTGGGACCCTGATTTCCCCTCAGAGTCTGGTGGGCAGTGGGAATGAAGGGTCCTCTGACCCTCTAACCTGCCCTTTCCTCTCCTATAAGATTCCCTGGGACTCCCCTGGTGGTCCAGTGGTTAAGAATCCACCTTCCAATATTGGAGACATGGATTCGATCCCTGGGAACTAATATCCCATGTGCTGAGGAGCAACTAGAGAGCCGCGGCTGCACCTAAGACCCAACCCAGCCAAATAAATAAATACATAAAATACAATAAAATAACGCTTCCTGATCCATCTCATAGGCTGATTGGGGGGATAACTCCTTGTTATCTGGGAAGCTCTGCTATCTGTTCGTGGATAGGAATAGTGGTGAGCCAGGCAGAGGGAAATCTTTCCAAGAAGAGACAAGCCTGGACAAGAGGGTGCAGGAGGCCTGAGACTTGTGGCCCAGGTGTGCAGCCTTGGCATATGCTTTTCCCCCCACCGGGAACGCCCCCTCCTCCCTCTTCTCATGACTGGGTTTTTTCAAACTTTCGGCTGTCAGCTTAAATGTCATCATCTTCTCAGAGAGCCGTTCTCCCTTCCCACCCGTGCTAGACCGGCCTGAGCCCCCACCTTGGCCAGCCCTGGGGGTTTTCCCTGGCTCCTCCACTTCTCCAAAACCTCCCTACAAGATCCAGCCCTGCTGCTGCTGCTGCTGCTGCTGCTGAGTCGCTTCAGTCATGTCCGACTCAGTGCGACCCCATAGACGGCAGCCCACCAGGCTCTGCCGTCCCTGGGATTCTCTAGGCAAGAACACTGGAGTGGAGTGCCATTTCCTTCTCCAATGCATGAAAGTGAAAAGTGAAAGGGAAGTCACTGAGTTGTGTCCAACTCTCAGTGACCCCATGAACTGCAGCCCACCAGGCTCCTCCATCCATGGGATTTTCCAGGCAAGAGTACTGGAGTGGGGTGCCATTGCCTTCTCTGCCAGCCCTACCCTTGTATGAATTATTCAGGTAGAGGCCGAGGGCTCATTATGGGGACAAATATTCCAGTAAAAGTCATCTGACTGGAGCAGAGAGAGTAGGGTGGCATTTATTGTCAGGAAGCGATTTCCCAAGGTAATTAAATGCTCACACTGTGTGTGTATGTGTGTGTTGGGGAGATGTATTTTATCCCTGTGCCCCTTCCAGGGTCCTAAATCTAGCATGTGTCACGTCTTGGTCTAAATAGCACCACCCTTCCCCTGATTTGGGGGAGGAAGGGTGGTGTCGATTCATGTCTTTGATTAAAAAAGAGAAGAATCAGAGTCTCAGCGAGGTTTCCTGAGAGATGGCAGGAGCGGCAGGGTCGAGGAGAGCTGATTATGTAGATATGTTTTAGCTCTCAGCTGGGGATGGATGGCTTCCATAAACCCACCAGGGGGCTCAGAGCCCTGCTGTGTTTGCTGACTCCGATGCAGCTGGAGCCATTTCTCAAGTTCATGGAGGAAGGGGATGAGCAGGTGCACAGGAGGAGGGGCTACCTGTCAGGTGGGGGGCCCTGTGGGGTGGGGAAGAGTTGTGAGAAGGGCCCCTTCTCTTCTGGAACACATACTCACCTCCGTGCCCACAGATGTCTGCCTCTGGGCAACACTCTGGTGGACAAACTCTAACCTGGCCTCTGCTTTAGCTGTGCTCTGTAGCCCTGAGCTAGTCCTCCTGTCCTTCTGTGTTCAGGTTTTTGGTCTGCAAAGCTAGGTGAAGCTTTGGAGGTAGATGGTGGTGATGGTTGTACAACAATGTGAGTATACTTAATACCACTGAACTGTACACTTAAAAATGGTTAAAGTGGAAAATTTTATTATGTATATTTGAACACAAAAATTCTAAAAGAAAAATCAGGGGATTTTCTTCTGGTCTTAGTGTTTTTTTGATTGATGATCTTGGATTCTAAGAAATGCCAGGGGATATATCTTTATTCCAAGAACAGGCTGTGTGACCTCTGCTAAGTCCATTTCCGCCTCTGATTCCACCTCCTTTGGTGGGGCAGAATGGCTTTTCCAGACCTGGCCAATGGCTCCCCCTCACTCTTTTCTGTAAGTTTCTTGCCACGTCCCTGCTGCTTGTCCCCTCTCCAGAGCCTGCACATGCCCGTAACTTTGGTTCCCCCACCATCACTTATCTGAGCCTCTAGTGGCTTCTAGAAGCTGAGCGGGACCTCTGCTTGGCTGTTAGCTGAGCCATTGAAAATTTCATGGATAATTCAAGAACACAAATCATACAGGAGGTTGGAAGCTCCGGATTTATGAAGAAAAATGAGTCAAACTTGACGATTTATGAGCAGCTCAGAATAGCAGCATGGTGGCAGGAGGAGAAGGCTGGAGAACTGGTCGGAAGGGTTGGGGACACAGTTGTGGGAGGCAGAGGTGCCAGTAGGGTTGGAGAGAGCATAGGAAGCCTGAACCTTAGCTCCCAGACTGCTAGTTTTGTGGGAAGTTTTCTGTTCCCTGGACAAATGAAGCAAGTGGTGTTCAGTGAGGGGGCAGGACTGATCAGGCATCGGAGGGAGGGGCCAGCCCACAAATCCTAACTGGTTCTCCCTGTGGCCTGGCCTTGTCTGGGTACCCCAGAGAAGGGAGATGAAGGCAAGAGGGGGGGCGCATTCTCCAGCCTTGGGGGCAGTGCACTAGACTAGAATTGAGAGGCTTATCTGGTCTTCCAAGGGGACAGAGAAAGAGAGAGAGAGACCTCCTCTTATCCCACAGGCTTCATTTTGAGGTTTTTCTAGTCTCCCAGGTGGAACCTCAGGTGAAGGTGGTGAGATACTACATATAAATCCAATCCCAGCATCCCAAAGAGACATCCCAAATGCCACCCCTAGGTCAAAGCCCCAGAAATTTTCTGGGTCCCAGTAGAGGTGGGGTGCGTGAGAGTCTGACTTTGCTCCCATGGCTGACCATTAGTGTCTTGTCCCTGCCACCTCTCAGCTTGGCTCCGCCTTGTGTCCCGTCTCCTCCACTTGGGATGGACTCCAAGGATTGAATTCAGAGGCCCATGATCTAATAAAAATGGCTGGTCTGAGGATCAGGGATGGAGAGAGTAGGGATGAGTCCCAAGTAGACATTGCTTGTCTGGGCATCATGGAAAAATCTCACATCACCCCTTAAGGCTCAGTTTCCTCCTCTGGAAAGTGGGAATGACATTCCTTTCCAACAGCCCCTTTTATATACTTACTCATACAACTCCTAAGCTTAAATAAAATGATGGATGAATATGTGCTTGTAATCCTCTTAAGATATTATGTCAAGGTGGTAGATTCTTTTATTAATTTTCTATGGATATCAACCTCAATCACTTTTCCTTCCTGGGCTTTAGATTCCTCAAGTCTGTGAAGAGATTAAACTGAGTCAACTCTCAGGCCCTTCCATCGTGAACGACATCTAATGCTATGGATATCTTGGTATCTCAGTTCCTAATAACACATTCCTCACTGAGGGTAGGGATTTTAGGGTCCGGATCTTGGAGGAGGCAGGACTTTGTTCAAAAAAACAACTTAATACAATGACTTTTAGGTAGGGGGCCTTGTGGCTTTCTCTTAATCTCTTCCAGGGCCCTATTGAAGATATGACTAGATGTGTGCATTCTTGTGACATAGATGGGTGGGGCTGTCCCTTAGAAGGTATCAGAAAGGTTTCCCCAGAACTCAGGTTGTACAATACGGAACATTCCCATTTTAAGAACCGAAGAGTTAGAATGTGAAGAGGCTTAAAGACTGCTAAGTTAAGGGTGAAGATGCACTGTTGACTTGGGAGTCATTATTTAGAGGCAACACATAGTTACTGAGTCATACTATGTACAACGTGCTGTTCTAGGCACTTGTTTTGTTCTCATTTGGTTTCACAGGAATTATGGGAGGAAAGCCATGCTATTGTCTTTTGGGAGATGAGAAAACAGAAGCTCAGAGAAGTACAGGAGCACAGGAGCTGTCCAGGCTCACATGGCGGGGAGTGGTGGGGCTGGGACGCAAACCCAGGTCTATCTGACCACAGAGTCAGAGCTTCCCCTGAGAAGAGACTTCTTGTTCCAGGCTCGCTTTAAAGAAAGTATGTATTATTCATATACTTGTGGTTGTGTTGGGTCTTAGTTGCAGCGTTCAGGCCCTTCGTTGTGGCCTGCCTGCTCAGGAGTTGCGGCTCGAGGAGTTAGTTGCCCTGTGGCACGTGGGATCTTAGTGCCCCTACCAGGCGTTAAACCCGTATCCCCTCCATTGGGAGGCAGATACTTAACCACTGGATTATCAGGGAAGTCCCCTTTGTTTTACCAGTGCCTTTAGGTGGTTTTAAAATATCTTATCCAGAGTTAATCGTTGTTATGTGTAGGAGGATAGGTCAGAAAGGAGCCACCTGACCATCATTGGAAGTATTGTTCCAATACTTAGGTGCTCAAAAGTAGAACAATACTTCCAATGATGGTCAGGTGGCTCCTTTCTGACTGAGCACCTGTTTCCTCTAATGACTTCCCTGGTGGCTCAGAGGGTAAAGTGTCTGCCTGGAATGCAGGAGACCAGGGTTCAATCCCTGGGTCGGGAAGATCCCCTGGAGGAGAAAATGGCAACCCACTCCAGTACTCTTGCCTGGAGAATCCCATGGAGGGAGGAGCCTGGTAGGCTACAGTCCATCGGGTCGCAAAGAGTCGGACACGACTGAGCGACTTCACTTTCACTTTCTTTCCTCTAATAGCTCTTACTAGACAGGGTCTGTTCTTAAAGCTATACCAGGCCTGACAGTCTGGGAATCTAGTATTAAGGCAATGGCAACCCACTCCAGTATTCTTGCCTGGAGCATCCCAGGGACAGAGGAGCCCAGTGGGCTGCTGTCTATGGGGTCGCACAGAGTCGGACATGACTGAAGTGACTTAGCAGCAGCAGCAGCAGTAGGTATTTTGGAGAAGGCAATGGCACCCCACTCCAGTACTCTTGCCTGGAAAGTCCCATGGACAGAGGAGCCTGGTGGGCTGCCGTCCATGGGATCGCTAAGTCAGACACGACTAAACGACTTCACTTTCACTTTTCACTTTCATACATTGGAGAAGGAAATGGCAACCCACTCCAGTGTTCTTGTCTGGAAAATCTCATGGACGGAGGAGGCTGGTGGGCTGCCATCTATGGGGTCGCACAGAGTCGGACACAACTGAAGCGACTTAGCAGCAGCAGTAGGTATTTACCCTAAGACAAGAGTGTATTGTCACTGGTTTTTGGACATGTGCACCTGCGTTCATGACAGCCTTCCGGGTGGTTTTGCCTCAAGTGCTCTTTCCCTCAGTACCACCTTCCTTGGCAAGGATCACTTCCAGACTACAAAGGGCATCCAACCTCAGGGCTCCCTTTCAGGTGCCCTCACGTGGGGAGGTGGAGGGCCAGGTTTTGTCCTTCTCAAAAGCACACTCTTGGCAAAGTCTCCGTTAGGAGGAGGAGAGGGGTCAGGAGGGAGAAGGAGCAAGATTCTTCTATTCACTAATGCCTTCCAAGTCTATATCTCTTTGAACTCTGCCTTCGGGAGTTTGTCAGATGGCCACCACCTGTCCAGGTTCCTCCAGATACTTTTTGGGGCTTCAGGTGTATGCCAAGGGCTGGAGAAAATTGGCTCTTCTCCTAGTTCCTTTTCTCTTTTGTTGGTGGTATCAGAAAGGCCAGAGCCTGATGGCAAAATCCATGTGTTTATAGAAATGTTGCTTCTTTGTAGAGGGGTTGTTTTTCTCTCCCTTTTCTTCTTTAAAAAAAAAAAAACAACACTAAACTAAAAAACCTTGTGTGTTTAGACATGAAGCCAAAAAGAGAAATGTTCCTTTGATGGCTGGGAATTATTGTTTTAAAGGCTTTATTTAAGCCACTCTTAACAAAACTCAAACATCTGGCTTGCGGCGTTCGTGTGCCAACTTTCAGCTTGCACGGAGTGCGGGAAGATGGCAGGCACCCAGGCTGGAGGGAAAGAAGGCGAAGCCTGCTGTGGTCTGCTTGGCTGTCATGCTGGCTGTGGCTGCCGTGGCCACTGTCTGTACTGCGCCTCCTCTGTGGGCCAGGGGCAGGGGACGGAAACCACCTTCCTGAGTGCGTCTTTATGTTTGAATCATTTAGCTAAGGGAGATGCACCTATGCTCAGCTTTCAGGGTTTAAAATCTAAGAATCAGGACCAGCCTCAGACAAGCAGCACTGGCAGGAAAGGGAAGGAGGGTTGTATTTATCACATGTTCTGTGCCAGGTATTTCATATTCATTGTCAGGTTCTGCTCTTATAGCAACTCCATGAGGTAAGTGTTGATGTCCTGTCATTCCAGAGAAGAAAACTGAAGTTATAACTCGCTGAAGTTGCCTCCATTGGCAAGGGTCGGAGTCCAGAGGTGATCTCGAGGCTGCCAGATAAGAAAACTGAAGTTATAACTTGCTGAAGTTGCCTCCATTGGCAAAGGTCAGAGTCCAGAGGTGATCTCGAGGCTGGTGCCTCTAGAGTCTAGGTTTCTGCCATCGTCTCTGGCTGTTTCTCACATGAGCCCTAAAGCCTGGCTTCTCAGAGCAACATGCTGTCTTCCTCTTCTAACAAGGATGGGGCTGTTCGCTGCCAGTCAGGGGAGGATAGGGAGGGGCTTCTCACTCTAAGTGACTTTTCTGATGATGCATGCACTGTTCCAGGTGGGCATTCTGGCTTTGCCCACCAAGAGCTGTGGGACGTTGAGTAAGTTACCAAACTTCTCTGAGCCTTAGACGTCTCAGGCGGGGATGACTACCCGAAGGATCCCAACCAGAAGTGCATGTAAAAGCCCATGGCTCTGTGCCTGGCGCAGATGAGGTGCTTAGCAGGTGCTGCTCTCTTCTCCTTCTCTCCAGCTCTGAGAGTTCCTGGGCCCAAGCTCCTGAGCCAGAGGTCAGAGAGTCCTAGGAAAGCAAGGAAGGCTGGGATGGGAGGCACCTGGAGGGACTCCAGCTTTGTGCAGTGCTTGGTCAGAGGGGGCAAGCGTCCAGTTCAGTCAGGGGGCTGGGTGAAAGGGTGAAAGTCTCCATGGGAGGGTGCCCGCGTGGGCCTCTTACCTGGTGGGCCTTAGAGTCTGGAGGTCGTCCTGCTGGAAAGGTCCCTACATAACCTCATCAGGTTCCAGCTTTCACACTTTATAGGCAGGGAGATTGAGGCCAGAGAAGAAAGGGCCTTGGCCAAGGCTGCTTGGCAGAGAGGAGGCGGAACTGGTGCTTGGCCTCGGTTCTTCAGCTGTGGAGCCAGAGCTGGGTCAGTGAGGATGAGTGGAGCATGGCGCGGCCTGAAGGCACCAGGGCTGTCGCCCCTCAGGAGCTGGGTGGCTCCTGGGACCCTCTGGCCCTTACCCGAAGCCAGTAGGGGTGGAACGATTAATAACGCCAGTGTGCCTCCTGCTAACGCACCGCCCAGCTGTCTGTGAGCATCCGTTTGCTGGCCCTCTGATCACTGCGTGGGCGGAAACTGCCCGTTCGTATTTCACACCCAGGGTCTCGGCACAGCCGGGCAATTAGGATGCCCACGATCAGAATCTCCTGCAGCTGCCTCTAAATGTACTCAGGAAAGCGTTCTCTTTTCTTGAGCCTCAGTGCTTCCGGCTGTAAGATGGAGGCAAAGGACTTGCCCTGGAGGAAAGGAGCAATGGACGAATTCCTAAATGATGCTTCAGAGGCCCTGGCAGTTAAATCAGATAAATACAGGGCAACCCTGTCATGAGCTGCGCGTTTGATCTTCTTCTCCTCACTTTCCGAGCCCTTCTCTTCCCCCTTTTTATTCCTTCCTTTTTCCTTTTATGACATTTGAGCAACTGAGAAGCCTGGGATAGTGGCAGAAGCCTGGACTGGGAGGTGGGACTGGGCAATGGAATTATGTTAGAAAGGGGGGAGTTTGTTTGGAGAATTTCTTGGCACGCTCAGGAACTGGGGGAGGCATAAGAAAGAATAAAAATAAAGTACAGTAAAGAAAAAGTGGCCATTAGATCAGAGCCAAGCCCCAGGAGAGCTGGAGGAGGGGAGTTTCAGGGGAAGCTGGGTCTTCATGTATCGAGAGCCAGGCTGAGTCTGAAGAGACCCCAGTCGGGGAGAGGAAATTCTGTGTCCCTTTCCATCGAAACCCCATCTCGGAGTCCTTTCACCCAGGATTACCTCCAAGGAAGCTAGGGAACCAGACGGGCTGCTCTAGATCCTGCTGGCCAGGACCCGCTCTGGGCGCTGCGGGATCCGTGTCCCGCGTTGGGGACGGGCCTGCTCTGCTGACACTTGGCGGGGGGCGTTCGCGTGTGGCCTCTGCTTAGTGCTCGGTCGCTCAGTCCTGTCCGACTCTCTGCGGCCCCGTGGACTGTAGCCCCCCAGGCTCCTCTGTCCATGGGGATTCTCCAGGCAAGCATACTGGAGTGGGTTGCCACGCCCTCCTCCAGGGGATTTTTGTGGTCTAAATCTGCAAAACAAACAAAAAAACAAAACCCAATTTTTTTGGCACCAGAGACCAGTTTTGTGGAAAATGACTTTTCCATGGACCAGGGTCAGGAGGATGGTTTCAGGATGATTCAAGTGCACTACATTTACTGTGTGCTTTATTTCCATGATTCCTACATCTGATCTACCGCAGATCTTCAGGCATTAGATCCCGGAAGCTGGGGACCTGTGGTCTAGATCCCAAGGTGGCATGTCATAGCGTGGCTGCCCATGGGATCCTCTAGCACTTGGTCCACTCTGTTCTTGGCACCCTGTTCCCACTGTTGAATTGATCAGGGGAACCCTTTCTTCCTGAGAACTGCAGTGTCTCAAAGACAAGGACTCTGTCATATTCACTGGGGTATCCCCAAGCCCCTAACCTACCTGTGGCCGATCAAAATCAAGGCTGAGGCGGCATGGAAAAGCTGAGATAATAAAGATGCTCAAGTCGGTCAAGTCTGAGTTTGAATTCAAGTTCTGGCACCTTTGAGCTGCGTGACCATGAAAGGTCAGATTCCCCCAGTAGCGTGTTCTGTGACCTAAGTCTGTGTGGGAGGTTTCTAGGGATGTGTTCTCAGGGAGAATACTATAAGGGAGTGAGGGCAGCAGAGTGGAGCACAGAGAGAACCCGAGTCACGATGCCACTGTAACAGAGGCCTCAGCTGATGCCGTGGGAAGTCCTGGGGCTGGAGTGGCTCCTGAGAGTGCTCCCAGATTGAGAGGGAGGAGCCAGATCTCTGTACCCTCATTGTCCAGTCATTGGATGTGGGCTCCCAGGGAAGGGGTTGGAGGCTCTGACAAGGCAGCTTTAGGCTGAGGGCAATGCCTGGAACAGAACCAACTGTGAACCTCAATTGTTACCAGTGTTGGCCTCTGGGGGAGTGAGCACCTCAGTCCTGGAGGGACAGCATCGATCACAGTGACCTTGAGTAAGCTGCTTAGGCTAACTGAGCCTCAGTTTCCACAATCGTGAGACAGAGGCCATGGATTTATCTGTCCAGCACCTCTTTCCGGTGCTGGGAAACGTGGCAGCAAACAAGACAAATGTAAACGCAGGAGCGTACGTTCTAGCTGGAAAGAGAGAGGACTAGAGTCAGAGGGGGCTGAGTTGTATGGACTCCTTGAAGTTTCATGAAGGAAACCTAAGACAGAAAGGAGATAGACTGCTGAGTTGAGGCACCCTCTACTTTATACACGGAAGGCAGAGCAGGAACCTGGAGGGAATGGAGGCTGCCATGACACCATCTAAGTCAAGGTTTCTCAACCTTGACACTACTGACATTTCAGATGGGATACTTCTTTTTTTAAAATGATTTTTTAATGTTAAAAATTTATTCACTTTCGGCTGCCTTGGGTCTTTGCTTTGGTGAGAGGGGACTGCTCTTCGTTGTGGTGTGCAGGCTTCTCATTCTCTTGTTGCAGAGCACGAGCCCTAGAGGGTGGATTCAGAAGTTGTGGCAAACAGGCTTAGTCGCCCCTAGGCAAGTGGGATCTTCCTGGACCAGGGATCAAACCCGTGTCCCCGGCATTGACAGGTGGGTTCTTAATCACTGGACCACCAGGGAAGTTCTTGGATGGAATAACCCTTTGTTGTGGGGGACTGTCCTGTGCATCACTGGACGTTTAGCAGCATCTGTGGCCTCTACCCACCAGATGCCAGTAGCATCCTCTATCCAGCTGTAACAGCTGAAAATGTCTCCAGACAGTATCCTGCTTGAGGACTAACAGTCTAGAAGAAGAGATTTCTAGGCATGGGGGATGACAAGTGCAAAGGCCCAGAGCTGAGAACGTGCTTGGTACGTTCATGAAACAGCGAGGAGACCAGTGTAGCTGGAGTGGAGTGGGCTGGAGGGAGAGAGAGGGCACAGGGATGGAGAGATGGCAGCTCATGTAGGACCTTGTAGGTCCATGTCAGTATCTGGGCTTTGACTCCAAGTGAGAAGGAAGTGCTTGGAGGGTTTTGCACAGAGAAATGGTATGATCTGGCTTACGATTAAAGTGAATTCCTCTGACTGCTCCTTCACAGTGGTGATGGAAGATTAAAGATGAGCTTTCTGACATGCAACAGGGACTCAGTACATGGACCTGTCATCCTCAAGAACAGGTGAGGTGCACCCTTGGTTTGCATTTGATGTCATTGTGCAACGTGGCTACCATCCCATCCCAGCTATGTATTGAATAGATACGTTTTTGTGACTCAGGCCTAGATGAGGACCCGAGAATGTTAAGAGCCGGAAGGGACTTTCAGGTGAGCAGAACCTAAACCAGTGATTTGAGAGAAAAATACTGAGCCCCGGAAGGCGATGTGACCTGGACACAGTCACCCCTGCGTCAGTGGCAGTGCTAGGGTTAACGGCTGTGGAGCGGCTCTTTGGGAAGGGAAGTCTTTGATGGTGACCTAGTTTGCACTGCCTTGTGTGAGTGGTAAAAAAAAAAAAAAAATTAATTTTTCTCTCTATTTTAAGTTTCTGTTCTTCTTTTCACGAGTTCCGACCTACCCGAAAACGTGTTTATTTGCTAAACTACCTTTTAATCAGTATTTTATTATTATCAGTTTTCTACCTTCGGTCTAGCGGTTTAATCGTAGCGTCATCTAGGAAAGACTTCGACACCGCGACGGTACGACGAAGACGTTTTCCTCTTCCTTACCAACGACACTCTGGGTGAATGTCGGCCGAAACACAAGGCCCCGAACTCACTATAAAAAGACTACCCACTCAGGGCAAGAATCTACCCTTTGTTTCCGTCTCCGTTGGAACTTAAACTGGGGTAACCTGATTACTACAAGCGACACCACACCTGTCTCGCACCTGTGGGCCCGGGTCCCTAGACCCGAGATAATCTAGTGGCGACCGACCAAAACAGTGGGACCAGTTGAATCCTTTGTAAGACTACGAAGGTAAAGAAGTAGAGGATTGGTCCTAGTCATCAAGGAGGTAAAGCGGTCTCACCAGATTTCTCTTTTTGTGAAGTGGAAGGTGAAAGAGTCGGGTCACGAAACGGAATGTACCCACGGACTATGTGTACACAACTTCCTTTCTTATAAATATCCGTTTTTACTCAACTACGTACCCTTTGTAATTTAACCTTGTATTTCCTAAAAAATTCTGAGAGAATATAACAACTCTCTCGAAGACCAGAGACCACTCAAGTACTCAACTAACTCTCCAAAGAAAACAGGTAGGTGGACGGTGTCCGGTGTGACATACCTTTAAAAGGTTCGCCCTCTCAAAGAGAAGACACGGGACACCCCGAACGACGCTCCACCAAGTGTACAGGTGTACACCCCGTCCCATCGTATACAGTAACGGTCCCGAACTATGACCCCGGTGAAGACTGAGGACACCCGTCCCCATCCTCAGTCGCAGGAGGACCCCGAACCTCTGGACGTGGTCAAGGTCGTCCTGGCGTCCTCTGGGTCGTGGACGAGTGTCACTGAAGGAACCCGGGAGTTTCCTTCAAAACCTCGGTTCTATCTTAGAACCGAGACAAAACCCCGTTCAACGATTTGTGGACGGAGCAAAAAAAAAAAAAAACCCACCATATGTAAAGTGGGATTATTATAAGCAATGAAATAAAAAGTAGACAAATTAGACTTCATAAAAATTAAAAATATTTGTAGATACTATCAAGAAAGTGAAAAGACAGCCTACAGAATTGGAGAAAGTATTTTCAAATTGTATATCTGATAAAGAACTTGTATTTAGAATATATAAAGAATTCTTACTGCTGCTGCTTGGCCGCTTCAGTCGTGTCCGATTCTGTGCAACTCTATGGACTGTAGCCCGCTGGGCTCCTCTGTCCATGGGATTCTCCAGGCAAGAATACTGGAGTGGGTTGCCATGCCCGCCTCCAGGGGATCTTCCCAACCCAGGGGTCGAACCCAGGTCTCC
Organism: Oreotragus oreotragus; assembly: GCA_006410675.1. Taxonomy (NCBI): domain Eukaryota; kingdom Metazoa; phylum Chordata; class Mammalia; order Artiodactyla; family Bovidae; genus Oreotragus; species Oreotragus oreotragus. The sequence continues at coordinate 70,392 of SJYX01016032.1, forward strand.
TGCATTGCAGGCAGATTCTCTACTGCTGAGCCACCAGGGAAGCCCAAAGAACACTTACAACTTAAAAATAAAAAAAGGCAAATAACTCAGTTAAAATGGGGAAAGGATCTGAATAGACATTTCTCCAAAGAAGATGTGCAAGTGGCCCACAAGTTCATGAAAAGATGCTCAACATCATGAACCATTAGGGAAATGCCAATCAAAGCCACAATGATAAATGATTTTATAATAGTAGGATGACCATAATTGTAAAAGACAGATAGTAACAAGTGTTAGTGAGGAGGTGGAGGAATCGGAATACTCATATACTGATAGTGAGAATGTAGAGTGGTACAGCCACATTGGAAAAACAGTTTGGGAGTTCCCTAAAAAGTTGAACATGAGTTATTGTATGATTCTGCAATTTCACTCTTATGTATACACTAGAAATGAAAATGTGTCCACACAAAAATTTATACACATATTTTCATAGCAACGTTATTCTTCTTTCAGTTCAATTCAGTTGCTCAGTCATGTCTGACTCTTTGCGACCCCATGAACTTCAGCACGCCGGGCCTCCTTGTCTGTCACCAACTCCCGGAGTTCACCCAAACTCATGTCCATTGAGTTGGTGATGCCATCCAACCATCTCGTCCTCTGTAGTCCCCTTCTCTTCTTGCCCTCAGTCTTTCCCAGCACCAGGGTCTTTTCAAATGAGTCAGCTCTTTGCATCAGATGGCCAAAGTATTGGAGTTTCAGCTTCAGCATCAGTCCTACCAATGAACACCCAGGACTGATCTCCTTTAGGATGGACTGGTTGGATCTCCTTGCAGTCCCAGGGACTCTCAAGAGTCTTCTCCAACACCACAGTTCAAAGCCATCAATTCTTCGGCGCTCAGTTTTCTTTATAGTCCAACTCTCACATCCATACATGACCACTGGAAAAACCATAGCCTTGACTAGACAGACCTTTGTTGACATTCTTCTTTAAGAAAATTTTAATTTTATAAAACTTAAAAAAAGTTTAAGAAAACTTTAAGAAAACTTTTTATTTTATATTGTCATATAGCTGATTAACAATGTTGTGATAGTTTCAGGTGGACAGCTAAGGGACTCAGCTATGTATATACATGTATTCATGTTCCCCCAAACTTCCCTCCCATCCAGGCTGCCATATAACATTGAGCAGAGACAGAAACATTATTCCTAATAGCCACAAGGTGGAGACAAATGGAATGGTTGTCAACTGATGACGGGATAAACAAAGTGTGGTGTACTCATGCAATGAAATATTATTCAGCAATAAAGAGGATTAAAGTACTGATACATGCTACAGCACGTTGCACACACTGTGCTAGGTTAAAGAAGATAGTCACAAAGGATCACATATTATAACCATCTATAATGTCAAATATCCAGAATAGGCAAATGTATAGAAATAGGTGGAGAAGGCAATGGCACCCCACTCCAGTACTCTTGCCTGGAAAATCTCATGGATGGAGGAGCCTGGTGGGCTGCAGTCTATGGGGTCGCTAAGAGTTGGACACGACTGAGCGACTTCACTTTCACTTTTCACTTTCATGCATTGGAGAAGGGCTTCCCAGGTGGTGCTAGTGGTTAAGAACCTGCCTGCATCGGAGTTGTGGGTTTGATCCCTGAGCCAGGGAAAATCCCCTGGAGGAGGGCATGGCAACCCACTCCAGTATTCTTGCCTGGAGAATCCCACGGGCAGAGGAGCCTGGCCAGCTGGAGTCAGACACTACTGAAGCAACATAGCATGCTGGCATGCATAGAGATAGGAAGTAGACCAGTGGTTGTCTCTAAGGGGATGGAAGGGTGGGCAGGGATGACAGTTAAAAGGGTGTAGGTTTTTGGGGAGAGGTAATGAAAACATTCTACAATTGACAGTGGTGACAGTTGCACAACTCTGAAAAGATACTAAAAACCACGGAATTATGGACTTTAATGGGCCAGTTGTAAAATATGTGAATTATATCTCAACAAAACTGTTACCCAAAGAAAAATGGGGTTATGAATAGGTCTACCTCTCAGTTTTGTTATGAAGATCAGTAAGATAATGCAGAGAAGGTAGTATAGAATCAGTTCAGTTCAGTTTACTCATTCAGTCGTGTCTGACTCTTTGTGACCCCATGGACTGAAGCACGCCAGGCTTCCCTATCCATCACCAACTCCCAGAGTTCACCCAAACCATGTCCATTGAGTCAGTGATGCCATCCAACCATCTCATCCTCTGTCGTCCCCTTCTCCTCTCACCCTCAATCTTTCCCAGCATCAAGGTCTTTTCAAATGAGTCAGCTCTTCGCATCAGGTGGCCAAAGTATTGGAGTTTGAGCTTCAATATCAGTCCTTCCAGTGAACACTAGGACTGATTTCCTTTAGGATGGATTGGTTGGATTTCCTTGCAGTCCAAGGGACTCTCAAGAGTTTTCTCCAACACCATAGTTCTAAAGCATCAATTCTTTGGTGCTTCAGCTTTCTTTATAGTCCAGCTCTCACATCCATACATGATGACTGGAAAAACCATAGCCTTGACTAGACGGACCTTTGTTGGCAATGTAATGTCTCTGCTTTTGAATATGCTATCTAGGTTGGTCATAACTTTCCTTCCAAGGAGTAAGTGTCTTTCTATTTCATGGCTTCAGACACCATCTGCAGTGATTTTGGAGCCCCCAAATATAGTCTGTCACTGTTTCCACTGTTTATCCATCTATTTGCCATGAAGTGATAGGACCAGATCCCATGATCTTTGTTTTCTGAATGTTGAGCTTTAAGCCAACTTTTTCACTCTCCTCTTTCACTTTCATCAAGAGGCTCTTTGGTTCTTCTTTACTTTCTGCCATAAGGGTGGTGTCATCTGCATATCTGAGGTTATTGATATTTCTCCTGGCAATCTTGATTCCAGCTTGTGCTTCTTCCAGCCCAGCGTTTCTCATGATGTACTCTGCACATAAGGTCAACAAGCAGGGGGACAATATACAGCCTTGACGTACTCCTTTCCCTATTTGGAACCATTCCGTTGTTCCATGTCCAGTGCTAACAGTTGCTTCCTGACCTGCATATAGGTTTCTCAAGAGACAGGTCAGGGGGTCTAGTATCCAGACCTCTTGAACATTTTGCAACAGTTTACTGTGATCCACACGGTCAAAGACTTTGGCATTTTCAATAAAGCAGAAATAGATGTTTTCTGGAACTCTCTTGCTTTTTCGATGATCCAGCAGATGTTGGCAATTTGATCTCTGGTTGCTCTACCTTTTCTAAAACCAGCTTGAACATTTGGAAGTTCACGGTTCACGTATTCCTGAAGCCTGGCTTGGAGATTTTTCAGCATTACTTTACTAGCGTGTGAGATGAGTGCAATTGAGTGGTAGTTTGAGCATTATTTGGCATTGTCTTTCTTTGGGATTGGAATGAAAAATGACCTTTTCCAGTCCTGTGGCCACTGCTGTGTTTTCCAGATGTGCTGGCATATTGAGTGCAGCACTTTCACAGCATCACCTTTCAGGATTTGAAATAGCTCCACTGGAATTCCATCAACTCCACTAGTTAGTTTCTTTGTAGTGATTCTAAGGCCCACTTGACTTCACATTCCAGGATGTCTGATCCGAGGTGACTGATCACACCATCGTGATTATCTGGGTCGTGAAGATCTTTCTGGTACAGTTCTTCTGTGAATTCTTGCCAATTCTTCTTAATATCATCTGCTTCTCTTAGTTCCATACCATTTCTGTCTTTATCGAGCCCA
>SJYX01016032.1:93719-127257 GCA_006410675.1 Oreotragus oreotragus
TGAAATGTTCCCTTGGTATCTCTAATTTTCTTGAAGAAATCTCTAGTCTTTCCCATTCTGTTGTTTTCCTCTATTTCTTTGCATTGATCGCTGAGGAAGGCTTTCTTATCTCTCCTTGCTATTCTTTTAGAACTCTGCATTTAGATGCTTATATCTTTCCTTTTCTCCTTTGCTTTCGCTTCTCCCCTTTTTACAGCTATTTGTAAGGCCTCCCCAGACAGCCATTTTGCTTTTTGCATTTCTTTTCCATGGGGATGGTCTTGATCCCCGTCTCCTGTACAATGTCCTGTCCATAGTTCATCAGGCACTCTATCAGATCTAGCCCCTTAAGTCTATTTCTCACTTCCACTGTATAATCATAGCAAGGTTGATTGAGTCAGGCTCTAGGCTCAGCTCTGAGCAGAGTGTGTGTGTGCATGCATGTTACACACACACTAAGATATGACTGAGACTCAGTCTCCCAAAGAGGCAGTCACGCACTGGAGGCTGGGGTAGTAGCCTGAACTGGACAGAGCAAAGGGGAGTGATCAGTTCTTCAATAGGAGTGGTGCAGAGGGGCTACCAGAGAGGCTAGCTCCCCTCACTGTAAAGCATGCCTGGGAGGAGTTACTTAAAATGCAGCAGAGTTCACTGAGAAACCTGTCTGTGGGTCAAGAAGCAACAGTTAGAACAGGACGTGGAACAACTGACTGGTTCAAAATTGGGAAAGGAATATGACAAGGCTATATATTGTCCCCCTGCTTATTTAACTTATATGCAGAGTACATCATGCAAAATACCAGGCTGGATGAATCACAAGCTGGAATCAAGATTGCCAGGAGAAATACCAACAACCTTAGATATGCAGATAATACCACTCTATTGGCAGAAAGTAAAGAGGAACTAAAGAGTCTCCTGATGAGGTTGAAAGAGGAGAGTGAAAAAGTTGCCTTGAAACTCAATATTAAAAAAAAATAAGATCATGACGTCCAGTCCTATCACTTCTGGGAAATAGAAGGGGAAAAAGTTGAAGCAGTGATAAGATTTTATTTGGGCTACAAAATCAGTAAGGACAGTGACTGCAGCCATGAAATTAAGTTTGCTCTTTGGAAGAAAAGCTATGACAAACTTAGACAGCATATTAAAAAGTAGAGACATCACTTTGTTGACAAAGATCTGTATAGTCAAAGCTATTTTTCCAGTAGTCATGTATGGATGTAAGCGTTGGACCATAAAGAAAGCTGAACACCAAAGAATTGATGCTCTCAAATTGTGGTGCTGGAGAAGACTCTTGAGAGTCCCTTGGACCGCAAAGAGATGAAACCAGTCAATCTTAAAGGAAATCAGTCCTGAATATTCAGTGGAAAGACTAATGCTGAAGCTCCAATACTTTGGCCACCTGATGCGAAGAGCCAATCCATTGGAAAAGACCCTGGGAAAGATTGAGGGCAAGAGGAGCCGGCAGAGGATGAGATGGTTAGATAGCATCACTGACTCAATGGACATGCATTTTAGCAAATGCCAGGAGATAGTGGAAGACAGAGAAGCCTGTCATGCTGCCATTCATGGGATTGCAAAGAGCCATATACAGCTTAGTAACTGAGCAAGAACGAAATTCACTGAGTGTCTGATGGGCACCACATCCCGCCTTAGGCACTGAGTGAGGATTCAAAGATAGTTCAGACCCTGTCATTGCCTTCGTGTGGTCAGGGACCATCCCCCTGCCCCTTCCCTCTCTCCCCTACCTCCTGGACTGTCCAACCAACTCTTTGCTATGTGGACTAAGGTGGAATGTGCTTATTGTCTGGGGCTGGGGCACATGTCTGGTGGTGTAAGACCAAACCTGAGAGAACAGTTAGGTGACTCCTATGCTTGTCCAGGCAAACAGGGACAGCAGTCCAGGTTAGGGTCTGAGCAGAGGGGTGCTGCTGCTGCTGCTCTGCCCATGGCCCCTGGCACCCACTATTTTCACGCACGGGGACCCAGTGGCTGCCAACTGCCAGCATGCAACCTGGGACTCTGCCCCAGGGCTTTCTCAGGCTCCTGGAATCTGCTTAGCCATCTCAGCAGGGGTAGTGAACACATGTCTCTAGTTCCACAGAGAAGTCTGGAAGATACAAACAGCTCCTCGCTCATGGGGTGGGGTTATCCTGAGGTGTGCTCTACCTTGTTCCCAGAGCCCCCCAGTCATCTTCTGTGCTAACCTGCTCAGAGCACACTCTGTATTGGCTTCTTTCCTCCCCCTTTACTCAGCTCCATCTTCCTGCTGGAACTTCCTGTGCTCGCCTCCTACAGAAATGTCTTGTCCTCAGATTCTTATTCTAGCATCTGCTTCAGGGGAGCCTAACCTAAGACCCGTGGCTATGGAGACAGTGGGACAGCATGACCTTGGGCAAGGGATTCAGCCCTCTGAGCATCAGCGCCCTCCCCTGAGAGTTGAGGGTGGTGATAGTGCCATGAGGGGTTTTGAGAATGAAATGAGCCAGGGCTCTTGAGCCATGGGCAATGCAGAATAAATGGCAGCTAGTATGATTACTTTCAGAGAAGGCGATGGCACCCCACTCCAGTACTCTTGCCTGGAAAATCCCATGGATGGAGGAGCCTGGTAGGCTGCGGTTCATGGGGTCGCGAAGAGTCAGACACGACTGAGCGACTTCCCTTTCACTTTTCACTTTGATGCATTGGAGAAGGAAATGGCAACCCACTCCAGTGTTCTTGCCTGGAGAATCCCAGGGATGGGGGAGCCTGGTGGGCTGCCGTCTATGGGGTCGCACAGAGTCGGACTGAAGTGACTTAGCAGCATGATTACTATCTAATTGTGAGAAACTGGGAAACAAGCTAGATGCCCAGTTATTAGCATAGTGGCAGTGGGATGGAAAGGGGGCAGGGGAAGGGGAGGGGAGATAAGAAACTCTTAAGACAGATCAGAACCAGATGTGAGAGTGGAGGAGAAGGCAGCTGCTTGGGCTGTTCGTTTCAGGCCCCGCTGGCCTCTGGGGGGAGTTTGGCTCCAGGAGGGAGGTGCTTGATTTCCCAGTAATGGTGGTGAGGCTGGTGGGGGCACTGTGGTGCCTCACTGGCTGGTAATCCCTAAGGAATTTCCCGGTTCCAGGGTTCTGGTCCTCTGGGTGCCCCTGCCGTGGACCAGAACCCCAAAGCCCAGTCACGGAGCCTCATCTAAGGTCTTTCACCCCACCCCCTTTTGTGCCCAAGCTTCACTGGGAAGTATTTATTACATGTCAATGTGATAAATGAAAAGTCATATTTTACTGTGAATTATCCCCAGCCCATTCGAAGCACAGATCTATAGCCTGGAGAGTTATTAAGTGCTTACCACGGAATGCTATAAAATCCTCATCATTTTCCCAACGGCCTCTCCCACCAGGGAACGAGGAGGGGAGGGGACCAGGGAGAGAAGGGGCAGCTGCCTCAGTGGTGGGAGGGGGTCAAGGAAGGATGGCCAGGGCCCATTGGATTGCTCTGCTCAGGGAAGGCACCCTGGGCTGGGATCCTTAGGTCCCTGGCTTCCTGTGTTTGGCTGTGACCTTGGGTAAGATTCTGAGAGACCTCAGTTTCCCGGTCTGTAGACAGTGGCCGTGAGCAGCAGTGGTTTTGGAGGTTGTAAACCACAAACTGGGCTTCCCAGATGGTGCTAGCGGTAAAGAACATGCCTGCCAATGCAGGAGGCATTTGAGGTGTGGGTTCAGTCCCTGGGTCGGGAAGATCCCCTGGAGGAGGGCGTGGCAATCCACTCCAGCAGTCTTGCCTGGAGAATCCCATGGACAGAGGAGCCTGGTGGGCTACTAGTCCATAGGGTCGAAAAGAGTTGGACGCAACTGAAGCGACTTAGCATGCACACACACAAGCCACAAGTTACATTTGATAACGGCTGATAACATAAAGTTTAGTACTGTAATGAAATAAGGCCTATGGCAAAGTGAATCTGCCTCACATTTCATGGTACTGCTGAATTAATTGTATGCTGCGGAGAGGCAGTATAGTTTAGTTTTGTTCTCTGATGGGGAGCCCCCGTGTATCAACTAGGATCGTAGCAGGAAACAGATGGCATACTCACATTAGGATAATGTTTTAATAAAGGAAGGTTTTAATAAAGGTGCAATTTACAAAGGTCGGGCCGGGTGTAGGGAAGCCACAGGGACAGTGCAGCCCCTCAGGGCAGCCTATGTCCCTTCTTGGGCTGCAACGTGGGGAGAAGGGAGTGCAAGCCAGAAGCTAGAGGCAGCCTGTGTGTGGTGCAGAGTGCTCCACCGGGGGGCTGAGACCTTCTGTTTCAAGGTCCTGAGGCCCAAGGTGGCCCTGCAGGGAAGGCGTGTGGGGAACAAGGACCTCTTCCCTCTCCTATGTCCTGCCACGGCTCCCACTGGCCAGACTGAATGAATCAGATGAATTCTTCCATGCTAGAAGAGGGTCAGGGGAAGGCAATGGCACCCCACCCCAGTACTCTTGCCTGGAGAATCCCAGGGATTGGGGAGCCTGGTGGGCTGCCGTCTATGGGGTCACACAGAGTCGGACACGACTGAAGTGACTTAGCAGCAGAAGAGGGTCAGCTGCTTGAGATGGCAAATGACGGGGGCCTTCAAAGTATGTCTGGGACAACTTCAGTTCTCCTTCCATTCTGGATGAAAGTCAAGGCAGAATATCCTGAGATCGCCGCAAAAGCACTGAAAAGACTCCTTCCATTTCCAGTGTTCTGTCCTTGTGAAGAAGGGTTTCCTGCAACCAGCGCGAGATGACCGAGAAGACTGGACGTAAGCACCACCCTTCAGTGTCACTGTCTCTCATCACGCGCCAGATGGGACCGACTAGTTGCGGGAAAACAAGCCCAGGGCTCCCACTGGTTCTGCACTGGGTGAGTGGTATACTTACTTCATTATAAAACACAGTGTAATAGCAACAGAAATGAAGTGTGCAAGAAATGAAATGCCCTTGAATCATCAAGAAACCAGGCAGAGGGAGTTAGGCTGGGATGGAGTCCACGCTGGGCCGAGGGCAGGGTGAGGATGAGAGGGGATCTGAGGGGTGAGCAGAAGAGACCCAGCCAGCCCCCCATCGCGGACAGCCTCTGCTCGAGTATTTCAGGGCAGGGGCCTCCCGGCCTCCCTGAGTGACAGGCCCCGCTGCTGGGCCACCCTAATTAACTTGGGTGGGGGGGGTTCTTCCTTACAGCAAACTCAAGTCAGCCTCCCTATCAGTCCTCCCCATCTAACAACCAATGCAGTAGTTATTCTGTTTGGGTGCGTGTGAGTGGTAAACAGGGTGACTACATTAGTATCCGTTCACTTTGCATGACCTACCACATGTTTATAGCTGTTTCGCTTTGCCGATTCTCCTGTATCCACAACTGATAATGGTGCTGATGTCTCCTCTTATTCCAGGCCACACTAAAGACTCTCAGGGGTCCATGGTTTCACCTCAGTGCACTCGCTGAAAGGCTAACGTTAGAATGAGGCTGATATTTCAATTTGCAAAGTTCCCTGTGACCTTGTGAACTCTCCTTCCCTTTACACTGGGCATGTCTTCTTTCCTCCTGGCCCTGAACGTGAAGAGCTTATGCACAAGGCAGACTAGACCACCCCTTTGACTGAAGCAGGGAACTGAGCCAGGCGTACAGTCTGCCCCTCAGACCCTGCACGGGTGAGACCTGTGCAAATGGGGGTGGACAGGCTTCTTTCTCCTGGCACCTTCTTTCCGGCCACTGCTGCCTAAAACCCCGTTTTCACTGACTCAGACGATGTTGGGAATGAGAGGCACTGCAGAGGTCTGACTGTCTTTCTGATGCATAACTCTTGAGAGCAGGCCAGGATGGTGGCCTGATTTCTCTTTGAATACCTCCAGGGACAGGAAGCTCACTGCCTTTAAAGACAGCCTATGGGTGTTTTAGAAGTTCTGCTTATGCCGTGCAGGAGAGTCCCAGCTGTTTTCAGGGTTTTACTGCCAGGTGGAACTAGTGGTAAAGAATCCACCTGCCGATGCAAGAGACATAAGCGATGCGGGTTCGATCCCTGGGTCGGGAAGATTCCCCGGAGGAGGAAATGGCAGCCCACTCCAGTGTTCTTGCCTGGAGAACCCCATGGACAGAGGAGCCTGGCGGGCTGCAGACCGTGGCATTGGACAGAGTCAGACATGACTGAAAGGACTTAGCATGCACACACACTGATATCGGGGGAAACAGAAGGGGGTAAAGAGAGCAACAAACATGTGATGCAGGCCGTCATTACCGTGCTTTCTGTCCGGTCTTTCCTATCTTGCTCTCAGAGAAGAGCTGAGAAGGCTCACCCTCCAATCCCTCCCCATCCTGGAGCTCATTAAACTTCCCGTCAGATCAAGTGCTTCCCAGGGCTTCCCTCCCTGGTGAGTCCTGCCCTTGGTGGTCACCTGCATTAACCTTCCAGGCCGTCTCTCCCAACACCCTGGGCCCCTGTTCCATGCCAGGTGCCCTTCTGTCTCTGAGGCTCAGCTTTCTCTCAAAACTAGCTTTGTTGTTGTTCAGTTGCTCAGTTGTGTCTGACTCTTTGTGACCCCAGGGACTGCAGAACGCCAGGCTCCTCTGTCCTTCGCCATCTCCCAGACCTTGCTCAAACTCAAGTCCGTTGAGTCGGTGATGCCATCCAACCGTCTCATCCTCTGTCGTCCCCTTCTCCTCCAAAAGGCTAAACTAGCTTAGCCTTCCAAATTTGCATCTCTTCTGGGACCCCCAGCTGACCCACCCCCTCCGCTTTGTCCTCTATCAGAAGGCTGTGGGCTTCCAGACTGGATCCTTCACTTCCAGAGGCTGGGAAGACCTCTGGGCTCTGAGGAGACTGGGAGGCAGAAGATGAGGAGGCTGGGCCCCACGAGCTAGTTCTCCTTATAAATCCTTTGAGGACTTCCGTAGTCCAATGGCTAAGACTTTCCACTGCTACTGCAGGGGGCACGGGTTTGGTCCTTGGTCAGGGAACTAAGATCCTGCATGCCACATGGCATGGCCAAAAATTAAAAAAAAAAAGCTAAAAAGAAAAAGTCCCTTGTCCTGTCAAGGAAACATGGTCTTCCTCCCCACCCAACCCTACTCCATCCCCACCTCATCGCCATCCTGGTGAAGCCCTGCCATCCTCTCCCACCACTGCACCTAGGTGGCTGGCCCATTTCTTCTCCTGCCTACACCACCCTGCCAAAATCCTCAATGTGATTATGCATTAAAAAAACAAACTTAAAAAATTACACCGATAATGTGTGCTATTGTAGAAGAACTAGAAAATATAGGTACATGTAAAGAAGATAAAAGTCATCCACAATCTACTGCCCAGAGATAACCACTGTTGAAGTTTTGGGTGTATATCCTTCCAGACTTATATAAAGATATTTTTCTTCCTGCAAGAACGGCATCGTACCATACATATTATTTTGCAACCTGCCTTTTCACTTGAAATATACGTGAACATTCTTCCCATGTCAATAAATATCCTCCCCAGCACTGTGGTTTATGTCTGAACAGTGTTCCGAGTGTGCACGGGTCACCACTGAGGAGGCGGCCTTCCCCTCCCCACGTGTGCCATGCGCCCTCCTCCCTGATCTGCTGGCAACTGCCCCACTGCCCTCTGGCTTCCCCTTCGCCCCGTTCCCAGGAGCTCGGCCAAGACTTGGTTTGGGAAGCCTTCTTCTTCTTCCTGCCTTCTCCCTCTCACATGGCCCCTCATCCTTCTTGCCTCCTCTATCAGCGCTGCTGTTCAGGGGGCCGGCCTGGGTTCTGCTGCTCTCCTGGGGCTGTGCTTGGTGGTTCTGGCAGAGAGTAGGGGCCAAGTGCTGTTGGAACTTCCAGTTAATAGAATTTCTTTTTCGATTTTAATTTTAAATTTATTTATTTATTATTATTGGAGGATAATTGCTTTACAGTATTGTGTCGGTTTCTGCCAAACACCAACAACAGTCAGTCATAGGGACACATATGTCCTTCCTTCTTGACCCTCCCTGCCACCTCCCTCCCATCCTACCTCTCTAGCTTGTCACAGAGCCCCGGTTTGAGTTCCCTGAGTCATACAGCAATTTCCCATTGACTATCTAGTCAACAGAATTTCCTATTTCCCCTTCCTTAAGTATCTGCATGTTCAAATTAGATGTGTATAAGAGACAGCTCCTGTATCCACAACTGATAATGGTGCTGATGTCTCCTCTTATTCCAGGCCACACTAAAGACTCTCAGGGGTCCATGGTTTCACCTCAGTGCACTCGCTGAAAGGCTAACGTTAGAATGAGGCTGATATTTCAATTTGCAAAGTTCCCTGTGACCTTGTGAACTCTCCTTCCCTTTACACTGGGCATGTCTTCTTTCCTCCTGGCCCTGAACGTGAAGAGCTTATGCACAAGGCAGACTAGACCACCCCTTTGACTGAAGCAGGGAACTGAGCCAGGCGTACAGTCTGCCCCTCAGACCCTGCACGGGTGAGACCTGTGCAAATGGGGGTGGACAGGCTTCTTTCTCCTGGCACCTTCTTTCCGGCCACTGCTGCCTAAAACCCCGTTTTCACTGACTCAGACGATGTTGGGAATGAGAGGCACTGCAGAGGTCTGACTGTCTTTCTGATGCATAACTCTTGAGAGCAGGCCAGGATGGTGGCCTGATTTCTCTTTGAATACCTCCAGGGACAGGAAGCTCACTGCCTTTAAAGACAGCCTATGGGTGTTTTAGAAGTTCTGCTTATGCCGTGCAGGAGAGTCCCAGCTGTTTTCAGGGTTTTACTGCCAGGTGGAACTAGTGGTAAAGAATCCACCTGCCGATGCAAGAGACATAAGCGATGCGGGTTCGATCCCTGGGTCGGGAAGATTCCCCGGAGGAGGAAATGGCAGCCCACTCCAGTGTTCTTGCCTGGAGAACCCCATGGACAGAGGAGCCTGGCGGGCTGCAGACCGTGGCATTGGACAGAGTCAGACATGACTGAAAGGACTTAGCATGCACACACACTGATATCGGGGGAAACAGAAGGGGGTAAAGAGAGCAACAAACACGTGATGCAGGCCGTCATTACCGTGCCTTCTGTCCGGTCTTTCCTATCTTGCTCTCAGAGAAGAGCTGAGAAGGCTCACCCTCCAATCCCTCCCCATCCTGGAGCTCATTAAACTTCCCGTCAGATCAAGTGCTTCCCAGGGCTTCCCTCCCTGGTGAGTCCTGCCCTTGGTGGTCACCTGCATTAACCTTCCAGGCCGTCTCTCCCAACACCCTGGGCCCCTGTTCCATGCCAGGTGCCCTTCTGTCTCTGAGGCTCAGCTTTCTCTCAAAACTAGCTTTGTTGTTGTTCAGTTGCTCAGTTGTGTCTGACTCTTTGTGACCCCAGGGACTGCAGAACGCCAGGCTCCTCTGTCCTTCGCCATCTCCCAGACCTTGCTCAAACTCAAGTCCGTTGAGTCGGTGATGCCATCCAACCGTCTCATCCTCTGTCGTCCCCTTCTCCTCCAAAAGGCTAAACTAGCTTAGCCTTCCAAATTTGCATCTCTCCTGGGACCCCCAGCTGACCCACCCCCTCCGCTTTGTCCTCTATCAGAAGGCTGTGGGCTTCCAGACTGGACCCTCCACTTCCAGAGGCTGGGAAGACCTCTGGGCTCTGAGGAGACTGGGAGGCAGAAGATGAGGAGGCTGGGCCCGACGAGCTAGTTCTCCTTATAAATCCTTTGAGGACTTCCGTAGTCCAATGGCTNCTGGCCTCTGTACTGGCTGATCCTATCTTCTTTTAACAGCAGTTAAAAGTTCAGAGGTCTCACCCTGCCTCTGAACAGATCCATCTGAGGATCGCTTGACAGCAATGGATCCTCCTTCCAGAAAAGTGCAAGTATGTCCAGAGATGTGGCAAGTGCCTTCAGACTTCACACGTCCCCTTGTTAGAACCTTGAGTTAGAAGGTGCAGTCACGTTGTTCCCCCTGCATCCTAAAGCAGGGTGATCTACCTGCCAAAGGGAGAGAGTTGGGGAGGCATGCTTTCTGCCTGGACAGACTGGGGAGATGTGTCCTGTCCTGGGGGAGCTCCTGGTCTGGTGGGGGAGGCAATGAGCACTCTCTGTGAGTTCCTGGGCCGTTCATGGAAAGAAGAGAGTAAACAATTACAGAATGACCGAAACACATCGGGGGGCTGAGAAAGGGCCTAAGTTAAAAGGCTGGGCAATAGGTGAGCAATGTCCTGTCCTGGGGGAGCTCCTGGTCTGGTGGGGGAGGCAATGAGCACTCTCTGTGAGTTCCTGGGCCGTTCATGGAAAGAAGAGAGTAAACAATTACAGAATGACCGAAACACATCGGGGGGCTGAGAAAGGGCCTAAGTTAAAAGGCTGGGCAATAGGTGAGCATAATCTTTTTTTAAAAATATTTATTTATTTGGCTGCATTGGGTCTTAGTTGCAGCATGTAGGGTCTTTGTGGCAGCGTGAAGGCTTCCTAGTTGTGGCCCGTGGGCTTAGTTGCCCTGTAAGCACGTGAGGTCTTCGTTCCTGGACTAGGGAGCAAACCTGTGTTCCCTGCCTTGGAAGATGAATTCTTACCCACTAGACCACCAGGGAAGCCCTGATGAGCATAATCTGGGAAGACTTCCTGGAAAAGGGGTTGAGGCTGATTCAAAGCGAGATAAGAGGTAGGAAAGTCAAAGGGAGGTGGCAGGGTGGGTGTGTGTGGGTGTGCACAGCCAGGAGTGGGTGCAAAACCAAACCCAGCCAAGTTGCCAAAGAGGACGAGATGCACCCACACATCTGCCCTGATTTACAGGGTTCACCTTTAGGAACATCTGGTTGTTTTCTCCCCTGACAAAGGAAAACAGTTTCGAACATAAATCCCAGAATGGCTTGGATGGGTTTTTTTCCACCCACCCCTTCTCCCTGATTGCAGGGCCTGAGGGAGTAGGAAACGTGTTGTCTCATGTTTATCACAGCCAAGCAGAGCTCAGGGTGGCAGGCCTGACAGCTTGGTCATGTGGAGGTGATATACGGAGGTTTGGGAGAGGGCCCTGGAGAGGAAACTTGGCATTCGTCCTTCAAACACAAAGTCACACTATTTATTTATTTATTTGCTGCACAAGGAAATCTTACTCACCGCTCACTGCACTGTCTGGGCATGAAGCTTGAGCACAGGGAAGGGGGGTAGGCTAGGGGCCGGCTTGCCTCTCACCTGGGCATCTCCAAGAAAACGAAGAGGAAGCCAATGGCCCCTCTGTGGGTTAGGCCTTGGGGCTGAGCAGGCTGCTGACCCTGTTTTATTTTTTTCCTCCCCAGGACTGTTCTTTTGCTTTAAGGTTCTTCTGACTGTGGAATTCTGTGCTGCTGTAGGCTCATGATCGATGCGAGGGTCTTTGATTTAGGATTGGGGCAATCCAGAATGATTTCCTAACTCAAGAACTTTGAGTTTTTTTGCTGTTTTTTTTTTTTTTTTAATGAAGCATAAGTTCTGTCGTATTCCTTCACCCTGTAGAGATGAGAAATGAGCCATTTCTTTCCCACATCCTGGAGTCCCCTCCAGGAGAAGGCAAAGGGAAACCTTCTGGGGGGGAAAGATTTGTGGCTGAGAAGGGGGAAAACCCAACTGGACTTCATTCTTCTTCACTGTCCTTCTTGAGAGAGTAAAACCCATACCCAAACACTTTCTTTTCAGTTTTGAAATTCAAATTCATCACGCGAGTCTTTTGTCACTGGACCCATTCTCTCCCCCCCCCACCTTTGTAACTCATCAAGTGAAAACTGAGAATGTCTGATCTCTCATTCTCTACCCTGGTTCCCATGGTTGGGATTGCTTCTGGATTTCTGGTGCACTAAGGTTGTTTTTAAGTTTCCTACTCGAAAGTTTACAGGGAGCCTGGTGAGGGGGCCTTGGGAGGATCACTCATCTTACTGTTGAGCCAGCCTCATTGTGAGAAAGTCCAGTCCCTCTTGTGATTATTATTGTTGTATAGTCACTCAGTCGTGTCTAACTTTTTGGGACCCCATGGACTGTTGCCTGCCGGGCTCCTCTGTCCATGAGATTTCCCAGGCAAGATCACTGGAGCAGGTTGCCATTTCCTCCTCCAGGGGAATTTGCTATACATAGTACACCTCTTTTTCTATGAATACTGTGAATCAGTTACTTCCTACATCCTTTAATAAAGAGCCCATCATTGGAGTACTTTTGGGAAAATAACTGTATGAGGCGAGAGGCCAGGTTTCGTTATAGCAACAGTGGCCTGTAAATCTCTAAAAAGTCTTTATTTCTTTTCTTGGCTGTGCTCGATTGCTACGAGAGGCTTCTTATTGCTATGGCTTCTCGCGCATCGGCAGCAGGGCTTGGGGCTCAGTAGTTGTGGCACACGGGCCTAGTTGCACGGCAGCATGTGGAACTGTCCTGGACCAGGAACTAAACCCATGTCCCTGGTGGCTCAGAAAGTGTCTGCCTACAATGTGGGCAGCCTGGGTTCCATCCCTGGGTTGGGAAGATCCCCTGGAGAAGGCAATGGCAACCCACTCCAGTACTTTAGCCTGGAAAATCCCACGGATGGAGGGTCCTGGTAGGCTACAGTCCATGGGGTTGCAAAGAGTTGGAGATGGCTGAACGACTTCACTTTCTTTCCCCTGCGTGGGCAGGNGGGTTCCATCCCTGGGTTGGGAAGATCCCCTGGAGAAGGCAATGGCAACCCACTCCAGTACTTTAGCCTGGAAAATCCCACGGATGGAGGGTCCTGGTAGGCTACAGTCCATGGGGTTGCAAAGAGTTGGAGATGGCTGAACGACTTCACTTTCTTTCCCCTGCGTGGGCAGGTGCATTCTTAACCACTGGGCCATCAAGGAAGTCCCACCTGCAGATCTTTAACGCCACAAGACAATAAGGTTTGCTTCTTACCTTTGCCACAAAGCCCATTGGCTGTCTCCTCCAAGGGGCTACTTGGCAATCTGTGCTGCTCCCCTCTCGGCTCGGTCCCTCATCTCCCCTCAAAGCTTCACGACCACAGCACAAGAGGAGGCTGTGGGGCAACCATGAGCCAGCTCTTCGCTTTGTTCCGGAAGTGACACAGGTCACCTCTGCTCACAGCCCGGGGCCAGACCCGGTTATGTGGCCTCATCTAACTGCAAGAGAGTTGGGAATGTTCCCTGAGTCCCACTGTCTCTGCCAAGCTCCTCTCATACTTCCTCACCCTCAGGGGACTGGGCAGAGCTCCCAGTCACTCTAAAGAGACCCTGCCATGCAACAATCAAGTGCAGTAAGGTGAGTGGAGCTAGAGGACCCTCAAGAGCCTCCACTTCCTCGGTCTACAGATGACGAAAGCGCAGCCCAGAGACACTCAGGGGCCAAGCCATGGTTGCACAGTGGGCTAGCGGCAGGGCTGGCTCCAGTCAGGGTCTCCAGGGCCAGTGTGTTCAGCACTCCTGTCTCTGCCCGCCTCTTGCCTGGTCGAAAGGGAGCTTGGGAGGGCAGCTGGAGGCCTGAGAGCTCCCTGGGGCTCTGCGGCTTGGGGTCCCAGGGCTAAGTCCTGGCCGGCCTCCACCGTCTGACTCCATTCATCTGAGCGGGATGGCCAATTAGTCAGCCGCCTCAATGACTACTTTAGATGCAGTGGTCGTGTGGCAGCTGCAATAGACGGCAGCCGTTGT
Organism: Oreotragus oreotragus; assembly: GCA_006410675.1. NCBI lineage: Eukaryota > Metazoa > Chordata > Mammalia > Artiodactyla > Bovidae > Oreotragus > Oreotragus oreotragus. The sequence goes on from SJYX01016032.1 coordinate 107,285, forward strand.
AATTAGCAGAGAATACGGGGAAGGACAAATGTGAGGCTTTCCTAGTCAAGCAAACCTCAGAATTGAAATAACTCTGCTAATTGTGCGGCGTGTGCTTATTAATGTGACTTCAGTTAGTATTGCTAAATAACGCATCCCCCTCTGAGGGTTTCTCTTTGGAGGCTGAGGATAAGAGTGAAAGGAGTGAACCCTCGTTTATTGATGCCCTACTATGTCCGCTACTATAAGTCACGATTCTGCCTTCTTTATGTGTGTCAACTCATTTAAAAAGAATTTATTTTATTTTTAAAAATTTATTTTTTAACTGAAGGATAATCACTTTACAGAATTGTGTTGGTTTTTGCCAAACATCAACATGAATCATTTTTTTTAAAAGCTCTCATCCTTTAAAATAAAAAAAACAATTATTTCTTTATTTTTATTTTGGCTGCTCTGGGTCTTCATTCTGGTATGCATGCTTTTCGTTGCAGTGCTTGGGCAGCCTTCTCTAGTTGCGGTGCATGGAATTCTCTCTAGCTGTGGCGTGTGGGCCCCAGAGCATGCGGACTCAGTCATTGCTGTACTCGGGCTTAGTTGCCCCAGGGCGTGTGGGATCTTACTTAGTTCCCTGGCCAGAAATCAAACTCATGTCCCCGGCACTGGGAAGCTGACTCTTAACCACTGGACCGCTAGGGAAGCCCCTCTATCAATTCATTTGATCCTCGCAGGAAACTGAGGCTCCAGACAGAGGGGATTTTGATGCGAGGTCTTGTGGCAGTAAGGGAGGAAGAGGTCAAGGCTCTTAACCCCTGTGCTCTGAAAACAAAACCGGGCCTTCCTGAAAGGCGAGGGTTTTGTGTCTGGCATCCTGGGGATCCCAGGAGAACAAAGAGAATTCTGGGGCTTCAGGAACTTGGATTTGAAAACATTACATCTTCATTTCCCCTAACATTTAACTGCAGTTGGTTACGTTGTTATTATGCAATTGAGTATAATATTATTTATATTGAATGTAGGCAACGAATCACAGCAGAATTAGCAGTACTGGGGCTTTGTCACCACTAGAAATCATAGGCGCTTTCTCATCATATCATAGTTGTTCACATATCTTGAAAAACAGTTTTTTGCTCAGCCCTACTTCCTGCCACTAGGTCTTGTCATTTAATGCATTGATAAAAAGCCTCGTATATTACTAGGAGCTCACATTTATTTTTAAAAATCTTCGGAAAGTAAGAACTATTTTTGCTGTAATTGGTTCCCTTTGCAGTTCTATATACTTTGTTTTATGCTTTTAAAGGCAAGATCCCATGGACTGTACCAGACTGCCAGAGGCGGCCGCAGCACAAAGAAGGCCATGGACCCCTCTGAGAGCTGTCTCTTATACACATCTCACCGCTGCACCTAGATGGCTGGCCCATTTCTTCTCCTGCCTACACCACCCTGCCAAAATCCTCAATGTGATTATGCATTAAAAAAACAAACTTAAAAAATTACACCGATAATGTGTGCTATTGTAGAAGAACTAGAAAATATAGGTACATGTAACGAAGATAAAAGTCATCCACAATCTACTGCCCAGAGATAACCACTGTTGAAGTTTTGGGTGTATATCCTTCCAGACTTATATAAAGATATTTTTCTTCCTGCAAGAACGGCATCGTACCATACATATTATTTTGCAACCTGCCTTTTCACTTGAAATATACGTGAACATTCTTCCCATGTCGATAAATATCCTCCCCAGCACTGTGGTTTATGTCTGCACAGTGTTCCGAGTGTGCACGGGTCACCACTGAGGAGACGGCCTTCCCCTCCCCACGTGTGCCATGCGCCCTCCTCCCTGATCTGCTGGCAACTGCCCCGCTGCCCTCTGGCTTCCCCTTTGCCCCGTTCCCAGGAGCTCAGCCAAGACTTGGTTTGGAAGCCTTCTTCTTCCTGCCTTCTCCCTCTCACGCAGCCCCTCATCCTTCTTGCCTCCTCTATCAGCGCTGCTGTTCAGGGGGCTGGCCTGGGTTCTGCTGCTCTCCTGGGGCTGTGCTTGGTGGGGCAGAGAGTAGGGGCCAAGTGCTGTTGGAACTTCCAGTTAATAGAATTTCTTTTTCAATTTTAATTTTATTTATTTATTATTATTGGAGGATAATTGCTTTACAGTATTGTGTCGGTTTCTGCCAAACACCAACAACAGTCAGTCATAGGGACACATATGTCCCTTCCTTCTTGACCCTCCCTGCCACTCCCTCCCATCCTACCTCTCTAGCTTGTCACAGANTTTATTTATTTATTATTATTGGAGGATAATTGCTTTACAGTATTGTGTCGGTTTCTGCCAAACACCAACAACAGTCAGTCATAGGGACACATATGTCCCTTCCTTCTTGACCCTCCCTGCCACTCCCTCCCATCCTACCTCTCTAGCTTGTCACAGAGCCCCGGTTTGAGTTCCCTGAGTCATACAGCAATTTCCCATTGACTATCTAGTCAACAGAATTTCCTATTTCCCCTTCCTTAAGTACCTGCATGTTCAAATTGCCCCTGTCTTTCAAAGGCTCAGGTCAGAAGCCACCTCCTTCAGGAAGCCTTCTCTCTCCTGATACCCACAATATTTTGTCTTTGCTCTTATCCAGGCTCTGCTACTTACTAGCGGTGTGACCTTGGGCAATTTGCTGAACCTCTGTGAGTCTCAGTTTCTTTATCTGTAAAATGGGGATAATACTAGCATCTCTGTCATAGAGGTTGCCTGGTAGACAGTAGGTGCTCCATCACTACTATCTGTTAGTATTATTACAAATCTTACTCTTAACCACTGGACCGCTAGGGAAGCCCCTCTATCAATTCATTTGATCCTCGCAGGAAACTGAGGCTCCAGACAGAGGGGATTTTGATGCGAGGTCTTGTGGCAGTAAGGGAGGAAGAGGTCAAGGCTCTTAACCCCTGTGCTCTGAAAACAAAACCGGGCCTTCCTGAAAGGCGAGGGTTTTGTGTCTGGCATCCTGGGGATCCCAGGAGAACAAAGAGAATTCTGGGGCTTCAGGAACTTGGATTTGAAAACATTACATCTTCATTTCCCCTAACATTTAACTGCAGTTGGTTACGTTGTTATTATGCAATTGAGTATAATATTATTTATATTGAATGTAGGCAACGAATCACAGCAGAATTAGCAGTACTGGNTCTGGCATCCTGGGGATCCCAGGAGAACAAAGAGAATTCTGGGGCTTCAGGAACTTGGATTTGAAAACATTACATCTTCATTTCCCCTAACATTTAACTGCAGTTGGTTACGTTATTATTATGCAATTGAGTATAATATTATTTATATTGAATGTAGGCAACGAATCACAGCAGAATTAGCAGTACTGGGGCTTTGTCACCACTAGAAATCATAGGCGCTTTCTCATCATATCATAGTTGTTCACATATCTTGAAAAACAGTTTTTTGCTCAGCCCTACTTCCTGCCACTAGGTCTTGTCATTTAATGCATTGATAAAAAGCCTCATATATTACTAGGAGCTCACATTTATTTTTAAAAATCTTCGGAAAGTAAGAACTATTTTTGCTGTAATTGGTTCCCTTTGCAGTTCTATATACTTTGTTTTATGCTTTTAAAGGCAAGATCCCATGGACTGTACCAGACTGCCAGAGGCGGCCGCAGCACAAAGAAGGCCATGGACCCCTCTGAGAGGGTCTCCCTGAGCCCCCTTCACTTGCTGCAGAATTCACTTCACTGAAGTGAGTGAGACCCTGGTGGACTCTCTTCCCATCATATGCAGAGCTACTGGCAATTCCGAGAAAGTGCCAAATGCTTTCTTTTCCACACCTTTGTTCCCTCTGCCTGATCTGTGGCACCCCCATCTCATCACTGGGCTCCTTGGATTTATTCAAGATGCACCTCCCTCTGGGGAGGTCTCTCTAGTCCTCCTGGCCTCCTTTGCTTCCCCAGACCAGAGTAAGCTTCAGGATAGGATTTATCACGTTAGACTGACTTTAAAAAGCTATGATGAGCCCTTTGAAGAGGCAGGCTTTTGGAACCACGGGGTGCTGGCGAGAAGCTTGGCTCTGGGATCCATGGTATCTGCTTAGCTTCCTCCTCTGGATGAAGATGTGGCTCTGTTAAGAGTCTAGAGCGTCTATGAATTTCCTGAAATAAGAGCACAAAGATGGCCAGGGTCTAGGGTCTGGCTGGTGCCGTAGCCCCCTGGGCCGGAGAGCTCAGTGATGTGGCTAGAATGGGAGGGCCCTGCCCCTGTAAAGGTCTCCGGGGAACTTCCCTCCTGGTCCAGTGGTTGGGAATCTGTCCCCCAATGCAGGGGATGTGGGTTCGATCCCTGATCAGGGAATTAAGGTCCCACATGCTGTGGGTCACTTAAACCCCTGTGCTGCTTTTAGAGAGGCCGCTCTGCTGCAACTAGGAAAGCGTGTGTGCTCTAGAGACCTTGGGCTCCAAAGCAAGAGACGCCCACACACTGTGATGAGAAGCCTGTGTGCTGCAACCAACACCCAGCGCAGCCAAAATAAAGGGGGTGCGGGGAAGGCCTCTAGTAGCGGTGCGACACTGGGGACCTCAAGGGTCAAGGTCTTACAGGGAGCTGAGGCCACTGCTTCTATCCTGGGCAGCAGTTCATGTTCCTCATAATAATCTAGGACCAACCCATAGCCTGGGGAGATGCCGAGAACACTGCCTGCTCCAGTCAGGGCAGGCTGTCTCCCCAGCATGTGGCCTGCAAGAATGCATTTAATCCTTCTAAGGCGCCTGGAGGGCTTCCCAGGTAACACTAGTGGAAAAGAACCCACCTGCCAAGGAAGGAGTTGTGGGTTCGATCCCTGGATTGGGAAGATCCCCTGGAGGAGGGCATGGCAAACCGCTCCAGTATCCTTGCCTGGAGAATCCCATGGACAGAGGAGCCTGGGGGTGGGGGTGGGGGTTGGGGCTACAGTCCACAGGGTCACAGAGAGTCAGACAGGACTGAAGTAACTGAGCGCGCACACATGCATGCACACACCCTAGAGGCAGCACTGTTCTCTTGATTGTGCATACGGGGAAATAGAGGCAGCACTGTTCTCTTGATTGTGCATACAGGGAAATAGAGGCACAGAGAGGCTCAAGAGCCTCGGCCCAGATCACACAGCAGCGCAGCCAGGAGCAGAATCCTGGCGCTCTGATGCCACGGCCAGAGCCCTGAACACCAGATCTGTCACCTCACTTGCGAAGCGCACTCTCCAGAAGGCCCTGTGTAATTCAGAAAGCTGCATAATTTCAGACAAATCCTGACAGAGGTTGGTAGGTGTTCCTGTTCATCTGCTGAAGTGGCATTGCCGTGAGCGTGCAAATGTAGTTTACAGTTCGCTGCCAGCTTCAGCGTCCTTCGTGCTTAGGGAGAATGTTTGGGATGCACAGTACTTCAAATTTTGCGTATGAAGTGAGACTTTATTAATCTCTTTACATCATGGCGTCAAATTCATGTAGTGCAAAATCTCATAAAACATGAGGACACTGGGCGGAGGAACTTGGATTCTAATCTGTCAGGGGAGGCTGGACTGTGGGCTGCTCCAGGGTAGGTGTGTCCATATTCAGCCCTGTCCCCACAGTGCCTGGCACCCAGCTGGCGCTCAGCAGAGGGCTGTTGGATGAACATGGTCTGGTTCAAAGCAATGCAATTCTGTTAGTTATGATTTATTTTTTGGAGAGGAGCTACCTTCGAGGTTTAGTTCTTTTTTTTTTTTAATTTTTAAAAATTGGCCATGATGAGCATGGCATGTGGGATCTTAGTTCCCCAAACAGGGATCGAACCTGCATCCCCTGTGCTGGGAGTGTAAATTCTTCTCCACTGGACTGTCAGAGAAGTCCCTTTACTGTTAGGTCTTCTTTAATTTCTCTGAACCCCATACTTCTTAATAGTTCATCCTGGATTTACTGCCTTCTTTTTCTTCCTTGAAAATAGGGAAAGATGTCAATAACTGATAATCATGAAAAGGAGTGGGGACAGGGGAAAATGAAAGGATGTACTATAGGGCATGTGTGCCATCCTAAAGAATGGTGCTGTGTACTCAGGGCACGGGCCTGGCTTATGTATCAGCCAGGTTATCTGCAGCAATGGAAACTCTGGAAACTAACAAAATGGGAATGTAGATTTCACAGGGCCTCCCTGGACCCTAAGGAGGTGGGCAGGCTAGTCTCGGGGACAGCAGGAACCCAGGAGCACCCATGGAGCAAGAAGAGGACAGACAGCTGCCCGCTGCAGGCCAACCCAGTCAGGATGCTCCCTCAGAGGGGACTCTCCACCCTTGCCCCCAGCACACATAGTCGGGGGCTTCCCAACAGGGAGGTTCAGCTAAGGGGAAGGAGGTGTGGGTGCTGGTGTGCAAAGGAGGCATGTGTCCACCACTCGCATCATCAAATAATCAGCCTGGAGGAGACCACGAGGGTCACCTAATCCTTCCTGGTGTCACCGCTGAGGGACTTGAGGCCTTGGTCTCACTTCCGGTTAGTGACAGAATCGGACTTCAGCCTCCACTCCTGGGTGCTCTGCCCAGAGAAGGGGCAGAAATGTTTTAACACCATAAAGGGCCTTCAAAGCACCATCAGTCTTTATCACGATGGCTCAAAGGCCCTCCTGCCAATATGCCTTGATGGGGTTTCCCTCTGTCTCACCCCGGTTCTCTCTTAATCTAGAGAATGTAGTGTTTGGGGTGGCCCTGAGGTCCCGGGTTAGACTCCTGATCAACTCTTGGGGTGGCAGATGGATGGCATTGTCACAGCTGGGTGGGGTGGGGGATTGTGGCTGGGGAGATACAGCCACAGGGGCCTCTAACCAAGGCCACCCCTGCCAGCCTTCCAGGTGAGCCAGAATTAAGATGAGAGGGAAGCCCCAGTGGGAAAAATAAGAAGAGGAGGCATCTCAGAAATGTATAAATCCTGCCTTGGTGTGGGAAGGGTTTTGGGGGGCAAATCCAGACAGAGGTTGGTAGGTGCTCCGGTTCATCTGCTAAAGTGGCATTGCCATGTGGTGATTGTGCAAACTTAGTTCACAATTCACAGCCAGCTTCAACATCCTTCATGTTTAAAAAAATGTTTGGGATACACATTATTTCAAATTTTGCCTATGAAGTGAGATTTTATTAATCTCCTTATATCATGGTGTCAAATTCACATAATGCAGAAATCCTCATAAAAACCAAGGACACCGGGATGAGGAACTTGGATTCTAATCTGTCAAGGGAGGCTGGGCTGTGGGTGCCTCCAGGGAAGGCGTGTCCATATTCATGCATGCCCCATATGGATACATGAATCCAAGATAACTTTTACCTCCGGAAACTTAGAGCCACTGCCTGCTTGCCAATTCACTGGGCTGTATCCTGGGTGGGGGTGGGCGAAGGAAAGGGAAGCATCCACCACGTGCCAGCCCTCTCAGTTAGGTGGTTGTTGTTCGCCCACTAAGTTGCGTCTGACTCTTTGCGACCCCACGGTCTGCAGCGTGCCAGGCTCCCCTATCCTTCACTGTCTCCCGCAGTTTGCTCAAATTCACGTCCGTCCTGTCTAGCCATCTCATCCTCTGCCGGCCCCTTCTCCTTTTACCTTCAGTCTTTCCCAGCGTCAGAGTCTTTTCCAGTGAGTCAGCTCTTTGCATTGGGTGGCCAAAGTACTGGAGCTTTAGCTTCAGCATCAGTCCTTCTAATGGATATTCAGAGTTGATTTCCTTTAGGATTGACTGGTTTGATCTCCTTGTAGTCCAAGAGGCTCTCAAGAGTCTTCTCCAGCACCACAGTTTGAAAACATCAATTCTTTGGCTCTCAGCTTCTTCTCACATCCATATGTGACTACTGGAAAAACCATAGTTTTGACTATACAGAACTTTGTTGGTAATCCCATTTAATCCAATATTTGTACCAGTCTCATGAGTCAGCTATGATGAGGCCACATTACAGGTGATGATGCCACATTACGGGTGAGGAAGCCAAGGCTCAGGCAGGTTAGGTGAACTGTGAAGCTCCCAGCTGAGAAAAAGCAGAGCTCGGGGCTGGCCCAGACCCCAGTTCACTTGGTCCTCAAGCAGGTATGTGCACAACTCAGGGTTCTCCAGAGAAACGGAAGCAATAGGCTGGAGATATATTTTATTATGTATAGTAAGTGAATAAATAACATGCGTATTTATATTGAGGAACTGGCTTATGCAGTTACGGAGGCTGAGGTCTGCAGTTGGCAAGATGGAGACAGGAGAGCTGCTGGTGCAGTTGAAGACCGAATTCAAAAGCCTGAGAGCTGATGGTGTGAGTTCTAGTCTGAGAGCTCCCAGGCTTGAGACCCACAAAAGAGCTGATGTTTTGAGTCCGGAGGTGGGAAGAACCAATGTCGCAGCTCGAGTAGTCAGGCAGGAGGGGTTCCGTCTTACTCAGTCCTTTTGTTCTATTCAGCCCTTTAACCGATTGGATGGGCTGGCTCAGCGGGTAGAGACTCCACCTGCAATGCAGGAGACACAGGAGATGCAGGGTTGATCCCCAGGTTGGGAGGGTCCCTGGGAGGAGGAACCCACTCCAGTATTCCTGCCTGGGAAATCCCACGGACAGAGGAGCCTGGCACGGCTCCTATAGTCCTTGGAGTCACAAAGAGTCAGACAGTTTGAGTGGCTAGGCACAAGCACAACTGATTGGGTGAGTGGCTCACACAATTAGGGAGTGTGTGTTAGTGGCTCAGTCAGTGTCTGACTCTGTGACCCCACGGACCGCAGCACGCCAGGCTTCCCTGTCCATGGGACTCTCCAGGCAAGAATACTGGAATGGGTAGCCATTACCTTCTCCAGGGGTTCTACATGACCCAGCGCTTGAAGCCAGGTCTCTTGCATTGCAGGCAGATTCTTTACAGTTTGAGCCACTGGGGGAGCCCCCACATTAGGGAGGGCTGTCTGCTTTATTCAGTCTACCGATTCAAATGTTAATCTTATCCAGGAACACTCTCACAGACACAGCCAGAGTAACCCTGGATGAAGTGTCTGGAAGCGCTACAGCCCAGTCAGGTTGACTTACGCAATTAACGGTAACAGTGGGGCTCCAGGAGAAGCAGAGGAAGAGGGCTACTGTTCGGTTCCCTCGCTCAGTTGTCTCGGACACTGCGACCCCATGGACTGCAGCAGGGCAGGCCTCCCTGTCCATCACCAACTTCCGGAGCTTGCTCACACTCATGTCCATCAAGTCAGTGATGCCACCCAACAATCTCATCCTGTCATCCCCTTCTCCTCCCGCTTTCAAGCTTTCCCAGCATCAGGGTCTTTTCCACTGAGTCAGTTCTTCGCATTATGTGGCCAAGGTATTGGAGTTTCAGCTTCAACATCAGTCCTTCCAATGAACACCCAGGACTGATTTCTTTTAGCATGGACTGGTTGGATCTCCTTGCAGTCCCAGCGACTCTCAAGAGTCTTCTCCACCGCAGTTCAAAAGCATCAGTTCTTCAGCGCTCAGCTATTTTTATAGTCCAACTCTCACATCCATACATGACTACTGGAAAAACCATAGCTTTGACTAGATGGACCTTTGTTGGCAAAGTAATGTCTCTGCTTTTTAATATGCTGTCTAGCTTGGTAAGAACTTTTCTTCCAAGGAGCAAGTGTCTTTTAATTTCATGGCTGCAGTCACTATCTGCAGTGATTTTGGAGCCGCCATAAATAAAGTCTCTCACTGTTTCCATTGTTTCCGCCTCTATTTGCCATGAAGTGATGGGACTGGATGCCATGATCTTAGTTTTCTGATTGTTGAATTTTAAGCCAGCTTTTTGACTCTCCTCTTTCACTTGCATCAAGAGGCTCTTCAGTTCCTCTTCACTTTCTGCCATAAAGGTGGTGTCATCTGCATATCTGAGGTAATTGATATTTCTCCTGGCAATCTTGATTCCAGCTTATGCTTCATCCAGCCTGGCATTTTGCACATTCTTCGGGATTGGAATGAAAACTGACTTTTTCCAGTCCTGTGGCCATTGTTGAGTTTTCCAAATTTTCTGGCGTATTGAGTGCAGCACTTTCACAGCATCATCTTTCAGGATTTAAAATAGCTCAACTGGAGTTCCATCACCTCCACTAGCTTTGTTAGTAGTGATGCTTCCTAAGGCCTACTTGACTTTACATTCCAGGATGTCTGGCTTTAGATGAGTGATCACACCATCATGATTAACTGCGTCAGAAAGATCTTTTTGTACAGTTCTTCTGTGTATTCTTGCCACCTCTTCTTAATATCTTCTGCTTCTGTTAGATCCATACCATTTCTGTCCTTTATTGTACCCGTCTTGGTATCTCTAATTTTCTTGAAGAGATCTCTAGTCTTTCCCATTCTTTTGTTTTCCTCTACTTCTTTGCACTGATCACTGAAGAAGGCTTTATCTCTCCTTGCTCTTCTTTGGAACTCTGCATTCAAATGAGTATACCTTTCCTTTTCTCCTTTACCTTTAGCTTCTCTTCTTTTTTCAGCTATTTGTTAGGCACTCTCAGACAACCATTTTGCCCTTTTGCATTTCTTTTTCTTGGAGATGGTCTTGATCATTGCCTCTGGTACAATGTCACGAACCTCCATCCATAGTTCTTCAGGCACTCTGTCTATCAGATCTAATCCCTTGTATCTGTTTGTCAGTTCCACTGTATAATTGTAAGGGGTTTGATTTAGGTCATATATGAATGGTCTAGCGGTTTCCCCTACTTTCTTCAAGTCTGAATTTTGCAAGAAGAGGTCTTAGACCCCATTAAATTACCTCTCTGCAGAGAACTTATTTTGGAGGAGTGAGTCAGTGAGAGAGAAGGGGGCACGACCTTTTTGTCTCCCCTTGTGGAGAGGGACACTTACCCATTCCCAATGCACAGATAAGCCAGCCTCATAGATGGAAGCCAGAGAAACCCCACTGAGGATTAATTCCCAATAGGCGCCTGTCTGGGGCTGAGTTCTTACAGCCAGAAATATGAGCCAAGGCTCTTGGAGAGGAGTCGGCTGGGGACCCATCATTTCTTCTCCTGGGGCTGCACCAAGCCTGCAGCCCTTGTTTCCATCACCTGGCGGTGTTGTCATACGCCCGGTGTCAGACTGGGAGCTGAGTCAGAAACTGGTTTGTGGGAAAGAGACTGCGGGATTCCTTTATGCATTCTGTCCTCTTCCTCAGTAAGAACCTGACACATGGCCACCTGGAACAAAGACTACATTTCCCAGGTTCCCTTGCAGCAAGGTAGGGCCATGTGACCAAGTTCTAGCCAAAGGAATGTATGATTTCTAGTAAGTGTACATAAAAGGAGGGGTGACATCTGGTCACCCTATTCTTCGTTTCATGTGGGCTGCGGTGCAGAAGTAGTGATTAGTTGTGGGGCAGCCACAGTGGACCATGAGGTGGACTTAAGAGAGAGGCTGTGAAGCAATAAGGCAGATGGAGCTTGAGTTCCTGACACTGAAGGCACCACTGGAAAGTTACAGCTAAACCCAGTCCTGCTTCTGCAGTCCCTCCTATGCTGTGTGTGACTGGGGCAGTGCCTCAGCCTCTCTGGGCCTCTGCTGGTTGTTGATAGTGATAGCTGCCCGTGGTGTGACCTCCCATGCAAGAGGTCAAGGATGGGTAGGATAATAAGATTTCAGCTCTAAGGAGAAAGAACACAGGGAGGCCTGGGGTCTTGGTCTTTGTTGTAGGGAGGACTCATCACTAGCTGTTTGGGAAGAAGTTGGTGCAGTGAAAGGAGACACAGCTAGGGAAGAGTCAGCTCTTGGTTTTGCTACTCACCAGTCAGGTGACCTTGGGCAAGCTGGTTTTTCTGAACCTCAGTGTTCTCATCTATAAAATGGGGACATGATATCTCCTTCACAGATTGTTTGAGAATCAGAGACAACATTTATAAAGGGCTTGTGTGATGAGGGTCTCTGTGAGTGATAGCTGGAATTTCTATCATGGGCTTGGGGGTCCAGAGACCTAGATTATTGTGTGTGCCTTTGTGATCAAGGGCAAATCATGGAACTTTCCAGACGTCCGTGGACTCAGTTGTAAAATGAGGAGAGGTTCTTTCCGGTCCTGATATTCACACCAGTCCTCCTTGCCCTCATTTTACAGATCATAAAACCGAGGCTTACATGGTAGAGCGAGCTAGCTGTGTTCCCCCTCCACTGTGTGGGGAATTGGCTGCTCCTACAGGCTTGCATTTCCTAGTCTGTTTCTCCCTGATGGGATGTGACTTGTGTGCCACTCCTGGGCCAAGCTGGTTAGGGCATCCAGCCTCTCTCTCCCACTTGCTGGCCACATCCAGGCCCAGGGCGACCTTGGCAGTTGCCTGTTGAGGACCGCACAGCCTGTCGATGACTGTGGGGAGCACTGTGCACTCACACGGTTAGTGCTACTTTGGACTTTATTGAGCAAGAGGAACTTCCCTGAGATTTCAGGTTTACTTGTTGTGGCAGCTAGTGTTAGCTTTTTTTTTTTTTTTTTGGCTGTGCCACTTGGCATGTGGGATCCTCGTTCCCCAAACAGATATCGAACCTGGGCCCCTGCACTGGAAGCACAGAATCCTAACCACTGGACTGCCAGGGAAGTCCCCAGTGGGTGTTATAATGAATACACCCAAGAGGTAGAGCGACTTGCCCAGAATCTATGCATCCTCTCCTAATCTTGATGGCATCCCACGTGACAGCCTAGCCTTCTCAATTAGTTTGCCAAGTCCTTTAGAGTCAGGACAATGGCTCGCGGTCCTGCAGGCTTGTGACACCCAACACCAGTTGCCTTTCATCCACTCCTTGTGGATGACCTGCAGGAACCAGCACCTGCTAATAAAGATGTGTTGACTTGAACTGAGCCTTGATTTGAACAGGGCACCCACCTGTATCCTACCAGGCTGAGAACTGACCCCACTGATCAGCTCTTCCATATCCCTAGAGTCCTCAGGGTGTAAGCTCCCCAACGCAATAGGCAAGGGAGCAGTGGAGCTAAACTCTTGAAAGAGGGAAGGCTGAGTAGGGCAAGAGCCAAGGGCAAGGGGCTTCCCAGGTGGCTCAGTGCTAAAGAATCAGCCTGCAATGCAGGAGACCTCAGTTCAATCCCCGGGTTGGGAAAATTCCCCGGAGGAGCAGATGGTAACCCAGCCCAGTATTTTTGCCTGAAAAATTCCATGGACAGAGGAGCCTGGCAGGCTGCAGCCCAGGGAGTAGCAAAGAGTCAGGCATGACTGAGCGACTGAGCGTGCATGCATGCAAGAGCAGGCAAGCCTGCGAAAGGCATCTGTGAATCAGGGGCAATGATGCTTTGTGGAATAGAGGCTGGCAGTATACACTGCGACTAGAGCCCTGATCCGAGCTCAGCTCTGCCCCCAACTTGCGTGTGACCCCTCAGAAGGCCAAGGTCGCTGGAGCGTTGGTGATGGGAGCAGAGATGGGAACCCAAGCTCGTTTGCTCCAGCTGCGGATGGGCTCTTTCTGGAAACACTGCTGCTTCTCTCTCTTCCCTGGAAGCCTGGGCATCTCTGATTAGGATGCTGATGGAGGGAGGGGGCCGAGGAAGTGAAGGAGCTGTGGAGCAGGAGAAACACCCGGGGACCAGGGAGCCAGTGGCTAATTAAAGGCTCCATGTCAAAGAGGAATGCCAAGTAGGTAATTTCCATGCCATTTGAATAATGGGAAAACGTTTACCATTTCTCAAGTTTGCTTGTTGAAAAGAGCGAGGGGGAAAAGAAAGGAGAGGGAGCAGATGATGGCTGGAGGGGCCTCCACATGCTGCTGGGGAAGATGGGGGCTGCATGGGGAGCAGAATTGCTCCAGGGGAGGGGTCAGGACACAGAGGAGGGCAAGTTTCTGTGTTCCTCCCACAGGGTCCTGCGAAGCTCCTTGGGCTCGGAAGCTCCGGGAGAGGGCAGTCAGGCAGAGCGGTGCTGATGTCTCAGAAGAGGGAAGCAAAGCCCTCCTTATGGGTTTATTGCACTTCGCAGTTTAATGTCCTCTGTCCCAGGGGATCACCCTGACAGGCTGGGAAGTGAACGGGGAAGGGGAGAATGATTATTCCTATTTTAGAGGTGAATGACTGAGCCCCAGAGAATGAGGGTGAATGGCTCAAGGACACATTTGTTTACTTATTCATTCGTTAATTCAACAAAACAGTTTATTGGGGAAGGATAACGTGCCAAGCCCAGAGCCCTGTGATGAAGGCTTGTGGATGAGAAAGGCAGAGCCCTGCTCTCAGAGAGAGAGAGAGATGGAGAGGTGAAGCGTACATCACTAGGTGCTGGGGATGCCAGGCGCAGGCTCAAGAGTGAGCCCACCAGCCTGAGACAGTTGGGTGCTTCCCAGAGGGCCAGCCGTTATGCTGAGGTTTTAGGCGAGAGTCTGCCAGGTGACTAACGAGGACTCCCTGCTCCATAGGAGGGGGCAGCATAGGCCAGGGTGTGGGGTCCCCAGAGGGCTCTTCTTGTCCAGGGAACAGTGAGAGGCCCAGCGCGGGAGGACAGTAGGGATGGCGGGGCCGGGATGTGGCAGGGCTGGGAGATGGGGCTTGGTGGGAGAGGCAGGAGACCGTGGCCAGGACTGAGGTGGTGGAGGGTCCTCACACCTCGTGAAGATGCATGGGCTTGATCTTCAGGCCGTGGGGCCCTAGGCAACCTCAGGATCTTCAGGCCGTGGCTGAGGAGGCACTGGTGGGACACAGATCATTCGTTGGTCACAACTGCTGCTAGAAATCACTGCTATTCTTTGCTGAACCCTCACCACCCAGCCTCCCATCTCAGGACCCTGAACTCCTTCTAGTCCTGGGGGCCTGAATAGAAAGCCAAGCTGTGGGGTGGGGAGGGGGCTCCCTGCTGCTCTGGCCTGTTCCTTCTTGTGTCTGTTACCTGTCCATATACGACAAGTATCCTAAAACTCAGGCCTTCCCTGGTGGTCTGGTGGTTCAGAATCGCAGCAGAAGTGGTTGTCCTTGCAGTGATGGAAGGGACACTGGTTCGACCCCTGGTCCGGGAAGATCCCAGGTGCCTCAGAGCAACTAAGCCCATGTGCTGCAACGATTGAGCCAACGCTCTAGGGGAGCCCCAGCTTCTGAAGCCTGTGTGCCTAGCGCCTGTGCTCCAGAGCAAGAGAAGCCGCTGGAATGAGAAGCCTGTGCCCTGCAGTGAAGAGTGGCCCCTGCTCGCTGCAACTAGAGTCTGCATGCAGCAACAGAGACCCAGGGCAACCAAATATCAACGAGTAACTCCTAGGGGGAAAGAACAAACAACCACAGTGACTTCACAAACAAACAAACATGTATTGCCTCTCAGTTTGTCTGGGTTAGATATTTGGGAACAGCTTAGTTGAGACTTGGCTTCGGGTCGGTCCTGAGTTCGTTGTAGTCAAGATGCTGGCCTGGGGCTGCAGCTGTCCGAAGGCTTGATGGGCTGGCGTGCCTACCTGGAGAGGCCCTGTGCCCAGAGGGCTCGCTCTCGGGCCTGGCCGGTTCATGCTGGCGTGGCCGGGAGGCCTCGGCTCCTCCTCACATTCTTGGGGAAGCGTGCTGCTGCAGCCTCCTCGCAGCGTGGTGGCTGGCTGCACGTGGCCGCATCTTCAGTGACCCAGCTTTGAAGTCCCAGCAGGTCATTTTGCCACATCTACTTTGTCATATAACCTGGGAGGGGACTGCACGAGGGAGTGAATCTCAGGAGGTGAGGATCACTGGGCTCCGTCTCGGAGGCCGCACACCACACCACCCTCCAGGGAAAAGCCCAGAGCAGTCCCGTGGCAGGACTAAGAAAGCTGGGCTTCTCCGGAGAAGGCAGGCGGGGCCTTCTCAGGCTGTCAGGATGGGGCAGGTCTCAGTCGGTCCTGTGTCCACCCTACAATGTGGCCCTGAGCAGTCTCCCACGTTCCCTGGGCCTCTGAGGGCCACGTCTCTGTGATGGGGAAGAACTTGCTGGGCTTTGCAGGGCTGGGAAAGCAGCAGATCCAATTTCTGAAGGATGGATGATGACTGCAGTCTGTGGAGCCCTCCTCCCCCTTCTCATCCTAATCCCGTTTCTTCACACAGTCAGATAATCAGTTTTCCCAATAGTCTTTGCAGCCATCACTTTGCATAACTACCCAAATAAGCACCATTCTTTCTCTAAGCTAACTCTCAGCTCTAAATCTCCAACTGGTTTCTGTGCGGTTAAAGAAGTGTGGGGCTTCCCTTTCCTCCCCATAGGGCCACCGGCCTCCCTGATGGTTTGGGGCCAAGGCAAGGTCCTATATCAGCTCTGTTCACCTCCCTGACATTACCCTGAGCTCCGGGTGACCTCAGGACAGGCCAGCTCTCCTCTTGTTTCCTTCTCCGCTTCCCTTTGGTGACGGGTGAGGGCTTGGTGGGGAGGGGGTCAGGATGTCAGAGCCAGAAGGGACCTTGGGGACATTTTACAGATAAAACTCAGAGAGGGCCAGTGAGAACCCGAGATCACACAGCAACACTGGGCTAAGAACAAGTTCTCTGAATTTCCATTAAAACTATTTCTTTTCTCACTGCTGGACACACCCAGGAGGTGCTCTGATTGGTTATTCCAGATGGGCCCCGGGCCAACACGGCTTTTGCAACCCCATCTCTGAGACAGGCAAGGCAGGAGCCGAGGTGGCATGGAGCAAGAGAGCTGTCAGAGTGGACCGGCTAGACCCATGCTTCACTGGCACCCTGGAGGTGGGTGTTTACAGGAGAAGAATAAGCAGTGGGCCAAACCTTCAAAGACAATAGGGCAGGAAATGATCAGAGAGCTGGTGGAGCACAACGTCGATTCCATGTACCTGGGGGCCTGTGAGGACCGTGAAGTTTGGCTGAAATCTGAGAGGCTCCTGAGGGATGGGCTCCCAGAGGGCAGGACTCAGATGTGCCCAGCCAGGAGGGGGCCGAGAGGCATGGAGCTTCTCAGGGGGCCGCCAACCGCCTCTCCCCTCCCCTCTTGCTGCTTTCCCCCGGGCTTTCAGCAGAGTGGGGGCCTCGGCTCTCTCTGGCCTGGACCACATCTCTGCCCTGCAGCCTCTAGCTGACGCTTCCTGAGGTCCTGTAGGGTGGCCTCGCTGAGGCTTCCTCTTGTCCCTTGACTACCCTCGCTGCTCAGGAGAAGTCCACTTCTGGTCAGTTGACTCAGTGATCTCTAAGTCTTCATTTCTGATCATTCCTCTCCCCTAACATTGTCTTTCATTGTGAGCTCAAAAAGGCAAACTCATTTCCATCTTGACTTGAGTAAACCTTAATCTCAATGAAAAAAAAAAAAAATCTAGTGTTATGAAAATATCATCCCAGGCGCCCAAGAGTAAAAGGCTTCTGAATTATTCAAAGACTAAATTTCTTCCCAGACTCGAAGCTCCCCAAGGGCAGGGCGGCGTCTGTTTCACTGGATGGCCAGACGAGGGCAGGAAGTCAAGTGTGTTGAGGGCCTGTTTGTGCCAGGCATTGTACCTTTGTGTGCAGTTGAATGTTCCCGGTGTGGGAGAATTTCATAGCCAAGGAGTCTGAAGGCCAGAGAGGGGAGGCACTTGCCTCGAGTCACACAGCCAGAATGTGGCAGAGATGGGCTTGGGTCACACCGAAGTCTTAGTGCTTTTCCCATACTGTGTTCAAAGTGGAGTCCTGTGCCCCACCCCAGGCCCGGCAGTTAGTGGTCTTGCCAAGATCCTCAAGGAGTTGGTGAGAAGTAGGGCCTCTAAGGCAGCCAGATTTGTTGCCTGCAGGTGGCTGGGTTAAAGATTCTGTTTAACACTAACTGGGGAGCAAGAGCTCTGACATCTTTATTGCCTGTCTTGGTTGCTTGGCCTGATAAAAGGGCTTTGTCTTTGTTGACTCAATGATAGCATCTTGTCACACCCTTCCTGCCTCCTTCAGCCTGCCTCCTTTTTAGGGCTTGTATGAAGTAGGGCTCCCCTTATTCTCTGTTGCCATTTCATGCAGAGCCACAGACAAGAGACCAGCCACCAATTAACTTGAGCAAGTTGTTTATATCAATAACCTCAGATATGCAGATGACACCACCCTTATGGCAGAAAGTGAAGAGGAACTAAAAAGCCTCTTGATGAAAGTGAAAGTGGAGAGTGAAAAAGTTGGCTTAAAGCTCAACATTCAGAAAACGAAGATCATGGCATCCAGTCCCATCATTTCATGGAAAATAGATGGGGAAACAGTGGAAACAGTGTCAGACTTTATTTTTCTGGGCTCCAAAATCACTGCAGATGGTGACTGCAGCCATGAAATTAAAAGAGGCTTACTTCTTGGAAGAAAAGTTATGACCAACCTAGATACCATGTTGAAAAGCAGAGACATTACTTTGCCAACAAAGGTCCGTCTAGTCAAGGCTATGGTTTTTCCAGTGGTCATGTATGGATGTGAGAGTTGGACTGTTGAAGAAAGCTGAGCGCTGAAGAATTGATGCTTTTGAACTGTGGTGCTGGAGAAGACTCTTGAACAGTCCCTTGGACTGCAAGGAGATCCAGCCAGTCCATCCTAAAGGAGATCAGCTCTGGGATTTCTTTGGAAGGAATGATGCTAAAGCTGAAACTCCAGTACTTTGGCCATCTCATGCGAAGAGTTGACTCACTGGACGTGAGTTGACTCGATGGATGTGAGTCTGAGTGAACTCCGGGAGTTGGTGATAGATGGGGAGGCCTGGCGTGCTGCGATTCATGGGGTAGCAAAGAGTCGGACGTGACTGAACTACTGAACTGAACTGAACTGAAGTTGTTTAACCTCTCTGGGTCTCAATTTCTCCACCTGCAGAGTAGGGCTAAAAGTTGGATCAGATGGTTGCTAGGTTTTTGTGATGACTTCTTCCTGCCTTGGCAATCGGTATTTGGGAAGTTGAGGTCAGGGCCACTTCTGGACTCATGCTGCAGAGACAGGGGACCTCTCCAAGCAGAGGCAAGTCTATCCAGTCAGAGGCTTCCCTGATGGCTCAATCAGTAAAGGATCTGCCTGCAATGCAGGAGACCGGGTTTGCTATTTGGCTCAGGCAGACCCCCCTGGAGAAGGAAATGGCAACCCACTCCCGTATTCCTGCCTGGGAAATCCCATGGACAGAGGAGCCTGGAGGGCTACAGTCCACGGTGTCTCAAGAGTCAGACATGACTTACTGACTAAACCACCACCTCTTTAATGTGAGCGAGAGATGCCATTTGCATGTAATTTGCACTTTCCTTTATTGTCCATATACTCTGACATCCCCACCCTGACTTCTTCCTTCCTCTCCTACTCCCTCCCGCCAGCCGCCTTCTATCTCCCCGCCCCTCACCCTTCGTCAGCCCTGACCTTGTCTGGCTGGGCTGCCTTGCTTCAGAAGGATGACCGAACTGGCTGAGCTGCAGTCCCTGCCGGCCTTTACAGTTTGACTCAGCCAGCCTGGTAGTATCCGTGATGTGCTCCGAGCTGTGCAGTGTGACTGTTCTATTCAACTCAGAGAGGCTGAGCGAGATGTCCCAAGTTCCAGAGTGAAGCGGCAGAGTCAGCGTTCAACCCCCATCTGCCTGATTCTAGAAGTGTGCTCTCCTCACCGCCCTGGGCTCTCTGCCTGTTTAAATGGCCTGGGTAGAGACGATGATGGTGGTGATGAGAATAATATGAGGACCTCGCCTCAGAGTATGGCCCACGGACAAGGAGCGTGAACATCACTGGGGACTTGTGGGAGATCAGGCCATGCTGCAGTCCTGCTGAGTCAGGACCTGCTTTTGATCAGGATCCCCTGGGGACTGTGAGCACACTCGAGGCGGAGAAGCACTGCTCTAGAGCGCTGCCTGCTGCATTGGCCTCCAGGTTTCAGAATTTCTCGATATTTCTGGAGGGGAAACTAGACCCAGCAGAGCCCTGAGACTCTTTAAGGCTGCTTGTTTTGTGAGCGGTGTGCTTTGGAGCACTGGTTCTTAGCCCTGTCTCTGAGGCTGCTCTGCTTCAGGCAGGGCTCCGGCTGCCTTGCTCGCTTAAACACCTTCCAGTGACTTAAGTCTGTAAGCTTGTCGTGGAGTGTAATTTCACTGGAGTGGCGTGAGATTGTTAGGATCTGTTGACTGGAAAAAAAAAAAAAAAAAA
>SJYX01016032.1:127901-242340 GCA_006410675.1 Oreotragus oreotragus
GCAGAGTACATCATGAGAAACACTGGGCTGGATGAAGCACAAGGTGGAATGAAGATTGCTGGGAGAAATATCAATAACCTCAGATATGCAGATGACACCACCCTCATGGCAGAAAGTGATGAAGAACTAAAGAGCCTCTTGATGAAAGTGAAAGAGGAGAGTGAAAAAGTTGGCTTGAAACTCAACATTCAGAAAACTAAGATCATGGCATCCGGTCCCATCACTTCATGGCAAATAGATGGGGGAAACAATGGAAATAGTGTCAGACTTTATTTTTCTGGGCTCCAAAATCACTGCAGATGGTGACTCCAGCCATGAAATTAAAAGATGCTTACTCCTTGGAAGGAAAGTTATGACCAACCTAGATAGCATATTAAAAAGCAGAGACATTACTTTGCCATCAAAAGTCCATCTAGTCAAAGCTATGGTTTTTTCCAGTAGTCATGTATGGATGTGAGAGTTGGACTATAAAGAAAGCTGAGTGCTGAAGAATTGATGCTTTTGAACTGTGATGTTGGAGAAGACTCTTGAGAGTCCTTTGGACTGCAAGGAGATCCAACCAGTCCATCCTAAAGGAAATCAGTCCTGAATATTCACTGGAAGAACTGAAGCTGAAACTCCAATACTTTGGCCACCTGATGCGAACTGACTCATTTGAAAAGACCCTGATGCTGGGAAAGATTGAAGGCAGGAGGAGAAGGGGATGACAGAGGATGAGATGGTTGGATGGCATCACTGACTCAATGGACAAGAGTTTGAGTAAACTCTGGGAGTTGGTGATGAACAGGGAGGCCTGGCGTGCTGTGACTCATGGGGTCTCAAAGAGTTGGACATGACTGAGTGACTGAACTGAACTGATTCTTTTTTTTTTTTTTAACTTTTAATTTTATATTGGAATCTAGCCAAACAAAAGAGCCTCTTGATGAAGGTGAAAAGGAGAGTGAGAAAGCTCGCTTGAATCTCAACATTCAAAAAACTAAGATCATGACATCTAGTCCCATCACTTCCTGGCAAATAGATGGGGAAAAAGTGGAAGCCATGATAGATTTTATTTTCTTGGGCTCCAAAATCACTGTGACTGCAGCCATGAAATTAAAAGATGCTTGTGCCTTGGAAGGAAAGTTGTGACAAACCTAGACAGCATATTCAGAAGCAGAGACATCACTTTACTGACAAAGCTCGGTATAGTCAAAGCTATGGTTTTTCCAGTAGTCACGTATGGAAGGGAGAGTTGGACCATAAAGAAGGCTGAGCACCGAAGAATTGATGCTCTTAAACTGTGGGGGTGGAGAAGACTCTTGAGAGTCCCTTGGACTGCAAGGATTTCAGACCAGTAAATCCTAAAGGAAATCAACCCTGAATATTCACTGGAAGGACTGGTGCTGAAGCTGAAGCTCCAGTACTTTGGCCACACGATATGAAAAGTCGAGTCATTGGAAAAGACCCTGATGCTGAGAAAGACTGAAGGCAAAAGAAGAGGGGGCTGGCAGAGGATGAGATGGTTAGATAGCATCATCGACTCCATGGGCATGAATTTCAGCAAATGCCAGGAGATAGTGGAGGACAGAGAAGCCTGGCGTGCTATAGTTCGTGGGGTTGCAAATAGTCGGGCAGAACTTAGTGACTGAACTTACAGCTGTTTCACAGTGTTGTGATAGTTTCAGGTGGACAGCAAAGGGACTCAGCCATATATACATATATATGTATCCATCTCCCCACAACGTCCCTCCCATCCAGGCTGCCACATAGCACTGAGCAGGACCCGCTATACAGCAGGCCCTTGTTGGTTATTCATGTTAACTACAGCAGCGTGTACGTGTCGATCTCAAACTCCCTAACTATCCCTTCCCCCCATCCTTCCCTCTGGCAAACATAAGTTTGCTCTCTGTGAGTCTTAAACATGCATTATTCTATCATTCTGTTTCACAAGTGAGAAACTGATACTCAGAGAGATGCAGGGACCTGCCGCAAATCACACAGAATCTGGGACCAGAATCCAGCTCTATCACTTAGGAGTGTTTTTGACTGCGAGTAGCAGCAAAGTTGGCTAACAGAGGCTGATGCAAGTAAAGAAGTTTCTTGCAACGAGAAGCTCACATATAGACTGCTGAGGACTGTACCATGGTCCAGAATCTTCCCGTTTTCCACTTTACCCTCTGTGGACACTCCCTTACATGCCCCCCACCTGCCTTCACCCTCAGGCTGGGGCTTTTATTTTTACGGCACAAGATGGCTGCTACTGCTCCGTGTCTTACACCCATATTCCCGGTGGGAAGAAGAGGGCAGGATGAATGGGTAGAGGGCATTCTCGTTAGTTTTGTCTTTGAATAAATCAGGGAAGGATGCCTTTCTCTGAGCCTTCTGCCTATTGTTTTAGGCCAGAACCAGGTTACACGGCCACCCCTAGCTGGAAGATAGTCGGGGCAAAGAGTGGGGAATGGGTTTGGGTTAAAACATCTGATGGTGAATCTCTCCCTACATAGGGATCCTATCCTGGTATCCTGAGATTCTTCAGGGTCCCAGAATTGCAGCTTTTAAGGTGGAGTGCGATGTATTTGAATTAGAGAGACACCTGCTCAAACCTTGGGGCTTAAATCTCCCACCATCATAATGATCCTTTATGTGGACCATTTTGTTTGGGGGCAAGAGTTTTGCTCAACAAAGACCTACATACTTGGGGGCTCGGGGACAGAGGAGTTGGATTAGAACAAAACCCGCAAGGGCTAATTCTAATTCTCTGACTATCTTCACTGCTCACAGCCCCTAATGAAAACATGTGTAAGAAACCCGCAGGGTTAATTTTGCTGAAAAAAAATTCCAATAAAGCTCCATTAGATTTTTGCGTTAAATTAATGTAATGGATGCTTAAAAGCCATGCTAATTAGGCTTTGTTATTAACAGGAATGTCAGGTGGATGGGATCTGGCCGGGAGCTGACATTTTTTTTCTTGGGCGGGGGCACCTATGGGAGATGAATTTGTCAGTGGTCTGAGGTATCACACCATCTGACCTTAGCAACCCAACTCCCGCTCACTGGGGGATGTCTTTAGTCATTTAAATTCATTTACCAGGGACTGGAATATTCTCTTCACCAAGATGACAGATGACAAACTCCATTTTCTGTTGGTTTTTATTTTTTGACATTTCCAAATTTCCATCCTAATTTTCTGCTGGGAACATAGCTCTGATAGGTCACTCCCTTGCTTATAAGAGGCTTCCTTTGGGGCTCAGTGGGTAAAGAATCTGCCTATAATATGGGAGACCTGGGTTCGATCCCTGGATTGGGAAGATCCCCTGGAGAAGGAAATGGCTACTCACTCCAGTATTCTGGCCTGGAGAATTCCATGGACCTGTATAGTCCATGGGGTTGCAAAGAGTCAGACACGAACTGAGCGACTTTCACTTTCACTTTGCCAGTAACCTTTGATATCTCCCTATTGCCTAGCAGATAAGTCTGGAGACCCTGATGTGGTATTCAAAGCCTTTGGGGATTTAGCCCTAATTGATCTTTCTGGGCACCACATTCCTCTCTGTGTGTACAGAGGGCTGGCTTCTCCCTGAACTGGGCCTTTCCAATTCCCCTTGACTTTGGCTTCAACCCCCACACCCTGTCATCTCAGCCGTCCAACAACTTATATGTTATTTCGTCCATCTCACAGATGGGGAAACTGAGCCTCAGGCTGTCAGACCCTTGACCACTCAGACTGCCTTTCATAAAGCACTAGGCATGCTTTGGGTGCTCAGAAAATTCCCACCTCCCACTTTTCTCCCTTTGTATCAACTTAGACCAGGTAGGACATCTTTGGTGTGGCTACTTATACCAGGGCTTGGGACTTGGAAATTCCAAATGCCACAAGGGGAGACTTCCCTGGTGGTCCAGTGGTAAAGAATCTACTTTCCAACGTAGGGAATGTAAGTTCGATTCCCGGTCAGGGAACTACAATCTCACATGCCATGGGGAAGATCCAATGCAGCAAAAACAAAAAACCCCACAAAAATAAATAAATAAAAAGCATCGGGAAGCATCTCTGAGAAAGGGGAAATGTACAAAGCAGGATGAACAAGAGAAGGGCAGGCCTGGGCCCCCGCTTTCCCCATCATCCTAGGCTGTCTGGGCCCCACTGTGTGTGGGCACTGGAGGGGGTTTGCACGCTGCAGGGAGACATTGACCCCCTGACCCCAGGCTCATCTACCTGTTTGTAGGGGAGAAAGCCTAGACTGCTTGGCTCCAGACAGTCTGGACGTGGGCGCCTGCGGTGGGAAGCAGCTGGTTGTGAAACAGCTGCCCAGCACATGGGGCCTTGGGGCCTGTGGGAAATTGCAGGTCAGAGGTGGGCT
The DNA here is from genome assembly GCA_006410675.1 of Oreotragus oreotragus. NCBI lineage: Eukaryota > Metazoa > Chordata > Mammalia > Artiodactyla > Bovidae > Oreotragus > Oreotragus oreotragus. The sequence goes on from SJYX01016032.1 coordinate 132,239, forward strand.
AGGGGAGGGCCAGCCCCTCAGGAAGCTGAGCCTCAGTGAGTCACTCATGTTCCCGGGGGACCAGGGTCACTTTTCATCTGTCCCGTTCCTGCATCACAGTCTGCGTCTGCTCTGGACAATCAAGCACGCACACTCTCCTCCAGGGGCACCGGCCTTTCCAAATCTGAAGTAGGACAGGAGAGAGGTCATTTAAACCTCTTCTTTCTTTTCCCTTTGGGCTCTGTCACATCTCTGTCTAACCCATAGGATCGGCCACTCCCCCTGGGATGTGAGATTATTTCTCTTTGAGGTCACCACCTGACAGGTCCCCAGGTTTGAGGTGAATCCCATGGCATCTACATTGCCCGACTGACCTCAGATGGGAGCGAACAGCCTCCCCTCCTTTACACAATGGCAAGCTTCCCAAGGCTGAGCCTCCCAGCAGCATTGCCGGAAATGCAAGTCTGCAGCGACCATCAGGAGGTGGCCCAGCTCCAGTGCAATGTCATCAGGGATAGGAGGAAAGAGACCCGGGCCTTTGCTTGCTGGCTCCAGGTATAGTCCCCCCAGCCCCGCAACCCCCACTCCCTGTAACTCTTCTTCCTTAACAAGGCCATGTGGCCTTGCGGAATTTGCCTCCACGCCTTTGTGTGTGACAGGTGGCACCCAGATGGGACCCACCTTGCCTGACATCCTTCTCCCCGAACTTTCTTTAAATGCCTGGGTAACCTCTCTGCCTCACCAATCCTGTCCAGATGGCAGGAAGGAAGTTCTGGCAAAGGTACGAGAACCCAGTTGCCCAGGGTCTAAAACAGCTGAAGAGTGTGTGCTGGGGAGGCGGGGGAGGGAAGGGAGAGAGGCAGGGAGCGTGCTGGGAGCCTTGAAGCAGGGGAATGAATGGCCAGCCTGTGCAGGGACGGAGGGGAAGGAGAGGCTTGGGGCCCCAGGGTATGCCCTGTCCAGCCTGGCCCAGGCCATCTGTACTGCACTGCAGTGCTGGCACTGAGCCCTGGTGGGCACAGCTCTGAGCACCCTCTCAGCAAGGGTGGCCTGTGGGTTCAGCCCACTGCCTGGGGTCACTCGGGTCTCTACTCCTTGGTGCATAACTCATGGTTGGTGAGGTCATCGAACAGGAAGTGTAGGTAACACGAATGAAGGAGACAGCACCATGGGGAATGCAGGGAAACCTTGGCCTTTCTGGCCTGGGATGTGGGAGAGAGGACCAAAGGCCAAAGGGTCTCCGGAGGGATATGCCTACTCTGAATTAATTAGAGGCTAGGCTGCTGCGGAGATAAACGCTTCCTCTGGCTCTTCCTGACCGCCCGCACAGAAGGAGGCAACAGGGATTTGGAAAGAGAGATGAGGAAGAAGGACTGTGCTTACTGCCTAGACCACAGGGGATAAGACTCTTTACGTGGCCAGTGGGATAGGAATTCTAAAGTTTCCATCCATTGTCTTCCCAACAACCCTCTCTCTCCCCTACTTCTTTCTTGCTATCAGAATTCAGATACTAGCAGCCATGTTTTTCAGGGGAGTCTGGGATCCTTCCTGCCCCAGGAGTGAATCCTGATTATTCTAAGCAAAATGTGATAGTCTCGTTTTCTTTGCTGGTGATTGCTCATGCACAGGTGTGTTGTGCAGTTCTGGACGGTGACAACTAAGGGGAGACAGGGTGCCTTTTGTGAAAGGCTTTCCAAGATCTGAAAAACTGACTTGCTGGAAGAAGCAGCTCCCTACCACCCTTGGTTGTTGTTTGGTGAGGATGTGATGGTTGGAGCTCTGGCAGCCATATTGAGATCACAAGGGAAAGGTGACTAAAAAGAGAAAAGAACCTGGGTCTTAACCAAACTTGGAATTGCCTTACTTCTGGCCTTCTGTTATAAGAAATAATGAACTCTTTATTTTTAAAATCACTCATAATTGAATTTTCTATTGATTGTTGCTGAAAGCAGCCAAACTTATCAAATTTCTGAAGTCAGGGTGAAATGATTCAAATTGTCTGCTCTGAGTCACTTCTTGGGGGCAATTAAAAGGTCTCTGAACTCACTGGAACCTATTTTTTCCAGAACTGCCCCCTTTCCCTTTGGGTAAAAGTTATTGAAGAGTCTGGGTTTGGGGTTCAGAAGAACTGGGATCAAATCGTACATTTTTATGTGGGCACTTTATGGCTTTATGTTAATTATTTAAATCAGGCATTGGCAAACTTTTTCTGTAAAGGGCCAGAAAGTAATTATTTTAGACTTGATGGGCCACATGGTCCCTGTTGCAACTATTCAGCTCTGTTGTTTTAGTTTGAAAGCAAACTGTGGATAACATACAAGTAAATGATCATGGCTGTGTTCCAATAAAACTTTATTTACAGAAACAAGTGGCAGGTCAGATCTGACCTACAGGCCAATAAATCAACCCTCGGTCAAACTCTGACTCTCAGCTTGCTCATGAGAAAATGAGGCTACTAGTTCTTTCATCTTGGGGCAAATCTAAGCATCAAAAGAGTTGACTTAAAACTGTTACTACATCAAGTTTAATTTACATGTGAGCCCTCTTCCAAGCACCAAAAGTCCTGGTGTTCAGGCATGGAGAAGCGCTTGACTCTACTATCTGCTAACTAACTTCTGTCACCTAACTTCTCCGAGCACCCAGTTTCCCCTCTTAAAATGGGGATGCTAAGACCTACTTCACACAGGGAGGCAAGGATGAAGTGAGTACTGTGTGTGAGGTGCTGCACAGACTGGATGTCAGGAAGGAGCAAAGCCTCTGTTTTCTGGCCCATCTCACCTCCCCTGTGTCTTGACAGTGGGTAGATCTTGGTTTCCTCCACTTCCCAGGGGCCCTGGAGCCCTGGGGAGATGGCCAAATGCCCCACCCCTGTGGTGCATTCTCTCCACCTGTCTCTTTCTCCCCCAGGGCCCTCCCCACCACACTGGCTTCCCCATTTAACAGAACGAGTAATTAACAATGTTAATTCTAATCTCATTTGCTAATGAAGGCAGTCTAATTGCACCATAATTGGCAGCAGCAGCAGCAGAAACACACCAAATAAACCCTGCGTGTGTAATTCGGTTTAACTTCTTTATAATTACCTTGTAGACTGGGACCTGGTGGTTGGGGGTGGGGTGGGAGGTTGAGGAGTTAGGAGGGAGGGAGGCAAGACCCGAGGGTGGGAGAAAAGGTGAGTGAGCCTTTCCCTGTCCCATGTTTGATTATCCCCAGGCCTCAGAGATGCGCTTCCTCCCCCTCCCTTCCCATTTCCACCCCTGGGCTGTCCTGGTAGACCTATTCTATAGGTGGGCTTGCACATCTTTTTTAGTACATCTTCTAAAAGTGCCTCCATGAGTCTGGAGTCCAGCCCGTCTTTCCATCCTCCACTCACAGCCTTGAGTCCATTTTCCAGCCCAGCAGAACAGTCTTGCTTATGCGCAGGCAGGGTCTTCCATTTGGAATGCCAGCCCCACCCCATTTCATCCCCCTGGAGAAAACCCCTCCCTTTAAGGCCCTGTGGGTGCGGAGGCCGGGACACCTTCCCTGACCCTCAGAGCCTGACGTGCACCTCTTTTCCACATCACCTGGCACAGACCTGCCTTGAATCACACATCCCAGTGTTTCACACACGCCTGTTTTCTGTTGACATGCTTCCCCTGTTACTAGATTGTTCCTTTGTTTAAGTACACTTGGTTCCCTGGTGCAGAATAAGCGCTTGATTCTATTTTGGTAGAATGCTTAAATGAGAGGTAGGTGACCTTGGAGAAGGTTCTGGAAGCACGTGGCCAGGAATGTTAAAGAGACTGGTCTCTCTTCCTGGTCTCTAGCTAACTTGCTGTGTGACCCAAGGTGCCTCTCTGTACAGTGAGAGGCTCACACTCCATCATATTTTGTTTTCTGCCTGTTTTCAATGTCCAGGACTTTTTGAATTTTCATGGTTGAAATTCTTCCTCCCTTCCAAAATGAATGGATGAATAAATAAAGGCAGCTAGCACTGTAACATCAATTCTGGGCCATCTTTTCCCCTTGAAGTGAGGTTCCCACTAAAACTTTTTATGCTGTCTTCTCCCTCTTCACCAGATAACCTCACTCTGATGTTGATGATTCTGAATAAATAAGTAAATATCTTCTCTGAACCCTAATATAATGTCTCCCACTTCTCATTCGAGTAAGCCATGCCTTAATCGCTTCCCCTGCCCAGTTCTGGAGACAAATGAGTGCCCAAGGTATTTGCTCTGCTTATATATACAGCCATTTCCATAGCAACCAGCTGTGCTTTAGGGTGAGCCACAAACTGCTTTCGGTTAAGGGGTGGTAGGTGAAGAGATTTAGCATCTTAGGGGCTTAAGAAAGCACTTTAGAAGAAGTGTGCTTCTCCTAAGCCTGGAGTCCCTGCACGCTGCTCTCACCTGGTCCCTTGGCTTCATTTTTTCTCTGCAGACATTCCTTGTGGAGCCTCCAGCCTTCTTTAACACTCGCTTGCGTAGCTGCAATCCTGGCGTTTCTCTACCACTACCTTGAAACCTCCATGGTTCTTTTCTGTCTGTGTTATCACGTTTCCTGGACCCCGCACCCTGGTTTATAGTTTTATTTTGGTGGTGCCTGGGAGATAAAATTTCTGAGACAGCTTAGGAGAAATTTAATGCCAGGCAGCTTCCTGATCTTTCGTATGTGACCAGATTTTTTTTCTTTCCTCTCTGGTGGCTTTAATATCTTTTCTTCATCCTTGGAGTTCTGAAATTTGCCCACGAAGCACCTTGGTATCAGGGGACCCATTAATCTGGAAACTGATATCCTTCAGTGCTAAAACATTTGCTCATATTACTTCTGTGATAATTGTCTTACTTCGATTTCTTTCTCTTTCTGGATCACTTATTAATTACATTGTTGGACTGATTGAAATTTTTTTAAAATCATTTTCACTTAAAAAAAAATTCTTATTCCTTTTGTTCTACTTTCTAGGAGATTTCCTCAGTGTTATGCACCAACCCCTCAGTGGAATTTTTTCTTTCTTTCTCTAATTCCCAGAATTCTTTTTATTTTTTCTGGGATGTTCTTAAAAAATTCTTTTTTTTTAAATAGGAGCCTGTTTTTTTTTTTTTTTTTTTCACAGATTTCTCTTATTTCCCCAAGGATAATCATAGGGTTTTGAGATATCCTGCTTGTTCCTAAATTGCTTCTGTTTTATCTGAGCCCCTTTCCCCCAGGTTTTTTTTTGTTTGTTTTGGCCTTCATATTTTGTATTGGATGCTCTGGCTGCCTGGAAACTTTGTGTGCCTGGGCTTGCGTGCGTGTGTGTGGGCTCAGTCACAAAACAGTGTCTGACTTTTTGCGACCCTGTGGACCGTAGCCCGTCAGGCTCCTCTGTCCATGGGATTCTCCAGGCAAGAATACTGGAGCGGTTGCCATTTCCTTCTCCAGGGGATCTTCCCAACCCAGGGCTCCAACCCAGGTCTCCTGGATCTCCTACACTGGCAGGCGGATTCTTTACCACTGAGCCGCCTGGGAAGCCACGTACATGGGCCTGGTGTGAGGCAAAAGGGTGGAGGTGTCTGGGGAACAGCAGCTCTCGGCCTGTCCTTGGTCTGCACTGTTTTATCTGTTAGAGAGAAATCCTCTGAGCTCCGGCCTGGCAGCAGAAGCTGGGCTGCCAACATTCAGGAAATTGAGGAGGGGAAGAAGGTGTGTAGACCTTTACTTAATACCTCTGTCTTCCATCAGCATCTTGCCCACAGTGAGGGTCTGTTGCTGGAGTTTAGAGCTGTCCAGACCCGTGGTTCTTCTCTCTTACGCTGGGGGCGGGGGAGGGGGCAGGGATGGTGTCTGCGTGCTCTTCATATGCAGACATTCAGCCAATGCTTCCGGTTTTAGGCTGACTGGAACCCCGTTTTAAAATCTGAGGTCTTTATTGACTTTGTTACAATCTTGTTTCTGTTTTCTGTTTGTTTGTTTGCCATGAAGCATTTGGGGTCTTAGCTACCTGACTAGGGCTCAAACCAGTACCCCCGACACTGGAAAGCAAGGTCATAACTGCCGGACCAGGGAAGTCCAGAACCCCACTTTCAGAAGCAGCTGTGTCCCTAGTACCGGAGGCTTTCTGGGCTTCTGCACCGAGAGGCAGCCAGGCCCTGGGATTCTCCCACTGCCCACCGAGGTTCCAGCCTTCCCGGGCCCATCGGTCCTCAGCCTCACCAATTTCACGGCCTCCTCTCCTGTTCTCTTTGTCTTGTGTATGTCTTAACAAAATCCCTTAGTCATTTCAGTGCCCTGTTGGGAGGAAGGGAGGTGAAGGGTGACCTCCCCATGTGTGCAGAGCATTTCAGAGGCTACAGAACCCATCCACATCCATCCTCTCACTCTATCTCCCCAAAAGCCTGCTGGGCTGGGCAGGGAGGGAGGTTTTCTCTGGCGCATGTAACCAGAACTCCCAACATGATTCCTTAAGCAGCGTTTAAACAAAAGTGAACAAGTGTCGGAAGCAGAAGTGAGAGGTGGTTTCACTGCCATCGCCCTGGCTTCCCCATGCTCCCCACGTGGAATTTAATGAGAAGTGAAATGCCACTGGCAACACAGGCCCGGTGGGAGGAGGAATTTGGAATCAGGGCGGCTAGAAACAGCCTGGGTCCAGGGCACCTGAAGTAAAATTGCTTTGATGTAGTAACTGATGATGTGAAAATTAAAAGTTGAAAATCAAAGGCAGAGCCTGATGGTGGTGGGAGTCACCGAGGGAGGCCTTTGGGACTTCCCTCTCTCCTCAACTCCTGTTTTTCTTTTCAAGCCTAACGTTTCTGCTTGTTGGCATGAATGTGCATGTGTGTGTGTATGTGCCTGCCCATATGTGTATTTAGATGCATCTGTGTACATGCATTTGTGCATCCAGGCATGTGAGCACACCTGTGTGTGCATGTGTGCGTGCATCCATGTGTGTGCATATGTGTCTGTGTCTGTGTATGTGTTTGTGGGTGTGTTGGGCAGGAGTGACAGTCTGTGAGCTTCAACCTGGCAAAGTGAAAGCGCAAAGGATGTAGAATTGGATTCGAGGACACCCACCCTCATTGCATCTCAGGCACTGCCTGCTTTCTCTGAGTCTCTGTCCTCGTACCTGTAAAACGAGGTTTGTGACGTCAAAGCTGGATGCCGTATTCTTTAGAAAGTTTATTTTTGGCTGTACTGGGTCTTCCTCGCTGCACACAGGCTTTTCGCTAGCTGCAGTGAGCGGGGGCTGCTCTCCGGCTGCCGTGCAGGGGCTTCGCATGACAGTGGCTTCTCTCGTTGCGGAGCACGAGCTCTTGGGCTTCAGGAGCCGTGGCTCCCGGGCTCTAGAGCACAGGCTCGGTACTTGCGGCGCACGGGCTGAGCCGCCCCATGGCGTGCGTGGTCTTCCTGGACCTCCCACGTTCCCTGCACTGGCAGGCGGATTCTTAACCACTGGACCACCAGGGGGAGTCTTGGGATACCACCACATGTCGGGGGAGGGGTTGTGAGAGTTCTTGGAGAGTCAAGGGTCATGCAGATTCATTCATTCATTCAGTTATCCACTCGTTCACCTGAGACACCCTTATTGGGCGTTGCCTAACAGGTGCCCTGTTCTGAGGAATACACTTTCTCTTGGAGGAAACAAAAACACAGACACCTAGATACTCTGTGCAGAGAGCCTGGAGGGGCACTCAGGGGAGGACTTGCCCCAGCGAGGAGGAGGAGGCCCCTTCATCTCTAAGAGGGTGTGAGAATTGATATTGAGCAGACAAACGGAGGTAGGAGGCCTGCATTAGACCCCCTCAGGACAGAAGGAGAGAGCACAAGGCGTGGATGTGAGAGTGTGATCTATCTGTTGATTGGGTGGGAAGTCAGTCTCAAAGTACTAGACGCCATGATGCTCTGGTTCACAGCCAGCCCTCCCACTGGAGAGGGAGGCTCGGGGAAGTTCTGGGAAGAGTTCACTCCAGTGTTTATTCATGTATTCACCCTTCGACCTAACGAGCATTGGTGAAGCTCCCAGGGCTTCTCTATGGCTCAGATGGTAAAAAAGCTGCTTGCAGCATGGGAGACCCAGGTTCGACCCCTGGGTCAGGAAGATCCTCTGGAGAAGGGAATGGCAACCCACTCCAGTATTCTTGCCTGGAGAATCCCATGGACAGAGGAGCCTGGTGGGCTACAGTCCATGGGACCACAGAGAGTTGGACATGACTGAGCGACTAACCACCCCCTCCACACGTTCCCACTCTGCTGGTCCAGTTGTGGGCTCCGGAGGTGCAGCAGCAGGTCCACCTGCTGGAGCCCAGAGCCACGTGAGGGGGTCCTGGTAGCAGTCTCAGCCCCAGGCACACCCTCCAATAGGGCTGGCCATGAGGGTTCTCCCAGAACAATGTCACCGTAGAATTTTATGCTGTTTTTTTTCCCCTTCCAGAGGAACATCTGCCAATGACTTTTATGATGCTGAATAAAAAAGACTTTTTCTTTACCCTTTAGATGTTTTTATTTCACCTTTAAAGGATGTACAGTAAGGGTGAGGACATCACGATGAAATCTCTGCAGTAAATAACTCTTGGATCCCTTTCTCATGCCAGCAGAAGGACAAAAGGACGAGGCAAGCTGGAGAGGGCCGCCTTGCTTTCCTCATCCTCACGGCTCAACTACCGGCAGCTGGGGACGGTCTGCCCCCACTGCTCTGGAGAGGGCTGGCAGACCCTCCCTGTGTCCTCTGGGGCCCTGTGTGGCCCTCGCCTTGGCCTAAGTGTCCTTGGTCAGTTACTGTGTCCACACTGTGCTAAGCACTTCGCATTGGCTTTAGCACGGTGGGAGGGCTATGTGGTCAGGATTCTGGATCCGATCTGCTTGACTTTGGTTCCTGCCTCTGCCACCTGCAAACTGCGCGTGAGACCTTGGCTAAGTTCTCTGACCCCTTTGTGCCTCAGTATCCTCATCCGCAAAATGGGAATAACAACAGTGCTGACCCACTGGCTTCCCTGGAGGCTCAGACGGTAAAGCGTCTGCCTGCAATGCAGGAAACCCAGGTTCGATCTCTGGGTTGGGAAGATATCCTGGAGAAGGAAATGGCAACCCACTCCAGTACTCTTGCCTGGAAAATCCCATGGACAGAGGAGCCTGGTAGATTGCGGTCCATGGGGTCGCAGAGAGTTGGACACGACTGAGAGACTTCACTTTCGTTTCCTGACCCACTAGAGTCGTTGGGATGAATAAACTCATGCAGGGGAGGCCCAAAGAAGAGGGTCTGAGCTATCGGAAAGTGTTACTAAAACTTGGCTCTTTTTATAATTTCATCTTTTCGTCAGCTCAGCTGGTCCTGGCTGCACCTGTCTTCTCGCTCAGGTGAAGGGTGTCCAGCCTCTGGTGTGAGGCCATGAGGAAGGGGAAGTTGAGTGGCCGGAGGTCACCGGTGGGAGAGCCGGGGTCAGTGACGCTGAGGGAGAAGTCCTCTCCTATAAAAACCAGCCTCCAGGAGGCTTGTGCCACCTCTGAAAAGTCCCCTCTGGAGGAATCACTTTGAGACTTTCCTCTTGAGGCTGGAAGGAAAGCAGAAGGTGGCGGGTGCCATCCCCAAGGCCAGCGTGGAGCCAGTGTCTGCACTCAGCCATCTCCACTGACTCCTGATTCCGGCTTCATCTCCTTTGTGGGGAAGCTTTCCAGGATGGATCCATCTCTTTGGGACCCTCGGGAGTCTGTCCCTTGCCTCCAGTCTAGGAGGGGAGGGCTTCCTGGTCGTAACTAGTGGAGGTTCAAACCCTGACTCTAAGCTGGGCTGCCCCACGTGCTGTTGGTGGCAGAAGTGAGGAGGTGGCCAGGGGTGTGATGATGGGTCCAGGATGACGCCCGCTCGCGGGCTCTGCTGGACTGAGAGACGCCAACTGCGGCTGTTTTTTTAATGAAGCTGTCAGCTGGGCCACCGGGGCACAGGGAGCAGACTGGGCAGAAAATTATCAGTTTAAACAGACAACGAGTCAAAGGCTTGGGCGGGTAAGGGCCTGGGGGACAGTAGGCCAGCATTAGAGAAATCTGGAGACCAGATCACGGCACAGACAGGCTCAGCTCGATGGTCCACACCCCACCCCACCTCTTGCGGGGGCTTCCCTGTGGCACTCAGGCCAGGGCAGCAAACTGTCCTCAGCCTTAGCTCTGTGCCAGGAACTGAGCTACTGCAGGGAATCAAGACAGGAGACACATCCCTGCTCTCAGGCTCAGTCTGAAGTCAGAGGAGAACATTTAAATTTGGTCAATTATACCATTGTTTGAAATTGGCCATGAGAAAAGCAGATAAGCAGGCCAGTTCTGGAATTTGATGGCCTGAGTTTCGATCTTGACTCAACTCCCTCCTAGTTTTAGGATCCTGTGCAGGTTACTTACCCTCTCATTGCCTTAGTTTTCCCAGCTGTAAAATGGGTTGGACCATAACAGAATTATGATGATTATTGTTGTATAACAAACTCCCTAAACTCAGTGACATGAAACAGCCACCATTTTATTATGTATCAACAGGTTCTGTGGTTGGGGTACACTGGGGATGACCTGTCTCTGCTCCACGATCTGGTGCCTTGGCTGGAAGACTTGAATGTCTAGGGGTGACAAAGAGGCTGGGGCTGGAATCATCCGTCACTCTCCTGTGACCCCAAGGCACAGCTTGGACCAGAGACCAGAGCCATTAGTGGCCTGTGTGTGTGTCTGGGACTTCTCACGGCATGGTGGGCTTGGAAAGGGGAGCATTGTGAGAGAGGGAACGTCTGGAAAGCAAGAGACCAAGGTGGAAGCTGCATGATCTTTGATCACTTAGCTGTAGAGTCACATCACATCACTGTGCTGCACTGAGGTGGTCACAACCTACTTAGGTTTAAGGAGAGGGGACAGTTTTAAAAAGATCATTCTGCTCATCAGTTCAGGAAGTTCAGTTGCTCAGTCGTGTCCGACTCTTTGCAACCCCATGAATCACAGCATGCCAGGCCTCCCTGTCCATCGCCAACTCCCAGAGTTCACTCAAACTCATGTGCATCGAGTTGGTGATGCCATACAGCCATCTCATCCTCTGTCGTCCCCTTCTCCTCCTGCCCCCAATCACTCCCAGCATTAGGGTCTTTTCCAAGGAGTCAACTCTTCGCATGAGGTGGCCAAAGTAATGGAGTTTCAGCTTCAGCATCAGTCCTTCCAATAAACACCCAGGACTGGTCTCCTTTAGGATGGACTGGTTGGATCTCCTTGCAGTCCCAGGGACTCTCAAGAGTCTTCTCCAACACCACAGTTCAAAAGCATTAATTCTTCAGTGCTCAGCTTTCTTCACAGTCCAATTCTCACATCCATACACAACCACTGGAAAAATCATAGCCTTGACTAGGCGGACCTTTGTTGGCAAAGTAATATCTTTGTTTTTCAATATGCTATCTAGGTTGGTCATAACTTTCCTTCCAAGGAGTAAGCATCTTTTAATTTCATGGCTGAAATCACCATCTGCAGTGTTTTGGAGCCCAAAAAGATAAAGTCTGACACTGTTTCCACTGTTTCCCCATCTATTTCCCATGAAGTGATGGGACCAAATGCCATGATCTTTGTTTTCTGAATGTTGAGCTTTAAGCCAACTTTTTCACTCTCCACTTTCACTTTCATCAAGAGGCTTTTTAGTTCCTCTTCACTTTCTGCCATAAGGGTGGTGTCAATCTCACATCCATACACAACCACTGGAAAAATCATAGCCTTGACTAGGCGGACCTTTGTTGGCAAAGTAATATCTTTGTTTTTCAATATGCTATCTAGGTTGGTCATAACTTTCCTTCCAAGGAGTAAGCATCTTTTAATTTCATGGCTGAAATCACCATCTGCAGTGTTTTGGAGCCCAAAAAGATAAAGTCTGACACTGTTTCCACTGTTTCCCCATCTATTTCCCATGAAGTGATGGGACCAAATGCCATGATCTTTGTTTTCTGAATGTTGAGCTTTAAGCCAACTTTTTCACTCTCCACTTTCACTTTCATCAAGAGGCTTTTTAGTTCCTCTTCACTTTCTGCCATAAGGGTGGTGTCATCTGCACATCTGAGGTTATTGATATTTCTCTCGGCAATCTTGATTCCAGCTTGTGCTTCTTCCAGCCCAGCGTCTCTCATGATGTACTCTGCATATAAGTTAAATAAGCAGGGAGACAATACACAGCCTTATGTACTCCTTTTCCTAATTGGAACCAGTCTGTTGTTCAGTTCAGTCATTCTCGTGTCCGACTGTTTGTGACCCCATGAATCACAGCACGCCAGGCTACTTGTCCATCACCAACTCCCAGAGTTCACTCAAACTTACTTAACGTCCATCGAGTCCGTGATGCATCCAGCCGTCTCATCCTCGGTCGTCCCCTTCTCCTCCTGCCCCCGATCCCTCCCAGCATCAGGGTCTTTTCCAGTGAGTCAACGCTTGGCATGAGGTGGCCAAAGTACTGGGGTTTCAGCTTTAGCATCATTCCTTCCAAAGAAGTCCCAGGACTGATCTCCTTTAGAATGGACTGGTTGGATCTCCTTTCANCTCTTTCACTTCCATCAAGAGGCTTTTTAGTTCCTCTTCACTTTCTGCCATAAAGGTGGTGTCATCTGCGTATCTGGGGTTATTGATATTTCAAGATTGCCCGCAATCTTGATTCCAGCTCATGATGTGCTCTGCATATAAGTTAAATAAACAGGGTGACGATATACAGCCTTGATGTACTCCTTTTCCTGTTTGGAACTGAGAGGGTAACAGGCAGGAAGGCTAGGGGTATCCAAATGGAGGAAATAGCCTGCAAGTGTCAGACATTTTTATCTCTCAAGCGGCAGGAGAAAACAAACTAGCGATCTTTTTTCCTTCTCTATACAAATTAAAAAAAACATTTCTCTTAAAATCCTGTGTTGCCATAATGACACCTGGTTTCACCTGAAGTTAACTATTCTCAAACGTAGAGATAACCAATGCATTTCTCTTATGGAAATGTTTATCTTCAGCTATGCTAATGTACTATGCATTTACAAAGCGGCAGGAGAAAACAAACTAGCGATCTTTTTTCCTTCTCTATACAAATTAAAAAAAACATTTCTCTTAAAATCCTGTGTTGCCATAATGACACCTGGTTTCACCTGAAGTTAACTATTCTCAAACGTAGAGATAACCAATGCATTTCTCTTATGGAAATGTTTATCTTCAGCTATGCTAATGTACTATGCATTTACCCCAAACACTGTCTTCAAGTCAGTTCACCTCTTGGCTCAGAACCTACTTGACAGACTTGAGTATGTTATATTTAGATATTGTTCCTCTAATCTATGTAAATGAAACTATTTGTATGGTGATCTGCCCTTCTTCAAGATTCAAGTTAATCATTTTATGGTCCAGGATGAACCACTTGGTGCCAAGATTATCCCAAAATGCATCTTATGGGTGTGGGGCCTGGTGCCCTTCTGAGTTTTAAGACATTCCTTTCTTTCATTAACAGACTGCTATATAACATCCAGTTATATAGCAGTGACTATATAACATCCAGTTGAAGACTAGCAGGGGGGTACTCTTTCTGCCCCCTTCTGATGCCTATGTCAGAAGCTTTCTCTATCTCCTTTATACTTTAATAAAACTTTATTACACAAAAGCTCTGAGCGATCAAGCCTCGTCTCTGGCCCCAGATTGAATTCTTCTCCTCCGGGGGCCAAAAATCCCAGCCTCCTTGTGTGATTCAACAACAACCTTTCATCAACAACCTTTCAGAATGAGTCTGTTGTTCCATGTCCTGTTCTAACTGTTGCTTCCTGACCTACATGCAGCTTTCTCAAGAAGCAGGTCAGGTGATCTGGTATTCCCATCTCCTTCAGAATTTTCCACAGTTTATTGTGATCCACACACTCAAATGCTTTGGCATAGTCAAAAAAGCAGAAATAGATGTTTTTCTGGAACTCTCTTGCTTTTTCCATGATCCAGAGGATGTTGGCAATTTGATCTCTTGTTCCTCTGCCTTTTCTAAATATAGCTTGAACATCTGGAAATTCATCGCTTATGTATTTTTGAAGCCTGGCTTGGAGAATTTTGAGAATTACTTTACTAAGCGTGAGAGATGAGTGCAATTGTGTGGTAGCTTGAGCATTCTTTGGCATTGCCTTTCTTTGAATTAGAATGAAATTGGATTAGAACGAAAACTGACCTTTTCCAGTCCCATCGCCACTGCTGAGTTTTCCAAATTTGCTGTCATATTGAGTGTAGCACTTTCACAGAATCATCTTTCAGGATTTGAAATAGCTCAACTGGGATGCCATCACCTCCACTAGCTTTGTTCGTAGTGATGCTTTCTAAGGCCTACTTGACTTCATGTTCCAGGATGTCTGGCTCTAGGGGAGGGATCACACCATCGTGATTATCTTGGTTGTGAAGATCTTTTTTGTACAGTTCTTCTGTGTTTTCTTGCCACCTCTTCTTAATATCTTCTGCTTCTGTTATGTCCATACCATTTCTGTCCTTTATTGAGCCCATCTTTGCATGAAATATTCCCTTGGTATCTCTAATTTTCTTGAAGAGATCTTTAGTCTTTCCCAGTCTTTCCTAGTTTTTCTTTTCTCTATTTTTTGCATTGATCACTGAGGAAGGCATCCTTATCTCTCCTTGCTATTTTTTGGAACTCTGCATTCAGATGCTTATATCTTTCCTTTTCTCCTTTGCTTTTCGCCTCTCTTCTTTTCACAGCTATTTGTAAGGCTTTCCCAGATAGCCATTTTGCCTTTTTGCATTTCTTTTCCATGGGGATGGTCTTGATTTCTGTCTCTTGTACAGTGTTACATACTTCCATCCATAGTTCATCAGGCAATCCATCTATCAGATCTAGTCCCTTAAATCTGTTTCTCACTTCCACTGTATAATCATAAGGGCTTTTATTTAGATCATACCTGAATGGTCTAGTGGTTTTCCCTACTTTCTTCAATTTAAGTCTGAATTTGTCAATAAGGAGTTTATAAACTGAGCCACATTCAGCTCCTGGTCTTGTTTTTGCTAACTGTATAGAGCTTCTCCATCTTTGGCTACAAAGAATATAATCAATCTGATTTTGGTGTTGACCATCTGGTGATGTCCATGTGTAGAGTCTTCTCTTGTATTGTTTGAAGAGGGTGTTTGCTATGACCAGTGCGTTCTCTTCGCAAAACTATATTAGCCTTTGCCCTGTTTCATTCCGTATTCCAAGGCCAAATTTGCCTGTTACCCCAGGTGTTTCTTGACTTCGCATTTTTGCATTTCAGTCCCCTATAATGAAAAGGACATCTTTATTAGATGCTAGTTCTAAAAGGTCTTGTATGTCTTCACAGAACCGTTCAACATCAGCTTCTTCAGCATTACTGGTGGGGCATAGGCTTGGATTACCATAATATTGAATGGTTTGCCTTGGAAATGAACAGAGATCATTCTGTTGTTTTTGAGATTGCATCTAAGTACTGCATTTTGGACTCTTTAGTTGACCATGATGGCTACTCCATTTCTTCTGAGTGACTCCTGCCCGCAGTAGTAGATATAACGGTCATCTGAGTTAAATTCATCCATTCCAATCCATCTTGGTTTGCTGATTCCTAGAATGTCGACATTCACTCTTTCCATCTCCTGTTTGACCACTTCCAATTTGCCTTGATTCATGGACCTGACATTCCAGGTTCCTATGCAATATTACTCTTTATAGTAGTGGACCTTGCTTCTATCACCAGTCACATGCACAGCTGGGTATTGTTTTTGCTTTGGCTCCATCCGTTCATTCTTTCTGGAGTTATTTCTCCACTGATCTCCAGTAGCATGTTGGGCACCTACCGACCTGGGGAGTTCTTTCAGTATCCTATCATTTTGTCTTTTCAAACTGTTCATGGGGTTCTCAAGGCAAGAATACTGAAGTGGTTTGCTATTCCCTTCTCCAGTGGACCAGATTATCTCAGACCTCTTCACCATGACCCTTCTATCTTGAGTGGCCCCACACGGCATGACTTAGTTTCACTGAGTTAGACAAGGCTATGGTCCATGTGATCAGATTGACTAGTTTTCTGTGAGTATGGTTTCAGTGTGTCTGTCCTCTGATGCCCTCTCTCAACACCTACTGTCTTACTTGGGTTTTTCTTACCTTGAACGTGGGGTATCTCTTCATGGCTACTCCAGCAAAGCACAGCTGCTGCTCCTTACCTTTTACGAGGGGTATCTCTTCACGGCCGCTCCTCTTGACCTTGAACATGTATTAGCTCCTCTAGGTGCTTCCACACCTGTACAGCTGCTGCTCCTTGTAGCTGCCCCCCCACCCCGAAAATAAAGTCTTGCACTGTTTCCACTGTTTCCCCATATATTTGCCATGACGTGATGGGACCAGATGCCATGATTTTAGTTTTTTGGTTGTTGAGCTTTAAGCCAACTTTTTCACTCTCCTCTTTCACTTTCATCAAGAGGATCTTTAGTTCTTCTTTGCTATCTGCCATATGGGTGTTGTCATCTGCATATCTGAGGTTATTGATATTTCTCCTGGCAAACTTGTCTCCAGCTGTGCTTCCCCAGCCCAACATTTCTCATGATGTGCTCTGTATATAAGTTAAATAAGCAGGGTGACAATATACAGCCTTGATGTACTCCTTTTCCTATTTGGAACCAGTCTGTTGTTCCATGTCCAGTTCTAACTGTTGCTTCCTCATCTGCATGCCGGTTCTTCAAGAGGTAAATCTTTCCTTTTCTCTTTTGCTTTTCACTTCTCTTCTTTTCACATCTATTTGTAAGGCCTCCTCACAGAGCAATTTTGCTTTTTGCATTTCTTTTTCTTCATCTTGATTCCTGTACAATGTCACAGACTTATGTCCATAGTTCATCAAGTACTCTGTCTATCAGATCTAGTCCCTTAAATCTATTTCTCATTTCCACTGTATAGACATGAAGGGTTTGATTTAGATCATACCTGTTACATACCTTTTATTAAATCACTGAAACAACAGATAATAGAGCTGAGCTTCTCACATACAGATCTCTTGTTTCCAAATCCAGAGAACCTAACAAATATATGGATTACAAATTGATTTCCAGACATATCCTTCTAAATACCTGTAACATGTCACATTATTAACAAAATATCAAACAGAAAATGCCACTGGTATCCATTCACTGTTTGCGTGTGAATTCACTTTTCTTTTTTAAATAACATTTTTGACTAATACAAGAGTACCTATGTAAGGTTTTAATATAAAGCATTATTTTGATATATAACATTATTGTGTCTCATCCAAGTCTGAACTACCTTAGCAAAACCAGATATTTGAAAACTTCATCAAGGATTTTCTCAACGTGTATAGAAGCAGAAGGTGGGTGTTAGTAGGGAGTGGCAGCTCACAGAAAATAAATGATTCATTAGCAGCTTGACAGCCATAACTGAAACTGATAGATTCTCTGTAAATTTATACATTTATTCTCTTTTAAATAAAAATTTAAGAGCTCTGTGCATTACAGAAAAAAAGAAAAGAAAAGAAAAACAAAGCAGTCAGTACATGAATCCTAGATATGAACTGTGAAAATGAATTCTATGGAATACTTAAAGAAACTGACAATCTCATAACTTTCAGAAAGAAAATAACTACACATATTAATACTTTTCCATTAGAAGTATATAAAATTTCTTTTTTTCTTGCCTATTAATTAGAAAACATCTAGGGAATTAAAATATCTATGTAACCTAGTATTTCCATATAAATAACTCACTAGAAGTAAAAAGAAAAAAACTGACAAAATATATTAAATGTGTTTAATGAGAGTCCTAAAATCAAACGTGGGCTTCCCTGATAGCTCAGCAGGTAGATAATCCACCTGCAATGCAGGAGACCCCTGTTAGATTCCTGGGTTGGGAAGATCTTCTGAAGATGTGATAAACTACTTGGCTTTCCTGATGGCTCATTTGTTAAAGAATACGCCTGCAATGTGAGAGACTTGCATTCAGTCTCTGTGTTGGGAAGATTCCCTGGAGAAAGGAACGGCTACATAGCCTGGGGAATTCCGTGAACTGTACAGTCCATAGGGTCACCAAAGAGTTGGATATGACTGAGCAACTTTCATTTTCACTTTTCAAATCAAGCACAGTGGATCCTCTGGTTTGAAACAAACTTCATATGGATAAAAAAATCAATCCAATTAGATCAAATTAACAGGGATTTATTACCAAAACAGTTGTTAAAACTTTTATATGTTTTTAGTTTGAATTAATGGTATTGAAGTTTTGGGAGCTTAGTTATCTTGCTCACCCATGGATAATCTCCTTTAATTACGATTTATAAACAGTTTGGCTGATGTCATTGGCTTGTTGATGTTGAGTCCATAATACAGTTTGAGAGGGGACTGAGAGATTGCAGAAAGCTGCTATGAAGATCTGTGTTTACTGGTGTTAGGAAAGCTGGACAGCAGAATGTAAAACAGTGAAGTTAGAAAATCCATCACACCTACACAAAAGTAAACTCAAAATGATTTAAAGACTTAAATATAAGGAAAGGCACACCATAAAATTCCTAGAAAAGAACATTGGCAAAACATCCTCTGACATAAATTGTACCAATATTTTCTTAGGTCAGTCTCCAAAGTCAGTAAATAAAAGCAACAAGTAAACAAATTTATGAACTTGTGTGCAGCAAAGGAAACAATAAACAAGATGAAAAAAAAAAAATCTCACAACTGAGAGAAGATATTCGAAAATGATGTGATCAACAATTTCCAAAATATACAGACAGATACTACAATTCAATAAAAAAAAAAATACTCAGTTGAAAAATGGGCAAAAGACTTTAGTGGACATTTCTCCAAACAACGTGTACATAGGGCTGATTAATTAATAGAGAAATGCAAAATCAAAACACAGTGAGGTATCACCTCACATCAGTCAGAATGGTCATCATGTAAAATTCTGCAAATAGTAAATGCTGGAGCAGGTGTGAAGAAAAGGGAATCCTCCTGCACTGTCTGTGGGAATGTAAATTGGTGTAGCCACTGTGGGCTTCCCAGGTGGCACTAGTAGTAAAGAACCTGCCTGCTAATGCAAGAGATCCAAGAGATGCAGTTTTGATCCCTGGGTTAAGAAGATCCACTGGAGTAGGAAATGACAACCCACTTCAGTATGCATGCTTGGAAAATTCCATGGACAGAGGGGGCTGGCAGACTACATTCCATGGGGCTGCAAAGAGTCAGACATGACTGAACGACTATGCACACACACACTGTATATGTAATGGAACGTAACTCGGCCATTACAAAGAATAAAATAATGTCATTTGCAGCAATATGCACAGACCTAGAGAGCAATGGCACCCGACTCCAGTACTCTTGCCTGGAAAATCCCATGGACGGAGGAGCCTGGTAGGCTGCAGTCCATGGGGTCGCTAAGAGTTGGACACGACTGAGCGACTTCACTTCACTTTCAGAGATTACCATATCAGAGTAGAAGTCAGAAAGATTAACACCATAAGATATTATATGTGGAATCTAAGCTACAGCACAAATAAACATATCTGTGAAATAGAAACAGGCTCATTTATATATAGAACAGACTTGTGGTTCCCAAGCTGGCATGGGAAAGGAGGAGAGAAGGATTGGGAGTTTGGGATTTGTGGATTCAAACTATTATACAAAAGGTGGATAAACAATAAGGTCCTACTGTATAGCACGGGGAACTATTTTCAGTATCCTGTAAAGAAATGGCAACCCGCTCCAGTATTCTTGCCTGGAAAATCCCATGGACAGAGGAGCCTGGCAGGCTACAGGCCAGGGGGTCACACGAGTCAGATATGACTTAGCGACTAAACTACCACCACCTCGGGAACATAATTCAGGTAGAGGAAAGAGCTTAGACTAAATCAAAGGAGGCTTGAAACAATGGTGTCTTCAGGGAAATCCTGGGAACTCCGGTACGGTTGCAGCATTGAGGGAAAGGAAGAGCATGACTAAGGTTATGTTGGAGGGGTGGCAGGGTGACAGGGGCCAAAGCAGCATCCTGCGGGCCCAGGCTCTAAAGCATGGCATGAGGACGGAAGTGGCCTCCTCCCCAAGAGAGGGTGCCACCTGCGCAGCCAGTGGCCCCGGCTGCTCGTCCTGGCTCTGCTGCTTTCTAGCTGAGCGGCCCTGGGCATTCCCTTCCTGGGGCTCGGGTTTCCGTCTTTGTGCAGAGACAGCGTCTTGTGAATCTATGATTTGTTGGGTGACCACATTACATGTAACAGCAGAATGAGAGAGAGGATTTGGGGCTGGAGACTAACAGCTAGCAGAGGAGAGCAAGTGGGCTGAGAGGTGGGCGCTGGAGCCAGCATCTCAGAGCCACCAACTCCGCAACCTTGCAGGGTCACTTGCTCTCCCTGTACCTCTGCTCCTTGTTAGCAAGTGGGGATCTGAGAAGAGAGTGCACTCCAAGTGCAGAGCATAGCCATAGTGTGGTGCTCACACAAACCCTCCAAGAATGTTAGTCATTAGCATCTGTTGAGAGCCCACCAAACGCCAGGTATCTTATTTACATTAAATTTTCAGCTCGCCAAATCATCCCAACAAGCCCAAGAGGCTCCCAAGACCCTGTCTCCTTTCCCTCCTGGACACACAGTCTGCCCTGCAGTGGGGCCAGGTAACCTCAGACAACCTGTTGGAGTGTGACTAACGTCATGCATGCTGCCTCTTCCAGGCTGGGCCCTCAGACCCTTTTCGAGAGGCTCCGTGTGCTCTTTTTCTTCTGCTGGTTAGCTGTGGAGGCATGGGAAGCAGTGGCTCTCAAGTGGGGTAATTTTGTTCCCCTCTCCCTGGGGACATTTGACAATATTCAGAGACATTTCTGGCTGTCATAACTTGGGGGCATGCTCCTGGTGCCTAGTGGATAGAGGCCAAGGATGCTGACAAAGAAGCACAGTATAGCCCCTGCAACAAAGAATTGGCCATCCCAGTTGTCGATGGTGCAAAAACCCTGGTCTAGAGGGTCCCGGAGCCCTGGGATAGTCTGAAGAGAAGAGCCTGTGTCCTTGAACGACTATGTAGAGTGCAACTCTCCTTGCCCTCAAGGTATTACCATTAGACTAGAAGTAAAATATATGTCTTTAAACCACCTGAGATTTGGGGGATTCTTTTTTGGAACAGTTGGCCTGCCTTGCTATTGTTATGCCCATTTCATTGATGAGGCAACTGAGGCACAAGGTCACAGAACCGGTAACTGGCAAAGTGTGGGTTTGAGCCTGGGTTTGCCTGGCTGTAATACCTGTGTTTGCCTCAGAATCAGGGCAGCGTCTTCTCAGCTCTCAGCTCTAAGGAGAAGCCTTGCATTCACTTCTGTCCCCTCTCCCTGCTTCCCTCAGGGGGTTTTTAGGCAGGAGCAGCTGCAGAACAAGTCAGCAGCTTGCTGCCAGGACTCTCCTGCTCTGAGGCCTCCCGCCGTCGGGTGAAGCAGGCTCCCCAGAACCAGCTGACGGTGTCCCTCCTGGCCCGTTCTCCAGGCAGCCCAGGTTGGTTATCTGTGACAGCCGTACCCCGTTTAAAAAGAGCCGGTGCACAGCCCCTGCAAGGTGCCTACCTTCCTCTGCAAAGAGCCCCTCCCATTACTCTCTGCTCTCCTAAGCCAGCCCCCACCAGCTGCAGGTTTGAATTTCCGGGCAGGTGTCTGGCGGCATCTCGGCTCCGTGTTAATTTCCTGGCTTGGCTTCCTGAAAGGGAGAGGGCTCAGAGGTGGCTGCCTGGTGCGATGAGGAGATAGCCCTGTTGGCTCTGGCTTCCTGCCTGTCTGCAGGGGCGCTGGTGCCCACCAGCCCGTCGGAGGAAGCTGTTCTTGCAGGGCCACCACACAGGGGGAGTCGGGGGGTGCACTGCAGGTGGGCTGCGGAGCCTCATGGGGGAAAGACCTGTGTTCAAGCCTCTAAGGACTGTGTGTCTGAACGTGTCTGGTGGTGTCTTTTGCCTTTGCCTGTGACTTCAAGAGGGCTTCCCAGGTGGCTCAGTGGTAAAAAAAAAAAAAACTCTCCCTGCCAAGCAAGAGGTTTGATCCCTGGGTTGGGAAGATTCCTGGGAAGAGGAAATGGCAGCCCACTCTAGTATTCTTGCCAGGAAAATTCCATGGACAGAATAGCCTAGTGGGATCGCCAATAGTCAGACACTGCTGAGCATCTGAGCACCATGCATGGCTTGAAGAGTTGTAGGAGCTGCTAACGGGTCATTTGACATGGAGGATTTTCCTGTGTCCGCAGAGGTTAGAATTCTTTCAACACGTTTCAGGGATGGAGCCCCTCCCTTATTTATGTGAGTTACAGCAATGAATGCAAGCCTGTGCCTGTGCTCCGGTGGTGGGAAGCCTTTCCTCCAGTCTGCCCCACATCCCTCTTGTTGCAGGCTGGGCCCAGGGTCTCTATTTTGTGACAACAGATGACTTTTTTTTGCCTCCCTGATGTTAACCCTTCAAGTACCTGAAAACAGAAACTGAGTGCCTCTCTGAAACTCCTCCCCAGATTCTCTTTTGCAGACCAAGCAAGCCCACTCCCACTAACCTTTTTCCCACAGATGAGGATGACCACTAGGAAAACAGTAGGAAAAAACCTGTCTCCAAGTTTCCTCTCCTTATTTGAGGTTCTCCTTTTAAGTCCCCGTGAGCACAGAGAAAGCACAGGCTTTGGGGTGTACTTTCCAACTCATGGGTGGCTGGGCAGCTTCAGCCAAGTGACGTAACCTCTCTGAGCGAGGCTCAGTTCTGCGCTTTGCAACGAGCAAGTCACAGACCAGCAGATGCTCAGTAGGTGGCTCTCTCCCAGCCACTCTGGGAACCAGGCATTCCTGCTTGCACCCCACCTCTCTCCTACTTCCTTTCTGGTGCTTGGCTGCTGCCACAAATCTGATCTGCTGGGTGCTGGGTGGGCATCGACCAAGAGGGTGGGGAAATTAACTAGATCCCACGGAGGGATCCCAGGTGCCGACTTGCAGGGCAGGTGAACACAGCAGAAGGCTTTCCCCATTGCCCCTGCCCCGGACTCTGCTTTCCACCCTCTGGCCACCAAGCCGCCCTCTTAGTCCCTCTGCTGTGGGTTTCTGTTGGCCCTAACATCTCCTCTGTTGAAACGCTGACCACAGCTCTGCTGTCATCAGAAGGTGATATGCTTTGGGATCACTTGACTCCCCTACAGCCAGAAGCTCCCTCCTGGTTTTTTTAGAATCAGAGAGTTGTGGCCATAATCAGATGGGGAACCAGACTCAGAGTGGGGCCATAATCTGCCCACAGCCTCCACCAACGTGAGGTGAGACTAGGTGTCCTGCCTCTGGTCCAGGACCGTCTCCACCGTGTTAGTTAGAAGTGGAGCCCGACTGTGACTCTCACTCCTTGGGAGGCAGGAGATACAAAGGTCCCCAAACAGAGCTGGGGCATAAGGGCTGTCTAAAGTGCTGCAGCTCTCTTTTTCTGGAGGAGAAGGGGGACCGCCCAGGCTTCTCTGAGCAAAGGAGCCCTCAGGAGGATGGCAGCTCATTTTCCTGAGGCTGGGGAAGCATTAAGTTTTTGTATCTGTGAGCAGCCTTTCCGATTGGCTGCTGCCATCGCTGTCAGTTACATAAATCCTCCTGTGGACAAGAAGCAATTAGGACAGAAGGGAGAGAGAGAGAGAGAGAGGAGAGATTCAGGGGGAGACGGAAAGAAAGTCAGAGAAACAGAAAGAGAGGGAGTGATGGTAGGACGCAGAGACGGACGCACAGAGAGAGAGAGAGCAAGACAGCCGGAGATGCAACGGAGGTTCAGAGGAGAGAGAAGGCAGAGGAGGAGACACAGAAAGCGAGGGTGAGCAGAGTGAGCCAGAGAGGGCGAGAGGCGGAGAGATGCTCCTCTCGAGATGGAGATGGAGGAGGGGAGAGTGGAGATGGACAGACAGACAGACACACGAACCACACGCATGGAGACACAAAGGGAGGCTGAGTTAGAGAGGGGAGTCGAACTGAATGAAAAAAGAAAAAAGAAACACAAGGACAGATATAAAGCAAGCAGGGGGACCCAGAAAGATGGGTTTTCTTTCTGCAAAATGTAGAATATTTTTTGTTGTTGTTGCTTGAACCTTAGTTCCCTGGCCAGAGACTGAACCCAGGCCCTCGGCAGTGACGATGCCAAGTCCTAACCACCCGGCCGCCAGGAGAGTCTCAGAATGTAAAGTTTTAATCTGGCTGGGGAATGAAAGGGAAGATGGGGTGTTTGTTCTCTGAATCTTGAAATAATCGACTTGGGTGGGGGAGAGTTTAAGGATCAGAAGAAATTGCATGGAAGTCTACGTTTTCACACCCACTTGAGCTGTGCAAAAGCCCATGTGGCGGGACGGGCAGGGACCATCGTCACTCACATTCTCACGATAGAAAAGCAGAGGGTTAGTGACTCCCTGGGCCCCCAGGCACCGAGACGGGCCTCACTCAAGAGCTCGCGCATGGCCCTGGTGATCTCGACAGTACTGGGGAGGGTTCAGCCCAGAAGCTGGAGGCTGTTCTGGATTCTGCCCGGCTGCCATCAGGGTGAATTCCTAACTCATGCCAGCCTTTCACAGCAGGGGCGCCTGTGGCTGGCACTCGCCTCCCTCCCTTGTGTGAGTGAGCTCTAGCTGTGGGTGGTTTTGAGCACGGAGTGCTCAGAATGAACTGGGTGCCTCACCTCTTCCTAAAATACCAGCCACGATTTGATATCTGCCTTAAAAAATTTTATTTATTTTAATTGGAGGCTAATTACTTTACAGTATTGTAGTGGTTTCTGCCATACATTGACATGAATCAGCCATGGGTGTACACGTGTCCCCCATCCTGGACCCCCCTCCCACCTCACTCCCCATCCCATCCCTCAGGGTCATCCCAGTGCACCGGCTTTGAGCGCCCTATCTCATGCATTGAACCTGGACTGACTNCCGACTCAATGAACATGAGTTTGGGTAGGCTCTGGGAGTTGGTGATGGACAGGGAGGCCTGGTGTGCTGTAGTTCATGGGGTCACAAAGAGTTGGACAGGACTGAGCGACTGAACGGAACTGAACTGAATATTCCATTGTGCATATGTACAACTTTCTTATCCATTCATCTGCTGATGGACATCTAGGTTGCCTCCACATCCTAGCTATTGTAAACAGTTTTGTGTTGCTACCTGCTTTTGTCTGAGATGACACAAGCTTCCCCGATGGCCCCTCCGGTAAGGGGAAAACACGATGCAGGAGATACACGAGATGCAGCTTCTATCCCCGGGTGGGGACGATCCCCTGGAGAAGGAAACGGCCATCCACTCCAGTGTTCTTGCCTGGAGAATATCCCATGGACAGAGAATCTCAGGGACATGGAAGCCTGGCAGTTTACAGCCCGTGGGGTTGCAAAGAGCTGGACATGACCGAGCAAAAGCGCGCGGTGGGGCACAGCTGACGGTGTGTGTCTGTCCTCTTCATCAGACCAGGGGCTCGAGTGCTGAAGGACTATAAGGACTTTGTCTGAGATGAGACGTTCAGGACCTCAGGGACTTTGAGAAGAGGAAACTTCCCTCCTTTTCCCCTTGCCCTGCCAACCCCCTCCCTCTCTCTTTTTTTTTTTTTAAATGCATGCCTGCCAAGTTGCTTCAGTCCTGTCTGACTCTGCAGCACTACAGAGAGTCCCGCCAGGGTCCTCTGTCCATGGGACTCTCCAGGCGAGAATACCAGAATGGGTTGCCATGCCCTCCTCCAGGGGATCTTCCCAGCCCAGGGATCGAACCCGCATCTTTTATATCTCCTGTATTGGCAGGCAGGCTCTTTACCACTAGCGCCCACCTGGGAAGCCCACCTGGCAGGTGACATCTGAGTAAAGACCTGGAAGGGGGAGAGGCGTGTGAATATCTGTGCATGTGTAAAGGCCCTGAGGCGGGAGCAGGCCTGGCAGGGGTGAGGAATAGCAAGGGCACCCGTGTGGTTGGAGCAGGAAGGATGCAGGGGAGAGTGGTAAGTGGTGAGGCAGAGAGACTGGGAGGAGCAGAGCATGTAGGGCCGGGTGGGCCTTAGGCGTGACTTTGGTTTTTACCCCGAATGAGAGTGAGGCATCCGAGGGTTTAGAGCGGAGCAGTGCCCGGACCTGACTTCAGTTTTCATGGATGCCCTGATGCTGGGTTGAGCCCTGTGTGAGGAGGGTGGGAGCAGAAGTGGGGAGACCGTTTTCGACATGAGCCAGCTTGCGTGAGTTCCCAGATGAAAAGGCGTGGTTCCTGCTCTCAGAGCATGCTGTACTCGGCAGAAGGGGTAGGAGTCATGGGGACAGCTGACCTTCACCTTCATGCTGTGCACCCCAGAGGGAAGAAAGCCTGAATCTGCAAACCCAGCTTCTGAATTAGACAGAGGAGGGGAGGGCAAGACAAGCAATTCTGTCAAGTATATATTAGATGCTGATGCTATTCAGACCAATGCCATTTAATTTAAACCATCACACCAGCTTATGAGGTATTTTTCACTTTTCTCTAGGCAAGGCCCCTGAGGCCTAGGTACTTAAGGAGCTTTGACTAAGCTTTCATAGAAATGCGGGGGCCTCTAGATCCAGACAGAGTGGGTCTACCTGGAAAGGCCTGACAAGTGCCTCCTTCCTCATCCCCACACCTGAGGAGCCCCAGGGCCCCTGATTCCTCCTAAGTGTTGCGGTCCCCATCATTCCTCTCTGTAGAGGCTCCCTTTAATCCTTGAGCGAGTGAGTCATCCTTTTTTCTACCTCAGAGGCTGTCCCTCTAAGAACACGCCTCTCCAATCCCCTTCTGTAGGCAACCCCCCTCACCTCTCAGGTCTCAGATACCAAGCTACTTTCTTGGGGTGGGGTCGGGAGGGGTGCGCCTCCCCTGATCCCTGGATGAGGTCAGCCTCCTGATCACCATGTCTTATTTAGAAACTCAAGATGTTTCTGTCAATGCTCGTCCTGGGGGCAAAGATGGAAAAAGGAGAAGGTGGGAGAGACGCTCGATGGAGGAAGTGGGGTGGGAGGCGTAGGGGGTCGGGAAGGGTCCCGGATAGGCTGCTCCTGCAGGATGGGGAAGACTAGGGCCGAGGACAGATGGGCCTGCCGGGGGGGCAGGCGCCGGGAGGACGCTGTGCCCCGGACTCAAAACAGTAGTGTCTCTTGTTCCCTTCTCATCCTCCTTCTCTGCCTCCAGAAGTAGGGCAGGGGCGGAAGCCAGAGGCATGGGCCCCTGAGAAAGTGAGGTGTTTATTCCCAAGAGCACAGCGGGTGGGGGCTGGCATTGGGCAGAAACCCTAGCACCCATCTCCCCGCTGGACCGTCTCCTTGTCAAGCCCTTTCTCGCAGGCAGAGCCCAGCCCTGAGGACCTCTCTTTTCCCTCCCCTGCTCACACCCTTCCCAGCGGCTGGAGAGAAGGAAGGACCTGCCCAGGCTGGGGTCTGAACCCTGCTGCCTCTCTGCTACCAAGGCAAGAGGATCGGGCAGTTCCCTTCGCTCATTTCCCTCTGCTCTCACTCTCCCATCTGCTCTCACTGTCCCATCAGTCCCCAGAGCTCCCAGCTCTCCTGGGGGCCTGGCGGGCCTGTCTCATCTAGGGCGATGAGGCTGAGGGCCGCTGGGGCCTGATGGGGCCATCGTTGCTGGAGATGGCGAGTGACGGTGACAGTGAGTGACTTCCAAGCAGCTGGCGATGCCCTTCCTTCTCCTCTGGGGAATCTCACCTTCAAAGCAGACTTGGAAATGGAATGTGACCCTGGCGCCCTGCTCAAAAGAAAGAAGACTTCAGGCCAAATGAAATCACGGAGCAGGCTTAAAAGAAGTCAAATTCCCTTTTCTTCCCTTTGAGTCTCTTGCGTTCGGTGTGTGGGGCACTCTGAGTTTTGAAGGCGTATGCTTGCTCTCACTTAATCCTGGAAGACAAGGGTGTCTTGGGGACCAGGGGAGGGAGACAGTGGTTGTAGGTAACGAGGAAGCTCAGTGTTGGTGAAGACGGAGTTTTTCTGGCTTGGTCTCAGGCGCTTTGGTTTTACTTTCATTTTGCTGGGAGAAGATCTGGTCATCCTTGTTATTTCTGCTTCTTCACTCTCCATCTGAGATCATTCCAGTCGGTACTGGCTGCTTTACAGCAAGCACAAGGGAGGCAAAGTAGAAAGGACACAGGCCAGGAGCTGGGAGACTGGACTTTGCCTTGAAAAGCTATGTGGTCTTGCGTCCTCACTTGTCCTCTCGGGTCCTTGCCTTTGTAGGGCCAGGTTTGATCAGAAGACCTCAGGCCCCTAGGTGGACAGTGGCAGATGGATGTGGCCAGATCCTCTGGGAGGTAACTCTGGATTCTGGGGGAGGTGAGACCTCGGCTGCTCCCAGGTCCTGCGTGTTTGCTGTCTTCTCTGGGTGGGGCGCTCCAGGTTGCCTTCCCCCCATCTGGCTCATCTTCCCAGCCTGGGCGTCCTCAGTGAGGTCTTGACACCCCGTCCGTTTCTCACTGCCTGATGGGAATTTCCCTCTGATGCAGTGATGGCCTCTGTGAATCTCACCTCCTCAGCTGGGACCACTTCATTTAGCAGATGTGAGGCTGCTCATCCTTGCCTGTCTCTTCCTGACCCCCTGGCAGGGGATACTGCGGGAACTGATGGGAATGTCAGATTCGAAGAAGCATGCTTCTGTCCTAGACTGGATGTCCCTGTTCTGTGGTGGAGAGATGGGCTCCCCTGGGGGAAGCAGGAGGGGAGGGACACAGTCTGCGTTTATTCCTCCTGGGTGGGTGTTAGGAGGGAGCACCGGGGGCTGAAGCTAGGGTGCCAGTACTGGCTTAGCTTCTACCTCACTCTGAGCATCTCTCTCTATGGACCTCAGTCTCTCCATCTGTAAAATGAGAGGGCTGGATGACTTCAACTGTTCCCAAATGACAGTTCTTGGGAAGCTGCATCAGAGTCAGCTGGCTGCTTCTTAAAAGTGCAGAGGACGGGTGCGCCCTGGAGAAATGCAGCATCTAAACCTCTGGTCAAGGGCCTGGGAGTTGTATTTTAGTAAATTCCACTGGAGGATTCTGACCCATGTGAAGTCTGACCATGGCTGGAGCAGATGAGCCCAAGGGCCTCTGGCAGGTGTGTACCCCAGCCCATCTCCTTCATGCCTTGGTGAGTGAGAGAGTGCTTGGGGTCATGTGCGTGTGTTACGTTGGGTGAAGTCCTGTAGGAGGATCTAGGGAGGTTCTTCTCTCCCTTAAAAAGATGTCATTGGGACTTCCCTGGTGGCCCAATGGTTAAGAATCCACTTTTGCAATGCAGGGGATGCAGGTTCGATCCCTGGTTGGGGAACTAAGATCTCACATGCCACAGAGCAACTAAAAATAGAAAGTCCATGTGCCTCAATGAAAGATCCTACATGCTGCAACTAAGACTCAATGCAGCCTATACATATATATACATGTCAGAGCTCTTTTTATTTTCTATAATCAGAAAAATAAGCCCCACATTTTGAGGAGGAAGACCCTAGAGGGATGCTTCCCTTCTAGCTCAGTTGGTAAATAATCTGCCTGCAATGCAGGAAACCCTGGTTTGATCGCTGGGTTGGGAATGTCCCCTAGAGAAGGGAAAGGCTACCCACTCCAGTATTCTGGCCTGGAGAAGAACTGTATAAGTCCACGGGGTTGCAAGGAGTTGGACATGACTGAGCAATTTTCTCTTTCTTTCAGACCCTAGGGGAGAACCAGATGCCTCACCTAGAGAAGAGATTATCCAGAAGGCAGCAGTCACTCCTTTTTGTGACGCTGAGGGAGCGGGAGAGGCCTTGCTCTGTGCGACCCTGGAGGCAGATCCAGGACTACAGGTGAATGCTGGAGGAAGTGCTTCCTCACAGGCAGGGCTCTGCAGGCTGCCTTTGGTGGTGGTGGTGGTGGTGAGCCCATCGTCAGCAGGGAAAGCATGGGTTGATGGGGTGTGTGCTCTCCTGGGGAAAGTGAGGTGTCAAGAGCCTCAAGCAGCTGGTGGATTTGAAGGCATTTATGAAGGCTTTCAGGTCAGAACTGCGAGGACCCCATAAAAGTCAAACAGCTTTGCCTGCCCAGGATTTAAAGCAATGTGTACACACGCATGCTCACACATGTACAAAGAGCCACTTGTGTGTGCAAACCTCCTATGTCCAGGCACACATGAGCATGCGTTTGCCTGCGTGACACACAGGCTTTCTCACAGGCAGCGAGTGCACATGGGCACACAGCAGGGACACGTGTGTCAGCTCACATGGGCAGGCTGTGGTGCACACACCGCATTCTTCTTGCTCAATCTCTTCCCTCCGGCTGGCTGTGTGCCCACCGCCCCGCCCCCGCCACCAGGGCCTGGGGCCTCCCTGTGCAGCTTTCAGGCTGGTCTCCAACATCAGAGCTTGTTTAATCTCCATTAGCTCTCTTATTTCCGGCACCAAATTAAAAGTGTGACCAAAAGTTAATTATTCTAATTCAATTTGGCCCTCATGCAGTGCCCATGATGATGGGAGGCCCTGGTGGAGGTGGGCTGGGCATGGGCAGGAGAGGAGACCTCAGGATTGCATACAGCTTAATGATTCTTTCAGGAAAACACCTTTTCTCTCTTTCCCAGTCACTCCCCCAGACCCAGCCTCCAGATCTCCTAGAAATCTCAGGGTGCTTTTGGGAGCTTGGCTTTGGGAAATGGTTGAGATAGCAGGCCAGAGCAGAGGTTGGAAGGATGTGTGTGTGTGTGTCTGCATGCACCATGCACATGTATGGAAGCTGATGGAGAACACAGCCCAGACTCTCACGTCAAGAAGCCTCTGGAGAGCCGAGCCGGAGCTTCTTTCTTGTGAGGTTATGCTACCAAGGTCCCCGCTGAGCCTTCCTCCTTGGTCAAAGCCAAGAGAGGTGAAGATTTCTGCCTTTGCTGGACTCTTGGGAGCAGCTGGCCCCCCTCTCCTCCAGCTCAAATTGCTTGCCAGGTCAGCATCCTCCTCCTGTCTGCCCTCCCTGTGCAGCCTAGTCCATTCATTCCCCACCCCTCTGTCCCACTCAGGAAGGCAGCTTTCCCCAGCAGCCAGGTTGGGACTTCCCTGGCCGTCCAGTGGTTGAGAACCCACACTTGCACTGCTGGGGGCATGGGTTCGATCCCTGGTCAGGGAACTAAGGTCCCGCATGCTGCAGGGTTCGGCCAAAACAGCAGTAACAACGACACACACGTGCGCACACACACCCCTCCCCACCAAAACCCTCCAAGACCCTAGTGACCAGGTCTTCCACAAACTCGAGTCTTGTCCCCACATTTGGTCATGGGGTCCTTGTTGGGAGCTGGGGCTGAGAGGAATAGGAGTGAGTCTGAAGGAGAATTAGAACTTTGCCCTGAGGACTTTCTGTCTCATTCAAGAATCAAGCCCGGGCCTTCGTAAGATCCAGGACTGATGGAGGAGGCAGCATCTTAGTGGAAAACGATAGATCGATAATCACAGACTCCAGGGTCTTGAAGATAGCCTCAAAGTATGAAGCTGATGTCAAGCTGCTAGCTGATGTTTGAGTAGCTTCTATGGCGTTCCTGCCTATTTGCACAGCCCCTGGGATTTCAGGTCATTACCTCCCAAGGTCTCCCTCTGCCCACACCTTCCTGCGTGTTGAGCTTGGATCTTCATCCCTGTAACTTGCCTCCCACTGGTCCTATAGCTGCTCTCCGGGGTCGTACAGGACAGCCTTAACAGTCATAAAGTGTATGTGTGTTAGTCGCTCAGTCATGTTTGACTTTTTATGACCCCATTGACCCGTCAGGCTCCTCTGTCCATGAAATTCTCCAGGCAAGAATGCTGGATTTGAGGATAATGTATTAAGTCCCCCACTGGACCTCCTCTCCTCCAGGGCAGCAGTTCTGCAGCCGTCCCCTCATGGTGGGGTTGTGAGTCCATTTGTGGAGGTTGGAGTGGGTCGTAACTGCTATGACCCACCAAGTGCAAATCCCAGTGGCTTCCCTCACAGGACAGGAGTTGACTTCTTTCTCATGTAACTGTCCAGCGCAGGCTTTCAGCCTTCAGGGCTGTGATTCCACAGCCCCTTTCCTGGCATCTTAGGTTCTGCCCTCCCATAGGACCTTCAAGTTCTCACCCTTAGCCAGTGAGTGGGTCATGTCTGGGTGACGCACATCACTCTTGCCCACACTCCATTGGCCAGAACTCAGTCACGTGACTGCCCCTGGCCACAAGGGAGGCTGGGAAATACGGTCTGGTTGTGAGTCCAACAGGTGACAGGAAGTGCTTTGGTGAACTAGCTGGTTTGGCCCCTACCATACCATCCTTAGCTCACCCTCCTACAAACCTACTCCAGCTTGCTCAGGCCCCTCTTAAGTGTGACACTTAGACATTAAAAACGAAAAGGACAAAAAAAAAAAAAAAAANGAGACCGTTTTCGACATGAGCCAGCTTGCGTGAGTTCCCAGATGAAAAGGCGTGGTTCCTGCTCTCAGAGCATGCTGTACTCGGCAGAAGGGGTAGGAGTCATGGGGACAGCTGACCTTCACCTTCATGCTGTGCACCCCAGAGGGAAGAAAGCCTGAATCTGCAAACCCAGCTTCTGAATTAGACAGAGGAGGGGAGGGCAAGACAAGCAATTCTGTCAAGTATATATTAGATGCTGATGCTATTCAGACCAATGCCATTTAATTTAAACCATCACACCAGCTTATGAGGTATTTTTCACTTTTCTCTAGGCAAGGCCCCTGAGGCCTAGGTACTTAAGGAGCTTTGACTAAGCTTTCATAGAAATGCGGGGGCCTCTAGATCCAGACAGAGTGGGTCTACCTGGAAAGGCCTGACAAGTGCCTCCTTCCTCATCCCCACACCTGAGGAGCCCCAGGGCCCCTGATTCCTCCTAAGTGTTGCGGTCCCCATCATTCCTCTCTGTAGAGGCTCCCTTTAATCCTTGAGCGAGTGAGTCATCCTTTTTTCTACCTCAGAGGCTGTCCCTCTAAGAACACGCCTCTCCAATCCCCTTCTGTAGGCAACCCCCCTCACCTCTCAGGTCTCAGATACCAAGCTACTTTCTTGGGGTGGGGTCGGGAGGGGTGCGCCTCCCCTGATCCCTGGATGAGGTCAGCCTCCTGATCACCATGTCTTATTTAGAAACTCAAGATGTTTCTGTCAATGCTCGTCCTGGGGGCAAAGATGGAAAAAGGAGAAGGTGGGAGAGACGCTCGATGGAGGAAGTGGGGTGGGAGGCGTAGGGGGTCGGGAAGGGTCCCGGATAGGCTGCTCCTGCAGGATGGGGAAGACTAGGGCCGAGGACAGATGGGCCTGCCGGGGGGGCAGGCGCCGGGAGGACGCTGTGCCCCGGACTCAAAACAGTAGTGTCTCTTGTTCCCTTCTCATCCTCCTTCTCTGCCTCCAGAAGTAGGGCAGGGGCGGAAGCCAGAGGCATGGGCCCCTGAGAAAGTGAGGTGTTTATTCCCAAGAGCACAGCGGGTGGGGGCTGGCATTGGGCAGAAACCCTAGCACCCATCTCCCCGCTGGACCGTCTCCTTGTCAAGCCCTTTCTCGCAGGCAGAGCCCAGCCCTGAGGACCTCTCTTTTCCCTCCCCTGCTCACACCCTTCCCAGCGGCTGGAGAGAAGGAAGGACCTGCCCAGGCTGGGGTCTGAACCCTGCTGCCTCTCTGCTACCAAGGCAAGAGGATCGGGCAGTTCCCTTCGCTCATTTCCCTCTGCTCTCACTCTCCCATCTGCTCTCACTGTCCCATCAGTCCCCAGAGCTCCCAGCTCTCCTGGGGGCCTGGCGGGCCTGTCTCATCTAGGGCGATGAGGCTGAGGGCCGCTGGGGCCTGATGGGGCCATCGTTGCTGGAGATGGCGAGTGACGGTGACAGTGAGTGACTTCCAAGCAGCTGGCGATGCCCTTCCTTCTCCTCTGGGGAATCTCACCTTCAAAGCAGACTTGGAAATGGAATGTGACCCTGGCGCCCTGCTCAAAAGAAAGAAGACTTCAGGCCAAATGAAATCACGGAGCAGGCTTAAAAGAAGTCAAATTCCCTTTTCTTCCCTTTGAGTCTCTTGCGTTCGGTGTGTGGGGCACTCTGAGTTTTGAAGGCGTATGCTTGCTCTCACTTAATCCTGGAAGACAAGGGTGTCTTGGGGACCAGGGGAGGGAGACAGTGGTTGTAGGTAACGAGGAAGCTCAGTGTTGGTGAAGACGGAGTTTTTCTGGCTTGGTCTCAGGCGCTTTGGTTTTACTTTCATTTTGCTGGGAGAAGATCTGGTCATCCTTGTTATTTCTGCTTCTTCACTCTCCATCTGAGATCATTCCAGTCGGTACTGGCTGCTTTACAGCAAGCACAAGGGAGGCAAAGTAGAAAGGACACAGGCCAGGAGCTGGGAGACTGGACTTTGCCTTGAAAAGCTATGTGGTCTTGCGTCCTCACTTGTCCTCTCGGGTCCTTGCCTTTGTAGGGCCAGGTTTGATCAGAAGACCTCAGGCCCCTAGGTGGACAGTGGCAGATGGATGTGGCCAGATCCTCTGGGAGGTAACTCTGGATTCTGGGGGAGGTGAGACCTCGGCTGCTCCCAGGTCCTGCGTGTTTGCTGTCTTCTCTGGGTGGGGCGCTCCAGGTTGCCTTCCCCCCATCTGGCTCATCTTCCCAGCCTGGGCGTCCTCAGTGAGGTCTTGACACCCCGTCCGTTTCTCACTGCCTGATGGGAATTTCCCTCTGATGCAGTGATGGCCTCTGTGAATCTCACCTCCTCAGCTGGGACCACTTCATTTAGCAGATGTGAGGCTGCTCATCCTTGCCTGTCTCTTCCTGACCCCCTGGCAGGGGATACTGCGGGAACTGATGGGAATGTCAGATTCGAAGAAGCATGCTTCTGTCCTAGACTGGATGTCCCTGTTCTGTGGTGGAGAGATGGGCTCCCCTGGGGGAAGCAGGAGGGGAGGGACACAGTCTGCGTTTATTCCTCCTGGGTGGGTGTTAGGAGGGAGCACCGGGGGCTGAAGCTAGGGTGCCAGTACTGGCTTAGCTTCTACCTCACTCTGAGCATCTCTCTCTATGGACCTCAGTCTCTCCATCTGTAAAATGAGAGGGCTGGATGACTTCAACTGTTCCCAAATGACAGTTCTTGGGAAGCTGCATCAGAGTCAGCTGGCTGCTTCTTAAAAGTGCAGAGGACGGGTGCGCCCTGGAGAAATGCAGCATCTAAACCTCTGGTCAAGGGCCTGGGAGTTGTATTTTAGTAAATTCCACTGGAGGATTCTGACCCATGTGAAGTCTGACCATGGCTGGAGCAGATGAGCCCAAGGGCCTCTGGCAGGTGTGTACCCCAGCCCATCTCCTTCATGCCTTGGTGAGTGAGAGAGTGCTTGGGGTCATGTGCGTGTGTTACGTTGGGTGAAGTCCTGTAGGAGGATCTAGGGAGGTTCTTCTCTCCCTTAAAAAGATGTCATTGGGACTTCCCTGGTGGCCCAATGGTTAAGAATCCACTTTTGCAATGCAGGGGATGCAGGTTCGATCCCTGGTTGGGGAACTAAGATCTCACATGCCACAGAGCAACTAAAAATAGAAAGTCCATGTGCCTCAATGAAAGATCCTACATGCTGCAACTAAGACTCAATGCAGCCTATACATATATATACATGTCAGAGCTCTTTTTATTTTCTATAATCAGAAAAATAAGCCCCACATTTTGAGGAGGAAGACCCTAGAGGGATGCTTCCCTTCTAGCTCAGTTGGTAAATAATCTGCCTGCAATGCAGGAAACCCTGGTTTGATCGCTGGGTTGGGAATGTCCCCTAGAGAAGGGAAAGGCTACCCACTCCAGTATTCTGGCCTGGAGAAGAACTGTATAAGTCCACGGGGTTGCAAGGAGTTGGACATGACTGAGCAATTTTCTCTTTCTTTCAGACCCTAGGGGAGAACCAGATGCCTCACCTAGAGAAGAGATTATCCAGAAGGCAGCAGTCACTCCTTTTTGTGACGCTGAGGGAGCGGGAGAGGC
This sequence comes from Oreotragus oreotragus, assembly GCA_006410675.1. NCBI lineage: Eukaryota > Metazoa > Chordata > Mammalia > Artiodactyla > Bovidae > Oreotragus > Oreotragus oreotragus. The sequence goes on from SJYX01016032.1 coordinate 168,068, forward strand.
CTTGCTCTGTGCGACCCTGGAGGCAGATCCAGGACTACAGGTGAATGCTGGAGGAAGTGCTTCCTCACAGGCAGGGCTCTGCAGGCTGCCTTTGGTGGTGGTGGTGGTGGTGAGCCCATCGTCAGCAGGGAAAGCATGGGTTGATGGGGTGTGTGCTCTCCTGGGGAAAGTGAGGTGTCAAGAGCCTCAAGCAGCTGGTGGATTTGAAGGCATTTATGAAGGCTTTCAGGTCAGAACTGCGAGGACCCCATAAAAGTCAAACAGCTTTGCCTGCCCAGGATTTAAAGCAATGTGTACACACGCATGCTCACACATGTACAAAGAGCCACTTGTGTGTGCAAACCTCCTATGTCCAGGCACACATGAGCATGCGTTTGCCTGCGTGACACACAGGCTTTCTCACAGGCAGCGAGTGCACATGGGCACACAGCAGGGACACGTGTGTCAGCTCACATGGGCAGGCTGTGGTGCACACACCGCATTCTTCTTGCTCAATCTCTTCCCTCCGGCTGGCTGTGTGCCCACCGCCCCGCCCCCGCCACCAGGGCCTGGGGCCTCCCTGTGCAGCTTTCAGGCTGGTCTCCAACATCAGAGCTTGTTTAATCTCCATTAGCTCTCTTATTTCCGGCACCAAATTAAAAGTGTGACCAAAAGTTAATTATTCTAATTCAATTTGGCCCTCATGCAGTGCCCATGATGATGGGAGGCCCTGGTGGAGGTGGGCTGGGCATGGGCAGGAGAGGAGACCTCAGGATTGCATACAGCTTAATGATTCTTTCAGGAAAACACCTTTTCTCTCTTTCCCAGTCACTCCCCCAGACCCAGCCTCCAGATCTCCTAGAAATCTCAGGGTGCTTTTGGGAGCTTGGCTTTGGGAAATGGTTGAGATAGCAGGCCAGAGCAGAGGTTGGAAGGATGTGTGTGTGTGTGTCTGCATGCACCATGCACATGTATGGAAGCTGATGGAGAACACAGCCCAGACTCTCACGTCAAGAAGCCTCTGGAGAGCCGAGCCGGAGCTTCTTTCTTGTGAGGTTATGCTACCAAGGTCCCCGCTGAGCCTTCCTCCTTGGTCAAAGCCAAGAGAGGTGAAGATTTCTGCCTTTGCTGGACTCTTGGGAGCAGCTGGCCCCCCTCTCCTCCAGCTCAAATTGCTTGCCAGGTCAGCATCCTCCTCCTGTCTGCCCTCCCTGTGCAGCCTAGTCCATTCATTCCCCACCCCTCTGTCCCACTCAGGAAGGCAGCTTTCCCCAGCAGCCAGGTTGGGACTTCCCTGGCCGTCCAGTGGTTGAGAACCCACACTTGCACTGCTGGGGGCATGGGTTCGATCCCTGGTCAGGGAACTAAGGTCCCGCATGCTGCAGGGTTCGGCCAAAACAGCAGTAACAACGACACACACGTGCGCACACACACCCCTCCCCACCAAAACCCTCCAAGACCCTAGTGACCAGGTCTTCCACAAACTCGAGTCTTGTCCCCACATTTGGTCATGGGGTCCTTGTTGGGAGCTGGGGCTGAGAGGAATAGGAGTGAGTCTGAAGGAGAATTAGAACTTTGCCCTGAGGACTTTCTGTCTCATTCAAGAATCAAGCCCGGGCCTTCGTAAGATCCAGGACTGATGGAGGAGGCAGCATCTTAGTGGAAAACGATAGATCGATAATCACAGACTCCAGGGTCTTGAAGATAGCCTCAAAGTATGAAGCTGATGTCAAGCTGCTAGCTGATGTTTGAGTAGCTTCTATGGCGTTCCTGCCTATTTGCACAGCCCCTGGGATTTCAGGTCATTACCTCCCAAGGTCTCCCTCTGCCCACACCTTCCTGCGTGTTGAGCTTGGATCTTCATCCCTGTAACTTGCCTCCCACTGGTCCTATAGCTGCTCTCCGGGGTCGTACAGGACAGCCTTAACAGTCATAAAGTGTATGTGTGTTAGTCGCTCAGTCATGTTTGACTTTTTATGACCCCATTGACCCGTCAGGCTCCTCTGTCCATGAAATTCTCCAGGCAAGAATGCTGGATTTGAGGATAATGTATTAAGTCCCCCACTGGACCTCCTCTCCTCCAGGGCAGCAGTTCTGCAGCCGTCCCCTCATGGTGGGGTTGTGAGTCCATTTGTGGAGGTTGGAGTGGGTCGTAACTGCTATGACCCACCAAGTGCAAATCCCAGTGGCTTCCCTCACAGGACAGGAGTTGACTTCTTTCTCATGTAACTGTCCAGCGCAGGCTTTCAGCCTTCAGGGCTGTGATTCCACAGCCCCTTTCCTGGCATCTTAGGTTCTGCCCTCCCATAGGACCTTCAAGTTCTCACCCTTAGCCAGTGAGTGGGTCATGTCTGGGTGACGCACATCACTCTTGCCCACACTCCATTGGCCAGAACTCAGTCACGTGACTGCCCCTGGCCACAAGGGAGGCTGGGAAATACGGTCTGGTTGTGAGTCCAACAGGTGACAGGAAGTGCTTTGGTGAACTAGCTGGTTTGGCCCCTACCATACCATCCTTAGCTCACCCTCCTACAAACCTACTCCAGCTTGCTCAGGCCCCTCTTAAGTGTGACACTTAGACATTAAAAACGAAAAGGACAAAAAAAAAAAAAAAAAGGAGTAGCTGTAACCTGACCAGGTAGCACATGACAGCTTATAGTTTCTGGAGCATCTGGCATGTTCTAAATGATAACGCACCGGAACCAGCTCAAACTGACTCGTGAAAGCCAGCTCAGCACATTTCATCCCAGCTCTGTTCTCAGTGACGCCGCCCTGGTAGTTGGAAATGGTCCACGATGGGACTGTTGAAATCTAGGAAATGGGCACACGTTACAATGAAAGGTTTCCCTCTTCCCTCAGCCTGGTGGTCAGCACCCAGTCCTCTAGCTTTGCCTCTCATGTTGCAGGAGCCTCACTAAATCCCTACAGGTAGACTTCGTTATTTCTAGTTTATAGTTTATGAAACGGAGGTCCTGAGGCATAGCTTGCACACTAGAAAGCTGGGATTCTGATTTCAAAGCTCTGCTTTGAAGTCTGCGCAGAGAGGGACAGACACCGAGTACCCTGTTCTGGACACATTCACTTCTTTCTTTCTTTTTTTTTTTTTTTTGCCTAAATAAGGTCATTTTATACTGGAAACCCATTTTCTTTTTAAAATGTATTGATTTTTGGCTGTGCTGGGTCTTCATTGCTGCTGGTTACTCCTCACACCAGCTCTCAGCCTTTGTTCCAGAAAGCATGTGGCACACAGTGGGGGTTACAGAAACTGGATCTAGTGGGCCCTGTCCTGGGGGAGCCTCCAGCCTATGAGGGAGAACAGACCTTTCCTTGACATATCCTTGGTCTGATGGAGGGAGTAAAGTCTTGTGGGGAAGGTGCCCCAATCTAGAGAGGGATAAAAGGCCCCCATTCAGATGCCCCAATCTGAAGACAAGAGTGGCCTCTGTCCTTTGGGAGCTCACGGTTCTCTGGTTAAGTTTTTCCCCATAAGGACCTCCTAATCCAACCGGGAAGGACTTAGACCCAGCGCCCTCATCACTGTGTTGGTGCTGTGGGGGAGGGCTGGCTGGGAGTCAGGGGAGAGGAAGTTGTTGGTTGGCAGGGGGTTGCTGATGGTATGCTCTGCCCTAGCAGCCAAGAGCTAATGGGTATGTACATCCCACCAAAATATCTTCTCCTCTGAGAGCCCAAGGACATGGGGACAAGTCAGAGGAAGTAAATGCTCCACAAAACGGATGACCAATGCTTTGGGGGAGACCCCCTTCTGTTCCCTGGAGGCTAAGCCTTCATTCTTCTGGCTCCAGAGTGCACGTCCTGGATGCAGGGCCAGGAAGGGAGTGGGTGGGGATGCCAGCAAGAGGGGTGCTGGGCCTTGGGGCAGTTCCCATTTGCCTCCTGTGCTCCGGCATAGCAGGTGCTGGGGTGTAATCACTAGGAGCACTCATCCGTAGCAAGCATTAGAGGAAAACCTAGGAAAGTGAGTTTTGTTCTTGATCCAATTAGGGTAAATACCAGGGATGGCGGGTTGGTGCATCTGGTACTCACTGGTTCTTCCAGCCGTTCAACTGGGCATTCTGACTCAGCTGTATCACTTGAGTGAAGCAATAGACAGCCTGTGGGGCTAACGGATGAATCAGGAAGGAAAGTGAGTGGTGCCTGGCAGGGGAGAATCTCTGGGATGAATGAGAGGTGGCCTGACTTTGTCTTTCACTAGATGACCCTACCCTGGCCTGCTCACTGGGCAGCAGGTTTCCTGATCCCAACCAAGAGGATGGAGTTTGGCAGAGTTTTTCAAAGCCCTTGACAGTTGTGCTGGGTTTACGTTTTCTGATAATCCTTTTTCCTTATGTGCTTTCTCTTCTCGTGCTTCCTTCTTTTCCTTCTCTTCTCCATTCTCTAGGAGTTATAAAAATGGAAAGGAATGGAGAGGAGGGAATGCCAGCAAAGGACTTAGCATTGTTGTTTGTTGTGCACTTGCTAAGTCATGTCTGACTCTTTGTGACCCCATGGACTGCAGCACCCCAGGCTTCCCTGTCCTTCACTATCTCCCAGTTTTCTCAGACTCACGTCTGTTGAGTCAGTGATGCCATCCAACCATCTCATCCTCTGTCGCTCCCCTCTCCTCCTGCCCTCAATCTTTCCCAGCTTCAGAATCTTTTCCAATATGTTGGCTTTCCACATCAGGTGGCCAAAGTATAAGTCAAAAGGGGAAGGCAAGGGGAACGGACTGTCCTTGCTGGAGGACAGTGGAGGAGACTGTGCCAATTCCACTGCTGTATCTCCAGTACCCAGCACAGAGTAGGTGTTCAGTAAATCCATGCTGAGTGCATGAATGGCATTGGTCCACAGTCAACTGAAGGTGGTTGAGGGATAGAATGGCGTGATCCGACACTTATCAAGCACCCTTGGGGGAAAGGATTCGGAGTTGGGACTCCTTGCCCTGGAGGAGCTCACCGTCCAGTTGGAGAGCTAATTCCCTTGTGCGTGAAGAGTTGTAACACAACTTATTTGAGAAATAGCACAGACTTGCTAAGGGGCTCCGTAGTAAGGAGTGTATTGTCGTGGGATTAATTAGAAAGTCTTGAAGAAAGCTGGGCTCTGATTTGGACTGATGGAGGGGAACTGGGAGGGCATTCTTGGTTAGAGGTGCAGCCAGAGCAAGGAGCAATAGATGTCTGTTGGAAGGGGGAACGTCGGAGTCTCACTCATTATATTTAATAAGGTCCTAGAACTCAAAAGAGCCTTCAGGTTTCTTTCATATCAGCAATCTGAGGCTCAGAAGGGGTAAATAAGAAGCCCAGGTTCACACAGCAGATGCTCAGAGGACCAGGACCTTCTGGCTGTGAGTCCAGTGCTCTTTCCTCTGTACCATTCTGTGAGCTCCCCTTGCAGGCCGAGCATAGAGCACAGATGTAACAAATATAACCATGACGTGTCAGCGGACGAGTCAGTGAAGCAGAAAGAGCCCATAAACTTTTGTGCACTTCCTGGCCTTTGCATCATTCGAAATGTCTTGCGTCTTAACTTCCTTGTGGAAGCACTAGAAAGATATCAGGCATCCTGGGATGGGGTGTGTGTGTGTGTCTGTGTGTGTGTGTGTGTGTATGTGATGGACCGATGGCTTGGCTGGACGCAGAGTTCTGACTGTTTGCTGTTGGTAACCCTGGGCACCTGTCTGCTTGGCTTTGACCTTGACCATGGAGGTTGGTAGTGAGCCCAGGGCGGGATCACCTGCTCCCACGCTGGCATATAGGAACTTGGCTGGAGCTCTTTATTTGAGCCGCCAAACTTCTCTTCTTTTGTGGTTCAAGTCCTCCCTGTCATGGCTGTGGGGAGAGTTTTGCTTTTCCTTCAGCTGACTCCCTGCTGGCCCCGGACTTCGCAGTGTGTACACCAAGTTTCTCGGGGCTGATTCTGGCTTTGTTTCTGGGACTTCTGCTATTAAAAAGAAAAAGAACAAAGCTGTTCTTTTACTTCCAGGGAGTGAGTGTAATTTGCCAGTATCTCCAAACAGATAGTGCTATGCAGAGTGGTAAGGAATAGACCACGGGAAAGTGAAAGTGTTAGCTGTTCAGCTGTATCTGACTCTGCGACCCTGTGGGTGGTAATCCACCAGGCTCCTCTGTCCATGGAATTCTCCAGGCAAGAATACTGGGGAGGTTTGCCATTTCTTTCTCCAGGGGATCTTCCCAACCCAGGAATCAAACCCGGCTCTCCTGCATTGCAGGCAGACTATAGGGGCACTGCTAACTTCCCCTGATAGAGTAGGAAAAATACCAGTGTCCGATCCTGCCACTACCTGTTGGTGTGACCCCCCCTTCTCTGAGCCTCAGTTTCATCCCTGTGAATGTGAGAGAATTAGACTAGTTATCTCTAAAGTTCATCTGATTTTGGCCATCTAGAATTCCATATTTATGTCTCAATTTCTCCCTTGGTCAGAGATATTTATTGAAAACTCCTTTTTGTACAAACACCTACCTCTCCCTTCTCCCCACTGCTCTACACAAAATGACTTAAAGCACAGTTGCAAAGAAAAGTATCTCATTACACATCTCATTACATAAGCAATAGAGGGACTGTTAGTGTTAGCCTTAGCATCTTGGTTAAGGTCATGGGCTCTGGAGGAAGACCTCTCTGATTGGAATTCTAGCTCTACCACTTATTAGCTGTGTAACCTTGGGCTTGTTCCATAATCTGCCTGGACCTCAGTTTCCTCATCTGTAAAAACGAGGATGCTAATGATCCTCACTGTACTGGGTGCTGAATACATGAGGTAGTCTAGATAAGATGCCTAGCACCCATCTTGACACATAGGAAGCTCTCAATGAATGTTAGCAATTATTGTAATTATGATGACTGCTTTGCTGTATATCTCAGCACTCTCCTGCCTAAAATTCTTTATCTCCACCCCCTCTGTTGCCATAACTACCATCCTGACCACATAGTAGAGCTCATAGAGTTCCCTTTGACATGGGTCCTGACTGCACTTAAAAAATTTTTATTTGTTTATTTTTGGCTGTGCTGGGTCTTCCTTGCTGCTTGAAGGCCTTCTCTAGTTGCCATGAGTGGGGGCTACTCTCTAGCTGCGATGCTCGGGATTCTCATTGTGGTGACTTTCGTTGCAGAGCATGAGCTCTAGGGCACCAAGGCTCATTAGATGAGGCATGAGGGTTTTGTCACCCCACAGCATGTGGAATCTTCCTGGACCAGGGATTGAACCAGTGTCCCCTGCATTGGCATGTGGATTCTTAGCCACTGGACCACCAGGGAAGTCTCAAACTGTGTTTTGAGTTCTCAATCCCTCTTTCTTCCAAAAACCATGAAAGATTTACTTTCCTAGGAATACTCAACTGCTTAACAGTTCTCTGAAATCGTGAAACTGATTCACTCTCAGAAGTCTTTGTACAACAAATATCTTTGCCAGGAATGTCTGCCTTTATCTTAATGTCACAACCTGACTCCAATGTTCCCTTATCTGTGATGATTTCTCTAACCTTTCATGCAGGGACAAGCACTTTCTTTGGGGGAAATCATGTACCCAGAACACACAAACACTGATGGATTCTTTGAAACTGAGAGTATTCACTTTACTGATCTACCATCTTTCCTGTGAGTCACCTGAGAGTGGAGATTTCAGTTTTATTTCTATCCCTGTTGTCTAACACTTTACCTGAGTTAACTCTGCTTCCAACCAAACCATTTCTGCATCCTACACAGAACATAGACTTGATGCTCAGTGAAATTCTCTCAGCTGCATATGAAACACTGAAATGGATGTTGGGTATGTCAAACGCAAGGGACAAGTTGAATGGTCCTGAGCGTGGGGCTACAGGGATGATCTGAGAAGGTTTACTGAAAAGGTGAGTCTTGAGCTGGTTTTGGAAGCTGGTTCAAGATCTCCTTCATGGGAACAGGTACCTCTGGGGACCTGGTACCAGGTATCTCAGTCCCCACTTAAGACCAAAGAGCATCTGCTCACCTAATCTCCACTCCCAATCTAGGCTCCACCACCTCCTCTTTGCTCAAGCCTGTTACCTGGGCATCACCTAGAGTGATCTCCTTTTCTCTTACCCCATATATGCTCCCACAGACACCAAGCCATAGATTTAACCTCAAAAGTATCTCTAATTCACTCACTTCTCTCATTCATTCATTTCTACTGTACCACTCCAGGCCAAGCTATCCTTTGCCTGGATTGTTGCAATAACTTTCTAACTAATGTGTCTGTATTCACTCTACAGCCCTATGTCGATTAGAATTTACAGTGTAAGAGAGGCTTAAAATTATATGGAAAAGTCTTCAGGTGAGCAGTTCAGAGCTAGATAATGGTGGCTTTGCTCCATGGCATTATCAGGTACTGAAGCTCCTTTTATTTCAGTACTCTACTGATTTCATGTTGCTGCCTTATGGACCAAAATGGATGCCACAGCTCCAGCTATTACATCTGCAATCCAGCCAGCAAGGAGGAGGACATTCCCTTTAAGGATACTTCCTAGACAACACACCAACCATTTCTACTACTATCCCATTGGCCAAACTGAGTCACGTGGCCACACACAGATGCAAGAGAGACTTGGGCCCCAGTCATATGCCTGTTGATGAACCACAGGCACTGAGCAAGGTGAGTGGTGGTAATGGGGACAATTAGTGGCTTTTACCACAGAGCTCTACAATAAAGTCATCATCATTTCATTCCCCTGCTTAAAACCCTTACATGGTGTTCACATTCTCTCAGGATAAAATTCAAAATCTTAACACAGCCTGTGAGAGTCTTCCTGAATCAGAGATTATCCTTTCTGTCTCAAGTCCTTCCCCCTCAAATCCTCTAGAAAACATCTTTCTCTCTGTCAGGCTTTTGCACAGCTGTTCCTGCTGTCAGAAGCATTATTAGTTGCAGATGCTTATTATCATTGTTATTTCATGTCATACGCCTTCAGCCCGGCTGGTTTCAGTGTGGCTGTCCTGGACTGGTCCAGTGAAGTGAAGCTGCTCAGTCGTGTCCGACTCTTTGTTTCCCTATGGACTGTAGCCCGCCAGGCTCCTCTCTCCATGGGATTTCCTAGGCAAGAATACTGGAATGGGTTGCCTCTTCCTTCTCCAGAGGATCTTCCTGACCCAGGGATCGAACCCGGGTCTCCGGCATGGTCGGCAGATGCCTTACCGTCTGAAACACCAGGGAACTCGGACTCTTCCATGTATCCCTTTATCGCCCCATCTCAAACATAGGCTGCATTCCCTTCCTGTTTTTCTGATACTGGCCTCTCTCTGAACCCAAGGAAATCGCTGAGCCTGCACACAGGCACGGTCTGGAATGGAGAGGAAGGGCAGTTTACATCAGTGGGGGCACTAGCAGGAGCTAGGAGCCAGTGAACTCAGCCTGGACCTCAAGCCTAGAGAAACAGTTCTGAAGTGTATTCCGCACGGTCTTATATACCATGGGAGGGGCCCAGCACGATGCAGCCTCAGTGGTTTACACTGAAACTAGCTCAGACAAGTACCTTTGTTGTTTTCCCTCTTTTCTTCTTGCCTCACTGTCCCTACTCCTTACTCTGGCTTCTTGGGATCAGCTCGCAAGTAAACGGCGTGCACGAGTGGTCACTCAGTCGTGGCTCGGGCTCTGTGCTTCCCCATGGACAGTAGTCCTCCAGGAGCCTCTGTCCATGGGATTTTCCTAGAAAGAAGACTGGAGTGGGTTGCTGTGCCCCGTTCCAGAGGATCTTCCTGACCCAGGGATTGAACCTGTGTCTCCTGCATTGCAGGTGGATTCTTTACTGCTAAGCCGCTGGGGAAGCCCCTCCCTGCCCGCAGGTAAACTACCTGTACCTAATACCTTGTCTCAAGTTCTGCTTTTAGGGGAATCCCAAGCCTGACAGTTGATACTAGAAGTGGCCTAGAGAATACATCTTCCGCATGAGATTCTGGAACATTCTTTACCACTGTAGGTGGCTAGTGGGGGTGTAATAACTTCTGATGTACTGAAGGATCTCAATTCCCGAGACTCTCACTCAGTGGATTGGGCGAGGCACAGTTAGAGGGCAGACAATGCCAGAACCCAGGCCTGGGAGTTAATGATAAGGGAGCAGGACTGCAAAGGAGCCTCAATGTGCAATCTCTGCAGGACTCCTCTGTTCAAGTCAGGTCTGAAGGAGGAGTGGGACCCTGAGGATGAGATGAAGATGTTCAGTGATGCACCTGAGGACGCTGAACTCCCAGCTTTCCTGAACCTTCTTGACTGAGAGCCGCAGTCCCCTCCCCTTTGTCGGAGTGGATCTGCATCTCCTTTTGCCTGAAGGCAATTGCTTGGAAGGTGATTCTTGTCTAACTTCAAGATCTACCCTCCGCCTCCACCCAGATCAATAACTGAAGATGGATCTTAGCCTAGCTCAAGGGAAGACACATAACTCCTCTTATGGAAGGAAATAGCTTATTCACTGAAAGAGTTGTGGGAGGATCTAGCTGATACACAAGAGTAGAAACTGGGAAATCTGTATGGAAGTGGAATTTGAGGGTTAAGACTTGGAGTGGGGTGGAATATACGCTGGAAACAGATTTATTGACATGGGGACACTCTCCCATGACTCAGGATTTAATGTTCTGGCAAGGCCTCCTGGAGCCAGTCCTAGCATGCTACTGCAAAGGCCCCTTGAGGATGTCAGAACGGCCTTGGCAGAGCACTGAGGATGGGGTCAGAAGACTCAGAGGCGTGGCTGTGTTAGAATGGATTTATTACACGAGACCAAGAAACCCACCACCTAAATCTTTGTGCCCTGGGAGGGCCAATAGGACACACCATTTTTAAAACAATAATTGTTAAATTTTTTGGCCACACCGTGTGGCATGTGGATCTTTTGTTTCCCAACCGGAAATCGAGCCTGTGCGTCCTGCAGAGGAAGCACAGAGTCTTAACCACTGGATCTCCAGGAATGTCCGAGGACACTCACCATTCAGTGCATCAGGGATGTATGCGTGAGGGGGGTTCTAGCGTCACCGAGCAGGCGGCCGTCCTCTGAAGGCTAGAGCTAATGGTGGAGCTGTAGCCATGGAACTGAGTTCCCCTGTGTCACTGGGGACAAGAAGGTTCTGGACTAGCTGAGGTCTGCATGTGGACGTAATTATCACAGAGAGACGCAAGATGAGAGTGGCCACTAGGGTGCCTCAAAACTCAGGGAACTGTGGTGATTGACGATACACCGTGCTGTTCCTAGGGACGAGGTAGATAGTGGCCAAGTAGGGGATTCTATGACTTGTACAAAGGGGAGAAACAAAAAAAACACACAACTGATGGCTGATATTAGCCATTGCAATAGAGAATCATGATTTCTCACCCACTTTCCAGTTCTGACCTGGTTCTTAAACCCAGAGCCCATAACTGATGGAAAGATCAAGTCCTCTAGAGGGAGAACTTGCATTGCCTCCACAGCATAAGCAATAAATATTTCCTTAATCTTTTCCTAAAGGGACCCATGGCCATTCACCAAAGAAAGAGGAATAGCTAGACCTTTTGAGGGCTACTGGATGCAAGGTCTGAACTATCACTGATGTTAGGCAACCTATAACACCTTCAGAGTTCCTCAGTTTAGACTGTGGGTATGTGAAAGCCAGCTGATAAATGGAGTCCTGATTCTGTTCACTTTACAGTACCTCTGATTGGTTCACAGGCTCTTCTTGCAGACATTTCTCTACCCTTGTGTGCATTATGGGGATGGATGTACTTAGATATTGGCAGAACACTCACATTGGTGCCCTCACTGTGGAGCAAGAGTTTTTATGGTAAGAGAGCCAGATGGAATCTTTCTGGAACTCCCTCGCCCCGCCCCACCCTATAACCAAGACAGAAAGTCAAAAGCTAGGCAGCTGGAATTGCAGAGATTAGTGCCACCCTCAAAGATCTAAGGGACTTCCCTGATAGCTCAGATGGTAAAGAATTAGCCTGTAATACAGGAGACTCAGGTTTGATCCCTGGGCAGCGAAGATTCCCTGGAAAAGGGAATGGCAACCCACTCCAGTATTCTCGCCTGGAGAATTCTGTGGACAGAGGAGCCTGGTGGGCTACAGTCCATGGGGTCACAGAGTCGGACACAATGGAGCAAATAAACACGCAAAGATCTAAAACAAGACCTAGAGGGGGTGGGATGAGGGGGGTGGTCAGGGGGAAGCTCAGAAAGGAGGGAATCTATGTATACTTACAGCTGATTCATGTTGTACAGCGGAACCTAACATAACATTGTAAAGCAATTTCCTCCAATTAAAAATAAATAATAACAAAAAAGAAAAACAATGTGCAGGGTTGTGGTCTCCACTGTATCCCTGTTCGGTTCATCCGTGTGGCCTCCTCATTTGGTTTATTGTTCCTATTTTCAATACTTCTGTTAGTATTGCAATTTGAGGGGTTAAAGTGTGCCTGATTTATCAGCTTGGGATCCCACAAATACATCATCTCAGACCAGGAGACTCATTTCATGGTGAAGGGTCAGCATGGTTATGAGACATGTAATGCACTACTATATAACACACTGTTGGGGAGCAGCTGGTCTGACTAAATGCTGGAATAGTCTATTAGAGGTTTAGGGAAGGTGCCAGTTTGGGAAAGACACTTTGTAGGGTTGCGGTAGTGCCCTCCAGGATACGGCACATGTCTTGAAGCAACAGCTTATGTATGCTGCTGTGTTTCCCAAAGCTAGGATACGTGTGTCTGGAAAACATGGGATGGAAGTAGACTTGGGTCCACTCACCATCATTTCTGAGCTTCTCTGGTGGCTCAGTGGCAAAGAATCTGCCTGTCATGCTGGAGATGAGGGTTCTATCCTCGGGCTGAGAAGATTCCCCTGAAGAAGGAAATGGCTCCCCACTCCAATATTCTTGCCTGGGAAGTTCCGTGGACAGAGGAGCCTGGTGGGCTACAGTTCATGGGGTCGCACAAGAGTCAGACATGCTACTGCTGCTAAGTCGCTTCAGTCGTGTCCGACTCTGTGCGACCCCATAGACGGCAGCCCACCAGGCTCCCCCGTCCCTGGGACTCTCCAGGCAAGAACACCGGAGTGGGTTGCCATTTCCTTCTCCAATGCATGAAGGTGAAAAGTCAAAGTGAAGTCGCTCAGTCGTTTCCGACCCTCAGCGACCCCATGGACTACAGCCAGGCCCCTCCGTCCCTGGGATTCTCCAGGCAAGAGGACTGGAGTGGGGTGCCACTGCCTTCCCCGAGTCAGACATGACTTAGTGACCAGACAACAACAGCAGGCATCATCGTTTCTCGTGAGGCTCCTGGAGAAGGCGTGCTTTCTGTTGCCACAACTCTAGGCTTTAGTGCAGGAAAGGCACTGGTTCTCTCAGCAGCTACTGCAGGACTCCACTCTGGGGGACACTGTGAGCAAGCCTGGTCAGGCTGGGTTCTTCATGCCAGTGGAACAGCAAGCAAAGAGAGAGTGGGGGTAACTGACCATGATTTCCACCAAGAGGGGGAGTTACTGCTGCCCAGTGAGAGCAAGGAGGACTCAGTCTGGAGCTCAGGGATTCACTGGCACAGGCATGATGATATTTCCATGCCTGATGGAGCTGCAGCAACACTGCCTGAGGCAGGTAAGCAAAGCAAGGGCCCACCCTTCTCCAGCAGAAAGCAACCGACCCAGGCCAGCTGAAGGACTGACTGAAGGTGAAGGAAATGCAGTATCAGTGGCAAAAGGTATAATTTATGAGTACCAGTTGTAGCCTCAGGACCTGTTGTGGCAGTTGGTATTATACCTTGACCCACTAGCTGTCCTGCCTGAATAATTTTACTGAAACCACTCCATGATTCTTGCCCGGAGGATCCCCATGGACAGGGGAGCCTGGTGGGCTGCAGTCCATGGGGTCCCAAAGAGTTGGACGGGACTGAATGACTAAGTACAGATGGTCTCTGGGCTTCCCTGGTGGTTCAGATGGTAAAGAATCCGCCTGCAATGTGGGAGACCTGGGCTGGATCCCTGGGTGGGGAAGATCCCCTGGAGAAGGGCGCAGCAACCCACTCCAGTATTCCTACCTGGAGAATCCCCATGGACAGAGGAGCCTGGCGGGCTATAGTCCATGGGGTCGCAAAGGGTTGGATACGACTGAGCAGCTAAGCACAAAATGAGCAGATCTGAGCACTGCAAGGGTGGACTGCAGCGGACCCTTTCTGTGCCCCCTGCCTCATTCCCTTAGCTGACCTGATTTCAGTGCAACTCCGGTGAACAAATCTGAGCCTGTCGCCAGCATCCTATCTCAAGCATAAACAGGAACGTCTCTCTGCTTTTCTGACTCAGGGCTTTCCCTAACGCCAGAGGTGTGCTCAACTCACACGTATGCAGCATGGGAAGTGCGGAAAATGAATCCCTCTGGGGACCACCCTCAAACAACGGGGACAGGAGTCAGGTGAATGCTCCAGCCTCCTTCCTTCAAAAGGATAGTTCTGAGGTTCATTCTGCACGGTTATTCAGACAGCCCTGAGTTTTCTGTAGAAATAACTAGGTCAATAATCTCCTCTTGATTGGTTTTCTCTCTTTGCCCGCCTCACACCCGCTACTGCCTTGCTCTAGTTCCCTGAGATTATCTCCCAGACATAAGACCTGCTCACAGGACCTTGTTTCAGGCTCTGTTTTGAGAGGAAGCCAAGCTAAGATATTGATTTCCCCCTTTAGGCTTGTTAATCCTATTCAGATTTTTCATCTGCATCCGTTTCTCCCCAGTTCTCCCCTGACCACCAGGTCCAGGTAAGGGATCTCTCTTCTTATGGCTACACTTCCAGCACCAAATAGTGTACCTTGTCTATAAAAGGCTCTCAGCAAATATTTGTTGAACAAATGGCTCCCCTAGTGGACTCTTCCCAGCAGGAGAAGAGTCACTGGAGACAATTGTGAGGCTTGCCACCCTCTGATGCGATGCTGCAATCTCCGAAGACGCCAGTGCCGGCTCCCTCCGTGGGACAAAAGTCCATTATCTGCTCGTATCAGACTCTGATACACCTCAGCGAGGGGCCTGGGTAACCAGGCTGGATGAGTGCTGCGTGGAACACCACCTCCCCCACCCCCCTCCTAATGATAATGGATAGAAATTGAATTTTATGAAAAAGTAATCTGCAGCTTAGAGAACAAGCAGGGAGGAAAGGGGAGGGATTTGATGAGATGGGGGGGGGTGGTTTTAAGGGCTATCAGAGGGAATGAAGGAACATGGGAACCGACAGGAAGAGTCAGGTAGGAGAGTCATTCAATTAGGGAGGCTGAGACAGTAGCGGGATTTTGTCCCCTTCTGTTCTCTCTCCCCACCCGCCCCAGCTCCCACTCTATCCTTTCCATTTCGTCTGTGGGTATTTTGTCTCTGTTTGTGGGGTGGAGGGGAGGGGGACTAAGACAGACACGGCAGCAGGGGGGTGAGCAAAAGACACTCACACCACAGAATAAATTACCCCACCTGTGAGTCAGAGAATATTGGCACCAGGAGGGAACAGGAGGGGCGGCGCGAGGCTGCAGGAGATGCGGGGGTGGATGAGCCCTGGGTGCCAGCGTGGCCATGACCCACTGCATCCCGCTTTGACCTCCTTGATGGCCTCCTTGGGAGTCGTGGGCCAGTCGTGATGCGTGAGCCTCACTGTTGTATGAGGCAAAGTAGGGAGTCTGGATACATGTTACAGAGAGGAGAGCATGCTGGTCACGGGTCCAGTGGTGCGTGACCCCCTCACTGGGTGTGTCTATGAGTGATCACATTACATCCCAAGGGCAACCTCACAGGTTCCCATTTTCAAGATGAGTTGAGTGAGTCCCATAGGGATGAAGGGAATTCCCTGGGACTCACAGCTGGTGAGATAACGGATCCACTCCCCGAAGTCGCCTGCAGAAACCGTGATGACCGATATGTCTCCTTGTGATTCAAAGGTGGTAGGGCTTCTTCGGCGGTCCAGCGGTAGAGAGTCTGCCCGCCAACGCAGAGGACGTGGATTTGATCCCCGGTCCGGGACAACCCCACAGGCTGCAGGTAACTAAGCTGGGGAGCCACGATTACCGAGCCTGTTCTAGAGCCTGGCTCTGCAACAAGAGGAGTCACTGACACGGAAAGCCCACGCACAGCGACAAAGACCCGACAGCCCAAAACAAGCAAATAAGCGGCAAAAAGAAGACGGTGAGTTCAGGGGTGTGACCGGGACAGGGCAGGCCTGTAGCCTTGCTGCATTGCCCACAGTGAGCCAGCCATCCTCACACGCCTATGCACACCTCAGCTGCCTCCCTGCAGTTGCCTGCCCCTGTGGGTTCTCACCAGCCCCTCCTCCTCCCCAGGCCCCCTCTCTGGGCTTCAAGCTTCTCACTCACACACTCACATGCCCCTGCTCCCCACCACCATTTGCAAACAGCTAAGTGGAGCTCAGCTTGAGCCTGATGCTTGGTGATGATGAGTTTCCCAGCAGGGGAAGGGTTTGCTTAGCAGAGACAAATACCAAACCAGCCACATTAAATCTTCCTGCTCATCCACACTCAGAGATGCAAGGAGGCCCAGACAGCAGTTTTCGGGAGAGCAGCAACAGAGTAGAGTCAGAGCAAACAGAAACCCCAGGGGGTTAAATGGAGCAGTAGAGATGGTGGAGCAGGGCTGATGGGATAATGGAGGTGGGTATGTGCGTGGCCATTAACAGGCAGATGAAATGACAGACCGCAGAGGGAAGAGGAGGCTGGCTTGGGAAGCAGAGGAGTTGGGTTCCAGCCCTGGGTCTGCCCCAATCACGGGCTGATTTTAGCTTCAGAAACTTCCCTCAACTTTTTTGTTATTGAGAAGGGGAGGCTTGGATTACTTTTAACTTCAGCTAAGCTGGCGTTTAACTAGCCGACAGAGTCGTGAGCCTACTGCAGGAAAGAGACTGTATTTTAGCGCAGCTCCTGCAGACTAAAGGGGCTCTGTGATCTATTCATTCAACAACCGTGTAACCAAGCCTTATGCTAAAGGGTGGGTATGTAGAGGTGAATAAAACTCATCGGAACCCTGCCCCCTAGGGCTCCTACGCCAGTGGGGAAGGAGACATTTGTTAATAATCCCATAAATGCCTAAGTCATTACAGGCACAATTGGTGCTGTGAAGGGAAAGGGGTGAGGTGCTGGAAGGTGGCACTGTGTGGAGGTTTCATCTGGATTCTAAGTTTGGGGTGTTGAAGCTGAGATCTGAAGAGTGAAGCGCCACAGAGCCTGGGAGCCGTAACCATTGAGCCCAAGTGCTGTAACTGCTGAAGCCCTCACGCCCTAGATCAGGTGCTCCCCAACAAGAGAAGCCACTGCAAGAAGCCCACGCACCACAGCTAGAGAGCAGTCCCCGATCGCTGCACTCCCTGCAAGAGGAAAACCCTTGCAGCAACAAAGCCCCAGCACAGCCAATAAATAAATAAATAAATAAAATAATAATTAAAAAAAAGAATACTGGAGTGGGTTGCCATTCTCTTCTCCAGGGGATCATGGCAACCCAGGGATCAAAATCAGGTCTCCCCCGTTGCAGGCAGATTCTTTATCATCTGAGCCACCGGGGAAGCCCCGTTGTATAAGTATTGCCAAACAATTGAATTAAAGCCTCCCCGCTCCCCTGTCTTGTGAACCATAAAAAAACACATCGGTGGGGCCAGTGGGCCTCCAGTGTGCAAACTCTCCCCTCATCTGATAGATGGGTAACTGGGTCTAGAGAAAGCAGGCACCTTGCCCAGGGAAGCAGGGGAGGCACCTTACCAGGGGCTAGAATTCACACCCTCTAAGCGGGAGTGTTCAGGGTGTGCTAGACCCGGTTAGACACAGATGTATTCAGAAGGCATGGACCTGGCTGAGCTCATGGTCTAGGGGGAGCAGGCCCAGCCTCCCCCTCAGACACAGTGTGACAGCTGTTAGAGGCTGGCCCTAAAAAAGCTCAGGAGAGGCACCCCAGAGCTTCTGGCACAAAAATACCCACGGGGTGGAGCTATCCAAAGAGCTTTCCGGTTTCCTGTGGGCCTTAACAGGCCAAAGGCTTTCTGGTGCTCAGGACCCCAGCCTCTGAGGGGAGTCTCTGTGGGGACAGGAGGTCCTGAGGACCAGCACCACTCCCCACTGGAGCCCGGGACACGGGAGCACAGGCGGGCTTCCTCAGTTTGCCTGGCAGAGGCACAGCCGCACCCACAATTTACGGCCCACTCGCTGTCGCCTAATTGCCCCATCAGTGTTTGCTGTTGCAGGGCTAGGTTGAGGATGGATGGGAGCTGTTATGGGCCTAATGGCCGCAGGAAAGCATGGTGTTTACAGTGTTAAATAGCCGGGCCCACCCAGGCTCGGGGGCCACCCTCCAGGGTAGGAGCTCCGTGCATCCAGGCTGTTTTTTTTTTTTTAAGATTTATTTGTTAATTTTAATTTTTTTGTGCGCTGGGTCTTTGTTCCTGCATGTGGGTTTTCTCTAGTTGCCATGAGCAGGGGCTACTCTTCACTGCGTTTCAAGGATGTGTCATTTGGTGGCTTCTCTTCCCGCGGAGAACGGGCTGTAGGCGAGAGAGCTTCAAGAGCTGCAGCTCGTAGGCTCTAGAGCACAGGGTCAGCAGATGTGGCACACCGGCTTAGCTGCTCTGTGGCGTGGGGGATCCTCCTGGACCAGGGATTGAGCCCGTGTGCCCCGCATTGGCAGGCAAACTCTTAACCCCTAGACTACCAGGGAAGCTCTAGGCTGGGTTTTGAGAGTGGCTTGGGAAGGGACTCCCCATGAACCCTCTGTCTCCTGCATTTCCTCTCCAATGTGGGCAGCAGAACTTTGTGTTGGAAGCATGGGTCGGGAGCTGGTCCTTTCCTTCTCCTCTCCCTGGGCCTCTGAGCCAGTTGGAAGCTTGCAAAGGACAGGGGCTGTGCCCCTAACAAACAGACTGGAGCTCCCAAGACAAGGGCTTGTCTCCCCACAGGACTGGGAGACTCCCACTGGGTTAGGCTGTATACTTGTCGTCCTACTGGGGGCATACTCAGGATAAAACTCTCTCCCTCTCATCAGACTTGGGGCTGCCTCCTAATGACATATCTTCCTCCAGCAGCCTGTGATTTCTCTAAGGGTATGTGCTCTATCTCCCCACCAGAGTTCCTGGGCGTGAGGACTCCCTTCTTTGGTTCTTTCCCTCCTTGAGCCTCAGCTTCCTCATCTGTAAAATGGACTCCCAACACTCTCAGTTTTTTGTTTTTGTTTTTGTTTTCTTTTGTGGGAGGGAAAGGAGATCCAGCCTTGCTCTTCACAGCGTGGTCTGCACACCAGCAGCACTGGCATCACCTGGGAGCTTGTTAGAAATGCAGAAGCTCAGGCCTCAGCTCGGACCTGAAGAACCAGGATGTGATTTTAACAAAATCCCAGGTGACTGGTTGTGCACGCTGAAGTTTGAGAGATGCTGATTTACACCCGAAGATAATCAGAGAGCCTCAGTGCATTTTGTTTCTCCCTCACCCTCATTTTGGTTTTCAGGGTCAGTGCAGGGGCGTTGTAGCCCGCATGAATGGGTAGAGACAGGGACCAGTCCCAGGGGCTAGTATTCAGAAGGCATTCAACAAATACTCGTTGAATTCAAGAAGGGGTCATTGCATCTGAGTTATTTTGCAACCAGCTCTGTTCACTGGACTTTGACCTCTGCTGTGTCTCTTTTTCTCTCTAGATTTTACCCTGCCATGCCAGCCCCGGGGTGGAAGGGTTAACTTCTAGGAGCGGGAAAAACTTCCATGTCACACTAGACAGTGCCTGCTCAGGCCACGTCACTTGGGGATTTGGTAGAGAAAGGGTAGTGGACAGGCATCATGCTGCTTCCAGAAAAGGGACCCCACACTCCTGAACATAGCGTCAATCCGCTGTGTGGGGGCACTCAGGCCAGGTACCCATCTGCACCCTGTGTGGACTTGCTGTGCAAGCCAGGGCAAGTGATTCTCCCTTTCTGGGGAAAGGGAGGGTAGCCCCTCTAAAATACATGGGCTCAGAGGCTGTGCCTCCTGACCTCACACCCTACTTGAGTCCCATATGCAGGGCCCCCTAGGAGGGAAGGCTAGCCTATGCCCGAGCGTTCCCAGGGCAAGGAGTGAGTTCTCTCCCTCACGGGGCAGCCTCTCCACCTGTGGACCATGTGCCAGAATTACAGCCTCCCTGTATTTCACTTCGATTTGACTCAACAACCACAATCAAGGCAGAAGCTCTGAGAAGATAAGACATCGCCCCTACTTTCAGGCAGTATTCGGGAGAGATGGGGTGAGTGAGACCCCTCTAACTCAGGGCAGAATGTGATTACCGATTTGATAAAGAGGTCCATGATCTGGGGACAGGGCAAAGAGACGGTTTGTGTAGGTGTGGAGGACTCAGGGACATTGCATGCAGAGGGGGTTATTTGAATTGGGCTGTGAAGACGGGGTAGGATTTCAGTGGATATATTGGCCTTCTTGGATGAGCCTTGAGTCCACCGGTCCTCGCCGTACTCACTGCCCCACCCTGGTTCCAGCCTCAGCCCTCCCCGGTGGACCAAGGCCCCGACCACCTGCCACCACTGTCACTTTGTCACCCATCCCTCACTCATGCCAGGGCGAGTGTTTGCTCTCGGTCATCCGTGGCCGTGCTGCACGCCCCTTGGCACGGTGAGACCCTGAGGTTCTGCGTCTCACTGTGACTCTATTCCTCAGGATCCAGCAACTGCAGACTGCTCCGAGTCCCCCACGTGGGCGTTTTCTTTATGGCTGAACCACAGCACGTGCGAATTCCTTTGCTGCAAACAACCTTCTCCCAGCTACTTACCCACCTGCTGAACTTTTCTTATCTTCCGGGACCCAACCCTGTGCTCCAGGGGTCCTTTGGAGCTCTTTCTCTACCATCGCACCCACCACGCTACATTTTAATTACTCGTCAGTGAGACAGCCTTCCTTTGTTACACCAGGCAGGAGCTTGTTAATCTCATCCTAGTCAGTGTTTTATTAGTAGTGCCAACAGTAGACACTTGATGCATGCTGAATGACCAGATAATGAAGTTACTAAGTGGTATTTAGTAACACAGCCTGGGCATAGGCGTAGAGAGGGGACACCCTGTGCTAGAATGGGGGGAGGCCTAGGAAGGGGGCTGCATACGGTAAGTGGAGGCTGCGAACCTGTGAGTCATCATGCTACCTGGTGCGGAGGGAACTCTAGGCCCTGGGTCCTCGGCTGGGAGCTGGGGGTGGCAGGGAGAGACCAGGAACCTGCCCCGGATCTCTCAGGCTGTTTATTGAGATTTGTCCCCAGAGATGAAGGAGGGGAGGGATGACTTAGGGGCAGCAGCTCTCAGATGCATCCTTATCCAGCACAGGGCGCCCGCTGGCTGCCCGTATATCAGGGGCGTGTCATCTTGTTGCTCGCTGGAAAAGGAAGTGCAGGAGATAATTGTGCCTCCTCGGGAAGAGATATGGGCGGGGGCAGCAGCATCTTTCTTTCAGCTTTGGGAGAGAGAAGAGATGTCTACTCAGCATCCTTCGCCAGAGTAGGGTGGGGTGGGGAAGGGTGTTTAACCCTTTTCTCTTAAATGCTGTCTGCAAAGTCAGTTTCCAAAGGTGAATAACACCTAAGGAGTTCAGAATACTTCAAAGAGGCTGTTTGGGGCTAAGAGGAGAGGTAGAGGATCCATAGAGTTTCAAGGGGGCAGTGGGCCACTTGGGAACAAATATCAGTGTAAAGAATGGTCATGCTGGCCGTGTTAGCCTTTCACGTCTATCCCAGTGTCTTTCTAGACGCTCCAGTTTCACGTTCTGAGGTAGCTCCGGGCACCTCTTCCTCTTTCACCCAGGGGGAATCTGACCCCTGGTCCAAGGCTGGAGGCTGGCTCAGCAAGTACAGGAAGGCCTCTTTCTCTGGACCAGACAGCCGTCCCTCTCCATCACTCGATTAGCTTGATTTCCAAATGAGCTTAATCATGCCATCCTCCTTCATGGCCTTAGTCTGCAATTTCCACTAATTAATGATTGCAAATTGCTGAGTAACGAACCACTCGATGGTGCAGCTGTTATTAATGGCTGGGAGTGGACCTAGATTGGAGTTTGAGGGAGAGGGGGCATTAGCCTTGTGTTGAGGGAAATGTATGCTGGGGACAGGGCTGGCCGCCCACCGGGAGGGTAGAGTGAAGGCTTGATGACCCTGGCTCCTAGCTGCCCATCACCAGCTTGGGTGACAGGAAGGCTTGAGGTTAAATGACACAACCTTGGTGGTGGTCCTGGGATCCTGGATGCCACCAATGAGGAAGGTGGTGGTCTAAGCTATCTCTAGAAACGGCAGATTGGGAGGCCGCCTAGAGTGTGGCCAGCTGGAGCCATGGAGTGATATAGTGAGACAGCTGGCAATGGCTGGGAGAACAAGGCTGGGCCACCAGCATGTGCTGGGAACAGATTTCAGGTGCTCAGAGCTGGCTCAGCCATGCAGAAACACCCACAAAGCAGCTGGGCTCCAAGGCAGCCTGCATTATGGGCTTCACTGGGACGTGACTATGGGCCCACTGGCAGACAAGGGAATGGCCTAGTTTATTCTGCCTAGAAGAAGCTTGCAAGCCTCATGAAGAAAGCGTTATCTAAGTAGGAACTCTGAGGCTGAGAAACACCTAATTCGCAGTGAGTGAGAGAAGGACGCTTCAGGAGGAGCTTCAGCAGAGCAACAAATGCGAGTGTGCTACGGTGGCAGTGAATGGCCCAGCAGCGCTGGTGGGTGGGATGAGGTGGGGTGGGTTTGTAAGAGCTCTGGAGCATGAGCTGGTTGCAAGCAGCCAGCCTGGAGTCTGGGCTTCCCTGGTGGCTCACATGGAAAAGAATCTACCTGCCATGCTGGAGACCTGGGTTCTGTATCTGGGTTGGGAAGATCCCCTGGAGGAGGGCGTGGCATCCCACTCCAGTATTCTTCCCTGGAGAATCCCCGTGGACAGAGAAGCCTGGAGGGCTGCAGTCCATGGGGTTGCAAAGAGTCGAGCACGACTCGGCGACTAAAGCACTGGAGCCTGGGGTCGTGGTCGAGTTTAGGCTCGAGTCAGACCCGTCCAGGTTTGAATCCCGACTCTGCCACTTCGGGACTGTGCTCTGGGCATGTGGCTTAGCTTTCTCTGAGCCTCATTGTCCTCATCTGTAAACTCATTACTCACCTTACAATAAAAATTGCTCTGAGTAGCAAATGAATGAATGCAGATAAAGTGCTTAGAGTGGTGCCTGTTGGACTTCCCTGGTGGTCCTGGGGTTAAGAATCCACTGCCAGTGCAGGGGACGCAGGTTTAATCCTTGGTCTGGGAAGATTTCACTTGCCGAGGGGCAACCACGCGTGTGCACCACAGTTACTGAAGCCGGTGAGCCCAGAGCCCCGGCTCCAGAACAAGAGAAGCCCCCGTTTACCGCAACTAGAGAAAGCCCGCTTGCAGCAACGAATACCCAGTGCCGCCAACAATAAAAAGAAAAGTGCCTGTCATGGAGAAGGTACCCTATGGATGTTAGCCATCGGTGTTACAAGTGCTCTGTGGCACCCAAGCACGACTTTCTGAGGGGGAAAGATGTGATCAGAGGAACCAGGGACAGCACCTGAAGGGCATCCAGAGATGGGATATTTGGGATTTTCTCAATGACTGGGAGCTACTCCTGGTATTGATGAGGAGGGACCTGGGGTGGTAAATATCTTTGAATACACGGGACATCCCAACCAATGAAGAACTGCTTTCCCCAGCATGCCAGTGGCACCTCCGTGGGAAATGCAGCTTGGATGGCTAGGGGTGGCTCTGGGTGCAGTTGGCTTGGAGAGGATGGAGGTCAACTTCAGCCTGCAGTGCACTGCGTGCCACGAGCTGGGCAGGCTGTCCAGCCACACAAACTTGCCCATGTCACCCTTTCTTCCTTTTCCCTCCCTCTGTCTTTTCCTCCTTTCTTCTTTCTTTTCCCAATACTGTCAAATTCCAGGGATAAAGTGGTACACAGGTGAGCATCTCAGAGAGCTTACAGTCTAGAGGGAGAGCCAGATCAAAGGGCAGGGATGGGAATGCATCCTGGGTGGGATGCATCCCAGGGTGGGAAAATTTTAAAAGGCATCGAACCGAGGTCTGGGCTCTGAGTTAAGACATTCGGACTGCAAGGAGCAGAGACGTTCACTTGAGTTTCCTCAACAAATGGGACATATCTGTAAAGCTACAGTAGCAGGGTTGGCAGGAAGGAATCCTGTGAGATGTTCAAGATTCAGCAGTCATTGGATCTGGGAAAAATTCAGGGTACAGGGATCTGGTTTCCTTGCTCCCCTCGCAGAATCGAGTGTTGCTTGGCTCCTCTGCTGAGTGTATGAATGTGGCTCAGTTGTGTCCCACATGGAGGCTTCTCTCTGGGTCTGCTTCTGCTATCAACAGCTTCCTTCTTTTCTCAACATCTGCACGCCTCACAATTTCTACTTACTCATAACTTTTAAGTCACTCCTGCTCTCTGGCAGCCTCGTGGCCTGACGAACTTTGTGTGTATTTTCCAACTCAAATTCTGCAAGGAGAACCTGACTGGCCAAGTCCAGCCCTTTAAGGGAGGGCCTTCCCGGGCTGGCCACCTCTGAGGAGAGCCCTTGCTTGATTTTCCAATGGCCCATGACCTGATTATGTGGCATATGCTTGACTCAACACAGTGAGCTTCGTCGCCTTGCCCAAGATAGGGGGGCTTTGTTTTAGACCCACACCCTTCCTTCCAAAGCAGCCCAGTGGGATCCTACAACCACATACCTGGCGCTGAGTGCCTTCCTCTCTTTCCAGGAATGATGCTGAGCCAGACTGTGACCATGAAGAGGCGAATTCAGACAGCCACGTAAAGAGCCCCCCTTCCAAACTTCCATTTCCCTACAACATAGCCAATTCCTGCTGTCTCTGGTCCTGAAATTCTGGATTGTTCTGGCCATGTTTAGCCATAATTCAACTGGCACAAAGGCCTGAAGAAATGGGACAAATTTCCAAGTACCCTGTTTATCTCTGGTGGGGTGCTTTCCTTCCCGGATATGTGATGTGGCAGAAAATACAGCCTTTGGGATCAAGAAGCGGCTCCATCCTTTATCAGAATGGAGTCAGGTCGGCTCCTTGAGGCTCAGTTTCTCCGTCTGTGAAAGGGAGATCCCAGTATGGCCATCCAAGGTTACTCCCGAGGGACTGGCTCTTGGAGGTACTCTCTATTATTCCCTCCTCGGCTTAAGGCCGGGGGTCCTCATCAGTTTGACATGGAGGTGATGGCGGTGGAGGTGGTGATGTAACCAGAAGCCGTCCAGATGCTATGATGCTCCCAGGCTCACAGCCCTGAATTTTGAAATGATTAAGGAGGGGGAAGGAGCTGAGGGGCAAGGAAGTTGCTGCTAAGTCGCTTCAGTCATGTCCAACTCTTGGTGACTCCATGGCCTATATAGCCCTCCAGGCTCCTCTGTCCATGGGATTCTCCAGGCGAGAATACTGGAGTGGGTTGCCACGCCCTCCTCCAGGAAGGGGATGCATTTATCTCTCCTTTGCTGCTTCCCTTATATTTCCCCCTGCTCTTCTGTGTTTCTCACTCAGCTCAGCCAAGGGCCTGTCACCCCTATCCGCCCACCCCCCCAATTCTGCTGCAAATGTGATGACTGTTCCGCTCTGCAGGCTGCCTATCTCTGCACACCAGCTTCTGCACGGAAGGATTTTCCTCATTCCTCCTGGGCCTGGAACCAGCAACGCTTCTGATTTCCCCCATGGAGGCTTCATACTCACTGTCTTCTTCCCATCACTTTCTCTTCATCTCTCTGGGGCTTTTCTCTATGTCTCTCACCTTTGGGTCCATTTCTATTAGGACTCATGGCCAAGGTGCCTCCATGGATCCAATTTTCACTTCTGCTAAAGTCTCCAGGAGATGTGTGGACAGTGAAGAACTTCCTGACATCTCGTGTCTCCAAAGCAGTTTGTTAAGCGTCCTTCTGAAAGGAAGGCAGAGGCTGATTTGCACGTAAGTCTGCAGGGTTGCTGGGGGCAGGGGTGAGGGGAGGGCAGCAAGGAAGCAGAACTCAGTGGGAGTTAGGACTCTGGTGGATCTGAAGGCAGTATTGTTCTCCCATAGTTAATTCTCCTCCATTGCTATTGGATAACTTAAAAATCTTTAAGAAAAATTTTGATGCTGAACAACTCTCAGGGGAAAAGAACCCAGCCCAGGTGAAGGATAAGCCACTTTTATCTCCTCATCTCCTCCAGCCTCTGTTAAGACACACTCTTGTTTTGCCTGGTGGTAGCCAGCCTGAGAAGGCATCTCCTTTTTCTGCTTAACGGTATTTTATGTGAAGGTTTGTTTTGTATCCACTTAGTGTGCAGGGCTGTCATTTTTAATAACCACAGCACATTAATACGACCACCGTTTGTTTACTGCTATTGTTGGGCATTTGGATGGTGGCCAAATTTTCAAGCTTGCAAACAGCGTTGCCACGAACATCTTTGTCAAACTCCCTTTTTTCTTTCCCTTTAGATTATTTCCCAAGGGCTGACTCCCACAGGAGAGTTACCAGGTCGGAGGACATGAACACACTGCAGATTGCTTTCCCTGAAAACCGACTTGAGCTGTGGCTCTGCCCCCAGCACGTGCAGGAAAGGGGCCACATGGTGGGGGACCAGGTCTTCTGGTTCTGGGACTAGGGTCTGCTGACCCTAGTCACATTTGCTGTGTGACCTTGGGTAAGTCAGCTCCCCTCACTGGACCTAGATTTTCTTCTCTGTAAAATGAAGGGGTCGGACAGGATGATGTGTGTGTTGGGGACCACACTAGACCACTCAACTGTGGCTTGATTTGATTGGTGGATGCCGGGGACTCAGCCTCACTGGGTTTGAGATCCTTTTCGCACCTGTGAGGACAATGTGGGGATGACTTCCTGTTGGTTTCAGATGGATGGTCTTGTGAGTATATGTGTTTGGGGTGGGAGCTGATGCTGGGACGGTCAGCCGGGACCCCACGCAGTGATTATCTGAAGCAACCAGCTATTTAGCTGTACTAACTGTTTACACGGGAGAAGGCAATGGCACCCCGCTCCAGTCCTCTTGCCTGGAAAATCCCGTGGACGGAGGAGCCTGGTGGGCTGCAGTCCATGGGGTTGCTGGGAGTCGGACACGACTGAGCGACTTCACTCTCACTTTTCACTTTCACTTTTCACTTTCATGCATGGGAGAAGGAAATGGCAGCCCACTCCAGTGTTCTTGCCTGGAGAATCCCAGGGACGGGGGAGCCTGGTGGGCTGCCGTCTATGGGGTCGCACAGAGTTGGACACAACTGAAGCGACTTAGCAGCAGCAGCAACAGCAGCTGTTTACACTGGCATCCAGGCTTGGCATCTTTGCTGGACTGGTCATTTTATTGTTGTTCACTCATGTCTGATTCTTTGCAACCCCATGGATTGCAACACACCAGGCTTCCCTATCCTCCACCAGCTCCTCAAGTTTGCTCAAACTCATGTCCATTGAGTCGATGATGCACCTAACCATCTTATCTTCTGTTGCCCTCTTCTCCTCCTGCCCTCAATCTTTCCCATCATCAAGGTCTTTTCCAATGAGTTGATTCTTTGCATCAGGTGGCCAAAGTATTGGAGCTTCAGCTTCAGCATCAGTCCTTTCAATGACTATTGTTTTGAATGTCATTCCTGAACATACAGGAAATGTTTGAGAGACAGAGCTGGGTTTGAATCCAAAGTTGACACTTGTTGGCTTTGTGGGATTTGAGCAGATGACTTGACATCTTGGAACTTCAGTTTCTTCACCTGTAAAACAAGAATAAAGATACCCACTGTATAAGGATGTACCAGAGAGTTAATGAGTTAATGCATGAAAAACAGTATGATAGTGACTGGCTGGCTGGAGCTCTCAAAATTTATAATATTTTCCAACGACCCGGTGCCCTCCTCAGTCTGGTGTGATGCTTCTCAAGCAGGAGGTCCACAACCCAAGTTATTGCTGCCTTCTCTCCTCTAGTGAGGATAAACTGGGCAGGGTTCTGCCAGGTGCCTGGGAAGGGCCTTATGACCCTCAGGGTGGAGCCCAACCCTGGCCATCTCTGGATTCTGTTCACCATGGGCCCCGAGCCGGGCTGACCATGGGCACCCTCCTGTCGACACTCCTTCCCTCTGTGCTCACTGACCCCTCATGGATCCTCTGGGCTCCAGTGGCAGTTGATAGAGTCTGAGACCAGCAGGCCAGCCAGCATAAAGGCAGCCTGTGCCAGATTCTCTCATCTCCGACTTCAATCCCAACCTTTGATCTGCATTCCCTCCACACATCCTCAGAGTTCCTGAAGCCTTTCCTGAAACCTCCAGCTGTAAGAACTGGGATCCTTTGGAAGGCTCTGAGCCAAAGGAGTACGTCAAGGCTGTATATTGTCACCCTGCTTATTTAACTTATATGCAGAGCACATCATGAGAAACACAAGCTGGAATCAAGATGGCTGGGTGAAATATCAATATCAGATATGCAGATGACACCACCCTTGTGGCAGAAAGTGAAGAGGAACTAAAAAGCCTCTTGATGAAAGTGAAAGAGGAGAGCGAAAAAGTTGGCTTAAAGCCCAACATTCAGAAAACTAAGATCATGGCATCTGGTCCCATCACTTCATGGGAAGTAGATGGGGAAACTGGAAACAGTGTCAGACTTTATTTTTGGGGGCTCCAAAATCACTGCAGATGGTGACTGCAGCCATGAAATTAAAAGATGCTTACTCCTTGGAAGGAAAGTTATGACCAACCTAGACAGCATGTTCAAAAGCAGAGATGTTACTTTGCCAACAAAGGTCCATCTAGTCAAGGCTCTGGTTTTTCCAGTGGTCATGTATGGATGCGAGAGTTGGACTGTGAAGAAAGCTGAGCACCAAAGAATTGATGCTTTTGAACTGTGGTGTTGGAGAAGACTCTTGAGAGTCCCTTGGACTACAAGGAGATCCAACCAGTCCATCCTAAAAGAGACCAGTCCTGGGTGTTCATTGGAAGGACTGATGCTGAAGCTGAAACTCCAATACTTTGGCCACCTCATGCAAAGAGTTGACTCATTGGAAAAGACCCTGATGCTGGGAGGGATTGGGGGCAGGAGGAGAAGGGAACGACAGAAGATGAGAT
This sequence comes from Oreotragus oreotragus, assembly GCA_006410675.1. Lineage (NCBI taxonomy): Eukaryota > Metazoa > Chordata > Mammalia > Artiodactyla > Bovidae > Oreotragus > Oreotragus oreotragus. Next base: position 197,098 of record SJYX01016032.1, read on the forward strand.
GTCTGGATGGCATCATCAGCTCCATGCACATGAGTTTGGGTGAACTCCAGGGGTTGGTGATGGATGTGCTGCGATTCATGGGGTCTCAAAGAGTCGGACACGACTGGGCAACTGAACTGAGCTGAACTGAACTGAGCCCACTCTCAGAGCCAAGCTTCTGCCGCTGTGACCTGTCCCTACCTCTTGCCTTGGCCATGGGCCTGCAGCCAGCTCTGCTGGGCTCAGCCTCTGGGGCTTTTCCCACCATTCATCATGGAAGGTGGATTTTTCCAGAATGCTTGCCCGCCAGGACTGCTCTCCTTTCCTGCCCCTGCCAGGGGATTGTCTGCCTGGGGAGAGAAACTGGTGGGAGAGCCTTCTGGGGGTGGCTCACCCAATGGGAGAAGAAGCTGGGTCCCCGTGGCCAAGAAGCTTTCCGGCCCACAGGTTTGACAAGGGTGATGGCCTCACTCTGGACAGTAAACCATGGGAGGGGTTGGGGGAGGTGAGTGAGGAGGAGCAGGAGGACTTTTGGGTCTGGGGGCCGCAGAGGGTTTTACCAACCTCTTGGTGAGTTCCAAAAGCACGGGCAGCCCCCTCCCATGCTGTTCTGATGCCTGGACAAGGGGACACACACCAGGAACTATGCTAAGTCCACAGATGAGTACCAAGGGGGCCACCAGAAGCATTGTGCCCGCCCTTCCTATTCAGGGACGGGCCATGAGGTCTTAGGGCTGAGGTCTGCAGGAGGGCCCAATGCAGACACTCCCCACCTGCCAGGCTCCCTTGTGAGATGGCCAGACCCCTTGGTGGGTGGCAGCTCCAGGAGAGAACAGCAGGGCTTTTTCTCATTCTTCCCTGAAGTCTAAGCCTTCCCAATCAATCTCCTGGCACATGCTTCCTCCTTCTGGAATGGGGAGAACATAGAAGAAGCATTTGCCCCAGATCCGCCCTGTCCTCTCCACCCTCCTTGTTGGATTATGGTGGGCGGGAGCCCTGTGGAAAGGCGGCCGAGCTACCACAGCCTTGTGTCTTTGCGGTTTAGTCTGTCCATCTGTAACATGGGGATAGGAAGACACCTGGGTGCTTGGCTCTGCTTGGGACAATGCGATCCTCGCTTCTGCAGTCGGGCTGGCTGTTACTGTTGGGGGAGGAGGGAGCAGAGCCCCTTCACCCAGAGACCGGAGGTTTTTCTTCTGACAGTAAGCCCAAGGCAGTAGACTCCCATTCCTAAAAAAAGTCTTCCCAGGTCATGGAGACAATGCAATTAGCAGCCTCTTTGTTCAGGGTGTTAATTAACTTGTTTCTTCTGAACACACCTTCTTCCAGGTACAGCCCATCATCTCTGGGGTGCTGGCAGGGGGAAGGCAATTAGATCCTCGTTACTGTGCAATTAATTATGGCTTGAAAACTGCTCGAGGATGCTGGAAGGAATTCCTTGACAGCATCAGCCCCAGGAAGAGGCCTGGTTTAGGGGTAGGACTGAGCTGAGCCTAGATTGGAGGATGGGAGAAATGACGTGGAACCCAGTTCAGGGCATTGCAGAAAGGCAGATCTGGGCACCTCCTTTCCCTGCTCTAGAACTTCCACTGGCTTGCTGGTCCCTATCGAGTCAAGATTAAACCCTCTACTTGACTATTCAAGGCCATCTATTATCTGGCCTACTTCACCTTGGCACGTCATCATTGCAAATACCTGTTCCTCCCTGGAGAATTTTCCTGAGGGCAAGAGGGTCTTAGAGAGAGCAAGGGGACTTCCCTGGTGGTCTCATTGGGGTGGCTGCTCTTGTGGAGAACAGGCTGTACGGAATGAAGGCTTAATAGTTGCGGTGCGTGGGTTTAGTTGTCCCATGGCGTGTGGGATCTTTCTAGACCAGGGATCAAACCCATCTCCCCTGCACTGGCAGATGGATTCTTAACCACTGAGCAACCAGGGACATCCAGGGCTGAATCTTTTGAAAGATACCTTAGAACTTCCACATGAAAAGGTCCAGGAGGAGGTATATTCATTCTTCATCATGTGGATGTATCCTCGGATTTTGCTGTGCTCTCTGTCCTCCACTATTTGCCCAGACAGGCTGCCCATGAGCTTTGTCCACAGGGACTATGAGTTGAAACTGAATAACAGCACAGTTGTGCTGTGCCACATTGTGGAGGTTGGCACACTGTCCTGTCTCTGATTACATGCAGGCCCCCAGCTGTCTCTGTTGCTTTTTTGTAAGCATGGTTTCTGCAGTTGATCCAAGGGGAAATTTAGACATCCTCCTGTCATAAAATTATGGATCACAGAAAAGAAATAAATTCAGTAGATGACTTTAAATTCTCATAATAGCAAGGTTAGAAAAAAATTATATGTGTTAGTATACTGTATTGGTGTTTTTCTTTCTGGCTTACTTCGCTCTGTATAATTGGTAAGCATGGTTTCTGCAGTTGATCCAAGGGGAAATTTAGACATCCCCCTGTCATAAAATTATGGATCACAGAAAAGAAATAAATTCAGTAGATGACTTTAAATTCTCATAATAGCAAGGTTAGAAAAAAATTCCCATTCTGTTTGGAAACAAACTCTACTTTCTATTGAAATAAAAAATAACTTATATCTCACCATTTGGGAGTCAAGTGAGCTGCCTCTCAGGAAGAATATGTGATTCATCTTGTATGAGTGTGGTGTTTGCATGAGGTGACTGTCATGCAGACCTGCCAGGATTCTCAAGCAGAGGCACAGAGAACTTTGGAGGCAGCTGTTTCTGTCAATCTTCCGCCAGACTTTCTAGTCCTAACACCTTCCTAATTCGTACCCAGTGGCTCATTCTCTGTCTGGTCTCCCTGATCTTGCTGGTGACCAACACTCCTCCCTAAACCTCTCTCCTCCAGTTGGTTTCTGTGACTCTACACTATCTTCCTTGCCTCTGGATTACAACTTTTCTGCTCTCACACCTCTGAAATGATAACATTCTCCAAGGTCCTGTTTCAGGCTTCTTTGGTTTCTCTGGCACACACCACCCTCTGACTAGCATGTGGACTCTCGGCTTAGAGCATCCCTACCTGTGGTTACCATAAGCCTTTGCCCTGAGGTTTAGGCCCTGACTTCCCAGACACTGCTCCTGACCTACCCAGTGTCCAGCCTGACATTCATTTGCTCTGGAATTCCTTTGTGTTCCTTTCCCTCTGTCTTGATGGACAGTTGTTATTTTGCTGGCCCTTCCTGGTCCTGGGGATAGCCTGGCCACTGTCAGTTGTCTGGTGCTTTCTTGCTGCACTGGCCTTCATCCAGAACCTGAGATGGGCCTCTCTCACTGTGTGCACTTGTCCAGTTCCAAGTCCTGGCTCTTCCTGGTCCCCCTCCTAGCCATGCTTGAGAGGTGATATTCTCTATCAGATGGTACATTGTCATTTAATATTGTAGTCTTTATAACCTAGCACACTGTCTTGCATATGGTTTATTTTCCAATAATAGTTCAGTTTAATTAACAAAGATTCAGCAAATTGAATTGGAGCTATTATTCACTATACAAGGATAGCACCAGGTAATGTGTATAGAAGATTCTAGAAAGAAAGACTGGGAAAAATTAAATTTGGCAAGAAAATGTCACTTAAGTGCCTCTGGAAATTTGTTTGTATTATGTAGAGAAGGTTTTGGATCTGTGTTTATCATGTAAGGATGTGGGGACGAAGAGAAATCAAGTAAGTCACAAAATTTGGTATTTTTCCTCTTTCAGAAAATTTGTCTTTTAACTAAGTATGATTCTAAGATTAAATTAGTAACTGTGTAGAAAGAATCTCTCAACAACAGTGTTCCCTTTTCCTCTGCAGGAATTTTCTGGGCAAGTTGACATTTTATATTGCACAGTTTAGCAATTGCAATCTAGCATTTTTTATTGTCATAGTTTTCCTGATTTCTCTTCATTATCTGCATGACCATTCAAACTTATATTTGCTAAACATTTAATGGACCTGGTTTTCTATTAACATTCATTTTATTCTAAAAGAAGTTCACTTACTAAATCATTTCCTCTGGTAGAAACAGGTCAATGTTGTGGAAAAAAAATCTATAAAACACTTTTCTAATTATACTCCACTAAAAAAAAATTAATTAAAAACACTTTTCTGTAGTTCTGTTCTCTTTTCAGCTCTCATTTATAATTTTCTAAAGCTGATGTGCCTTCCTTGGGAGACATATTAAAGATTTGAATTGTATATTAAAATAACCATCTGTTTTTCCTAAATAGCTCTATGACATGCATCTAATAGTTTTTTCAGATATTGCTGATTTTGAGGACTGATTTCAGGCAACTGTCAGTGGGCTGGCTTGAGACTGTAGCTGCTTTATGCCAATTGCAAAAATATTCAACATAGACATGTATTCCTGGTGAGGAATTTTATTTTTTTAAACTTTATTCGTTGGCACTGCCCAAATCAGCAGCAGTGGAACTAATTTACATTTCCCTGGTGATGTGGGTTGTCATGTGTGGATATCATGTGTGAATTAATTTCCAACCTATTTCAGTGATGCTTTGGTGTCCGTGGTGAGTTGGCATCCTCTGCAGCTGGCTTGTCTCTTGAATCTGGCTCTGACTTCACCTTGGGTCTCATTTCTGTACTCATTCCTCTTTTGGGACACATGTTCTTTTTCTTCCTACTTGTACTTTGTCTTTTCTCCTTCATAATTCACCATGCCTCCCTTGACGTCTTGGATATTTTGACAATTCTTCTTAAGGCTCATAGAAATTCTCTTCTGTGACAAACCTGCATTAAGGTCTCCGTCCAATCCCTGATTTGAAGTTGCCCCACCCATAGCCACTTCTGAGGCCACGAGACCCCCTGCTTCTGCCCAGGACTAATTAAACTGAGTGACAGTCATAGCCACCTGATTCAGGGAAACCACAGGTAGACTGGATGAACCAAAGTGATTCTTTCTCAGAGGAATTTAGAATTGTAACACAGAAACTGAGCCAATAGGATGATGGCCAATTGGATGATGTGCAAGACCAGGTACAGTCACGACTGGTACCCAAGGGGGGCCATGCAAAGCAAATGCAGCCAGACTAGGAAAGAAGGAAGGGAACTGGAGAGAAGAAGAGAGGGGAGAAGCCATGTGCTTTCTGAGAACATGGTGACTTCTCCTGTATTTGGAATTCAGTCTATCCTTGTCTTGTCCAAACATGCTTCAGGTTTTTTTTTTGTTGTTCTTAAGAAAGATTACCTTTAATTAACTTTCCATTTCATTTAAATTACCTTGAGACAATTTTTATTTCTTTTAACAAAATATCCTTTCTTGTTTCTGCCATCCTACCTGGCTGCCTGAGTGTCTTCTGGGGCTCAGCCTTTCCCCTCATTACCTGCTCCATTTGAGGCAGCAACATTGTCATAGGGAAAACATGGGTGACTGAGGGTCACCTGCCCACTTTGTTAATCAAAGTAGTTAGTGATAACTGCAACAGTGCTGTGTGTGTATTAAATCACTTCAGGCATGTCCGACCATTTGTGACCTTATGGATTCTAGCCCACCAGGCTCCTCTGTCCATGGGATTCTCTGGGCAAGAATACTAGAATGGGTTGCCATTCCCTTCTCCAGGAGATCTTCCTGACCCAGGGATTGAAACCACATCTCTTGTGTCTCCTGCATTGGCAGGAAGGTTCTTTACCACTAGCACCACCTGAGAAGCCCGCCTCAACAGACAATCCCTCTGATACACCAGAAGTATATTTCTCATTTGCCTAAAATCTGATGTGGTTTGGGAGGCCTTCTTCCATCCAATAACTACATTATCTGGAACATGGGAACATTATGGTTGCCAAAGTAGGAAAAGAGACAGAGATGGAGGAGGCAGAATAACTCATAATTGCATTGGGTTGGATTGACAAATGCCATTGGGTGCTCTAATCACAAGTCATTATACAGAACTCATCTTAACTCTATGGATATGCAGGATGCATAAGGGGGTACACAGAACACTGGATGAGTCCCAGCTGTTTACGCTGTACTCATGTTTGCCTACTGTATCCAATGGCTTGGTCAAATGCCCTGACAACGGACTGTGGGGAAGCTTGGTGGGTGAGACTTCTGGGTTACTGCTGTGTACTGCAGACAGTATAGCTGTTCAAGGAGACAGCAGGGGAGGCTGCCAAGCCTAGCAGGTAAGAGCATGAGCTGTCAAGGAGCCAGGCCAGACTGGCTTGATTGGACACTCCTTCCCCAGGCCTAGAAAGCTGCAATGCCAGACTTCTGATATACACTCCCAGGTCACCCTGCATTTGCCCACCTCCCAGTCACACTTTCAGCACAAATGTGGTATGGGTCATTCAACAAAGGAATGACTATTAAAGAACATAACTTAAAAAAAAAAAGTTTAACAGAATTTATACTTTGAAGTGGTTCTGGATCAAAGGGTAATACAGCAAATGATTGCGAACATGGCCTCTTGTATTGGGATCCTTGGGTTGAAGTCTCGGCTCTGCTGTTTGCTAGCTATGTGACCTCAGGTAAGATTTAAGTTTAACAGAATTTATACTTTGAAGTGGTTCTGGATCAAAGGGTAATACAGCAAATGATTGCGAACATGGCCTCTTGTATTGGGATCCTTGGGTTGAAGTCTCGGCTCTGCTGTTTGCTAGCTATGTGACCTCAGGTAAGATTTTTAACTTCTGTGTGTCTCGCTTTCCTATTTTCTCAAATTTAAAAGTGACAGTGCTTTCCCCCAGGTTTGTTGTAAGAATTAAATGGGCTGGGATATACAAAATGCTTAGGGGAAAGCCTAACACATGATGTGTAGTTTGCATTATTATTATTTAAAGTGGACATGTTGGTCGGCTGTAAAATTATTACATTTCTGCTACTTTGAGATGAAACACATTGGGANTTTCTCAAATTTAAAAATGAAAGCGCTTTCCCCCAGGTTTGTTGTAAGAATTAAATGGGCTGGGATATACAAAATGCTTAGGGGAAAGCCTAACACATGATGTGTAGTTTGCATTATTATTATTTAAAGTGGACATGTTGGGAGGCTGTAAAATTATTACATTTCTGCTACTTTGAGATGAAACACATTGGGAAATCCCTCTAGGTAGTTCTTTCAAATACAAGTCATGATCATATAAGATTAGCATCTCACAACTCTTTTTGAATTGATTAACTGAAGGTGTCATTCATCCATTTGACATGTTCTCCTTACATGTTAGGCTCCAGCCTAACTAAAGTACTTCTCATTCTTTCAATGCACTGACTTCTGCTCTGTCCACTTCCATGTGTCTGTGCCTGCAAATGCTACCTTTTCTCCAGTTACTATGAGATACTTGCTATGAAAGAGCCTTACTACTATCTACAGTCAGCTTGCCTTCTTGTGCCTCAGATCCCATCCCTTCTTATCTTCTGAAAAGCTTTGCTTCTTCAACCATCAGTTTCCCTTGACTACTTATTCTTTTCTACTAGCAGTAAAATATTTTGTGATATTTCCTATCTTAAAAAAAATCTTTCTGGACCAAAAATTTCCCTCTAACCAATACTTCATTTCTCTGCTTTTCTTTGTTACAACATTTTGTACCAAATTATCTATATTCACAGTGTCCACTTTCATTTCTCCCAGTTTTCCAGTCTAGTCAAGCTTTTGCCCCCAACACCTTACACAATTTCAAAGACCACCAAACAACTCCATGTTGCTACAACCAATGACCAAATCTCAGCCCCCATCTTAGATATGTGACACAACTGATAAATTCCCTCCTTTCAGAAATATTTTCTTCAAGTCGTTTCTAAGTGATACTTTTTTGGTTTGCACTTATTTTCAAGTGCNCCTTACACAATTTCAAAGACCACCAAACAACTCCATGTTGCTACAACCAATGACCAAATCTCAGCCCCCATCTTAGATATGTGACACAACTGATAAATTCCCTCCTTTCAGAAATATTTTCTTCAAGTCGTTTCTAAGTGATACTTTTTTGGTTTGCACTTATTTTCAAGTGTCTTTGTTAAAACCTTGTTCTCTTCCCAATCTTTACTTATGGCTGGGGTGGGCTTAAACTCAGTTCTTAGCTCTCTGTTTATCTGCTTTTGCTTCCTAAGTCATAACATCCAGACCTATTTCTCTAAATTCTCTCTTACTTTGATGGCTTCCCAATGTATACTCCTAGCCTTGACTTTTCTCCTGAATTCCAAAGTTGCATATCCTAAAGAGTAGCCAAACACTGATGTTCAGTCAGTAACTCCAAGTTCACTTATCTAATGTTGCACATGAATGCCAGTCCTTTCTCCTAGTGCTCCCAGACCTGTTTCTTCTTTCCTGTTTATTTCAGTAGTAATAGAAGCCATGAAATTAAAAGATGCTTACTCCTTGGGAGGAATGTTATGACCAACTTAGATAGCATATTCAAAAGTGGAGACATTACTTTGCCAACAAAAGTCCATCTAGTCAAGGCTATCGTTTTTCCAGTGGTCATGTATGGATGTGAAAGTTGGACTGTGAAGAAAGCTGAGCACCAAAGAATTGATGCTTTTGAACTGTGGTGTTGGAGAAGACTCTTGAGAGTCCCTTGGACTACAAGGAGATCCAACCAGTCCATCCTAAAAGAGATAAGTCCTGGGTGTTCATTGGAAGGACTGATGCTAAAGCTGAAACTCCAATACTTTGGCCACCTCATGTGAAGAGTTGACTCATTGGAAAAGACTGATTCTGGGAGGGATTGGGGGCAGGAGGAGAAGGGGACAACAGAGGATGAGATGGCTGGATGGCATCACTGACTTCATGGACGTGAGTTTGAGTGAACTCGGAGGTGGTGATGGACAGGGAGGCCTGGTGTGCTGCGATTCATGGGGTCGCAAAGAGTCAGACATGACTGAGCAACTGAACTGAACTGAACTGAATATCATCATTTACTCAGTTGATTAGGTTACAAACATTGACACTTTCATCTTCATGCTTTCACTTCTCACCTTCAGTTCATCGGCAGATCCAAGTATTTGCACCCTCAAGATATATCCAGAATCTGACCTCTCTGTTACAACCTTAATCCAAGTCATTATCACCTCTGTTTTGTGATGCTTTGATCATTGATGCTGGGAGGGATTGGGGGCAGGAGGAGAAGGGAACGACAGAAGATGAGATGTCTGGATGGCATCATCAGCTCCATGCACATGAGTTTGGGTGAACTCCAGGGGTTGGTGATGGATGTGCTGCGATTCATGGGGTCTCAAAGAGTCGGACACGACTGGGCAACTGAACTGAGCTGAACTGAACTGAGCCCACTCTCAGAGCCAAGCTTCTGCCGCTGTGACCTGTCCCTACCTCTTGCCTTGGCCATGGGCCTGCAGCCAGCTCTGCTGGGCTCAGCCTCTGGGGCTTTTCCCACCATTCATCATGGAAGGTGGATTTTTCCAGAATGCTTGCCCGCCAGGACTGCTCTCCTTTCCTGCCCCTGCCAGGGGATTGTCTGCCTGGGGAGAGAAACTGGTGGGAGAGCCTTCTGGGGGTGGCTCACCCAATGGGAGAAGAAGCTGGGTCCCCGTGGCCAAGAAGCTTTCCGGCCCACAGGTTTGACAAGGGTGATGGCCTCACTCTGGACAGTAAACCATGGGAGGGGTTGGGGGAGGTGAGTGAGGAGGAGCAGGAGGACTTTTGGGTCTGGGGGCCGCAGAGGGTTTTACCAACCTCTTGGTGAGTTCCAAAAGCACGGGCAGCCCCCTCCCATGCTGTTCTGATGCCTGGACAAGGGGACACACACCAGGAACTATGCTAAGTCCACAGATGAGTACCAAGGGGGCCACCAGAAGCATTGTGCCCGCCCTTCCTATTCAGGGACGGGCCATGAGGTCTTAGGGCTGAGGTCTGCAGGAGGGCCCAATGCAGACACTCCCCACCTGCCAGGCTCCCTTGTGAGATGGCCAGACCCCTTGGTGGGTGGCAGCTCCAGGAGAGAACAGCAGGGCTTTTTCTCATTCTTCCCTGAAGTCTAAGCCTTCCCAATCAATCTCCTGGCACATGCTTCCTCCTTCTGGAATGGGGAGAACATAGAAGAAGCATTTGCCCCAGATCCGCCCTGTCCTCTCCACCCTCCTTGTTGGATTATGGTGGGCGGGAGCCCTGTGGAAAGGCGGCCGAGCTACCACAGCCTTGTGTCTTTGCGGTTTAGTCTGTCCATCTGTAACATGGGGATAGGAAGACACCTGGGTGCTTGGCTCTGCTTGGGACAATGCGATCCTCGCTTCTGCAGTCGGGCTGGCTGTTACTGTTGGGGGAGGAGGGAGCAGAGCCCCTTCACCCAGAGACCGGAGGTTTTTCTTCTGACAGTAAGCCCAAGGCAGTAGACTCCCATTCCTAAAAAAAGTCTTCCCAGGTCATGGAGACAATGCAATTAGCAGCCTCTTTGTTCAGGGTGTTAATTAACTTGTTTCTTCTGAACACACCTTCTTCCAGGTACAGCCCATCATCTCTGGGGTGCTGGCAGGGGGAAGGCAATTAGATCCTCGTTACTGTGCAATTAATTATGGCTTGAAAACTGCTCGAGGATGCTGGAAGGAATTCCTTGACAGCATCAGCCCCAGGAAGAGGCCTGGTTTAGGGGTAGGACTGAGCTGAGCCTAGATTGGAGGATGGGAGAAATGACGTGGAACCCAGTTCAGGGCATTGCAGAAAGGCAGATCTGGGCACCTCCTTTCCCTGCTCTAGAACTTCCACTGGCTTGCTGGTCCCTATCGAGTCAAGATTAAACCCTCTACTTGACTATTCAAGGCCATCTATTATCTGGCCTACTTCACCTTGGCACGTCATCATTGCAAATACCTGTTCCTCCCTGGAGAATTTTCCTGAGGGCAAGAGGGTCTTAGAGAGAGCAAGGGGACTTCCCTGGTGGTCCAGTGGTTAAGAATCTGCCTGCAGTGCTGGGGACATGAGTTCGATCCCTTGTCTGGGAAGACTCCATATGCTGTGGGGCAAGGAAGCCTATGTACCGTAACTACCGAAGCCGGTGTGCCTTAGGGCCTGTGCTCCGCAGCGAGGGAAGCCACCACCGTGAGAAGCCCGTGCACTGCAGCTAGAGAGTAGCCCCAGCTTGCTGCAGCCAGAGAAAGCCTGGCTGTAGCAAGGAACACCCAGCAAAGCCAAAAACGAATGTTGTTTACTAGCTGAGTTCTGACCGACGTTTCATGACCCCGTGGACTGCAGCATGCCAGGCTTCCCTGTCCCTCACCATCTCCCAGAGTCTGCAGAAGTTCTTGGCCATTGAGTCAGTGATGTCATCCAACCATCTCATCCTCTGTCATCCCCTTCTCCTCCTGCCTTCAATCTTTCCCAGCATCAGGGTCTTCTCCAATGAGTCGGCTCTTCGCGTCAGGTGGCCAAAGTGTTGGAACTTCAGCTTCGGCATCGGTCCTTCCAATGAATATTCAGGGTCGATCTCCTTTAGGATTGACTAGTTTGATCTCCTTGCAGTCCAAGGGACTCTCAAGAGTCTTCTCTAGCACCACAGTTTGAAAGCATCAATTCTTTAGTGGTCTGCCTTCTTTATGGTCCAGCTCTATTTATTTAATAAATAAATATTTTAAGAAAAGAAAGGAAGAGAGAGTAAGAGTTTTGGACTCAGATAAGCTTGGACTCAACTAACTAACCTCCTAGGGCTTCAGTCGCTCCCCTCCCTGCCCCCAGTGCAAGGACAGCCCCCAAGCCTGCCTTACAGATAATGTGTGTCAAGCGTCCGGCCTGGGTGAGTCTCCTTTGCACCCACTCCATGCTCAAGTCATGGTCACCAGCTAGCCTTTGCCTCTGTGGTAATGAGCGTGCCTCACACAGGGCCTCCTGTTTTCAAACTAATTCCCGTCCTAGGTCCTTCTGTGTCTTTCACCTTGATCCTCGGAGATCCCCTGGACTCAACCTCAGAGATGGTGGTGGTGGTTCCCAGGTGCTCCCATGGGGCATTTTGAATCACAGCCATGCAGTGAGGGCTCCCTGGCATCTAGGGGACAGGACTGAAGATTCCAGACGTCACGTATGTGAAACACCTGTGTATACTTGCTGGCACTACAACTTAATTTGGTGTTACTTATGCTTCTGCTATTTGGGGGCCTGAGTTTATATATTTATAAATGTGTTATATGTATATGTGTGTGTGTGTGCATGCGTGCAGAAATATACAACATTTGCCAGGAATGCAGCCGCCAAGAAAATGGAAGGAAGACTGGATTTTGTTTTGATGAGTGCTCTACTGAGAACCATTGGCCAGTTGGAAAACTACGCAGTGGACAGCTATGCTGGTCCTGGTGTCAGAGTCCCGAAAAGAGCCCACTGACCTGACAGCGTTTGTCGCTTTGTCCTCATGATGTGCTCAGCTGCGAGTGAGACTGCTTCAGGCATCTTAGTGGGCGGGGCATGCATAAGCATTCATACACAGCAACGTGCATTATTTCATTATCTTTTCCCTCATTTATTCTTTGTTTAGACGACAAATAGGTCATATTCTCTGAATTTCATTTCAAGAGGGCATTCCAAAACGTTTGTTACAGACAGCGATGCTGATAAACGCGAGACTAGCCCAGCTGGAAGAAGCCCTGGTCGGGTCCCTCCCTGCGTGGTCAGTATGGGGGTCTCGGGGGGCGGTCGTGGGGCCCAGGCTGTTTTTTCAGATGTCCACCTCCCCACCCCCTGCACCCGTGCTGCTCTGTGTGTGGGTCTGTATGTACATGTGACTACCACCTGTGGGCTTTCTGGAGTGTGTGTCCCAAGGTGAGCCAGGCGGCCTCTCCTCCTGACGGCAGGAACGTGAAGATGCCCACCCGGCCCTGTGGCACACCTGCTTCCGGGGGCACCTGAGCGAGCCAGGCTGCCAGCTGCTCCCACTCATGGCCTCAGTCTTTCAAACAAGAGGGAAGCGTGTGTGCAGCTTCAGGGGGCGCCCGCCTCCCAGCCGCGCTGGGCGCGGTCTGAGAGGGACAGCCATTCCAGCTTTATGGAAAGCCTCCCGCCCCGCCTGCTCCTGCCAGCTGCCCTTCCCCTGGCCATCCGGCCCAGGCCCCCATTCCCGCCACACCCCTCCAGTCCCCAGCTCCTCTCTGGATGAGCCCTTTAGCTGGAAGAGGCATCATCAGGGTTTCCGCGGAGCTGAACAGGAGCAGCCCTGCCCCCAGCGCGTGCGGCCCTGGGCACCTCCCTTCCCTCGTGGGCCTCCCTCTCCCCGTCTGCACAGTCCAGGTGCTCCTCTCTCCCTCACGCTTCTCCAGGCCACAGCACTGGTTCCCAATCTCCAGTCTTCCTGCCACGTCCTTCTCCCTTCTCTTGGGCTCCCTGCAGTGCACGGAGTGAATTAATTAGAGTGAATAAAGGGCTTCCGGAGGCATATTGCTTCTTCCTCCCATCCCAGGCCTGCCCCTACCCTGCCACTCCATCTCCCGGGCTGTGCTTGCCCCATAATACGGGAACCTAAGTCTCAGAACGGCAGTGCCCACCTCTGGGCGTGCAGGGCTCTCACCCCACAGCTGATTAGCTGGTGGCTCCACATGATGGCTTTGGGCTTCCCTGGTGCCTCAGAGGTTAAAGCGTCTGCCTCCAATGTGGGAGACCCGGGTTCAATCCCTGGGTTGGGAAGATCCCCTGGAGAAGGAAATGGTAACCCATTCCAGTACTCTTGCCTGGAGAATCCCAAGGACAGAGAAGCCTAGTAGGCTACAGTCCATGGGGTCGCAAAGAGTCGGACACGACTGAGCGACTTCACCTTCACCTTCACCACGTGATGGCTTTAGGGGGTGTGGGTGGGGCTGGCCGCCTTGCTGCTTATCTGTTTTTCGGTCTCCAAACAGTGAAGAGTCTGTCTTGGGATTTGGGAGGGCAGGGCACCGGGGCTGTGCTGGGAAATGCTAGGGATATTAGTGGCATTCCTTTTCTTCATGTTCTCACTTCTTGTGTCTTCCTGTGTGTGTGCATGGGTCTGTGTGTGTGTGTTTAGGGACAGGCTAAACTAGGTCTCCTTGGACGAAAAGTTATGACCGACTTGCTGCTGCTGCTGCTGAGTCACTTCAGTCGTGTCGACCCCATAGACGGCAGCCCACCAGGCTTCCCCGTCCCTGGGATTCTCCAGGCAAGAACACTGGAGTGGGTTGCCATTTCCTTCTCCAATGCATGAAGACAGCATATTAAAAAGCAGAGACATTACTTTGCCAACAAAAGTCCGTCTAATCAAAGCTATGGTTTTTCCAGTGGTCATATATGGATGTGAGAGTTGGACTATAAAGATTAGTAGGCTACAGTCCATGGGGTCGCAAAGAGTCGGACACGACTGAGCGACTTCACCTTCACCTTCAGTACACCTAGGAGAAGGAATAATCTTTGAAAACTATCCTGGCTTCTATGTGTTTCCTCTAAAACTATAATTCCTTCCCTTTAAAATACCTTATATAACAGCATTCAAAATGTTTGGGGGCATTTCTGTATGTTTGATTTTTCTACACAGTTTGTGTTTTAACTGACTTAACATCTTGCCTAAAACTCTAGAAGCCAGATTCTGTCTAGAATGGAGTTTAAGTCTCAGCAGGATTCTCTTTCCTGAGGGGAAAAAAATAGTTCTTGTCATTCCTGTTTCAGATCAGGGGGAGAATGGCCAGGAGATTTCATAGGTAGACTCCTTTGGTCAGTATGCTTAATTTCTGAAATCAAAATTTGCCTTCACTGGTCTGGAGTGTGAGGTTGATATTTATTCAGCTCTCACATTTGAGGGTGAGTGGATGCCCCCATGCAAGAAATGTGGATGTCTGTCCAAGAGGTGTGGGAGAGTCTGCCCTGGTTTCCTTTACAGAGTATTTGTCTCACCGGGTTGATGCATCTGGAGTTCCTCAGCTTCCTTATGAAAATGTTGATGTTTATTCAGCCTTGCTGAGTCTTGACAACGATGGGCAGATGCCTGTGGCCACCTACGTCTCTGGATGGGAAGCTGGCAGCCCTCAGGACCACGTATTCTGCTGTCTGTGACACCTCCCCAGAGATTTAAAAACAGGCTGGTCAGAGTCAAGTCCAGATAGATGATGTGTAAATGTTTAGTCTGAGGTATTTTTTTTTTTAATCTGTGTCTCCTTCTCTTGACAAACTCTCCTTCCTTGGTTTGTTGGTCCAGCTTGGTCCTAACAAGATAAGACAGAGTCTATTTTTCTATATTGGCCTTGCAAGAAGTTAGACTCATTTCTGGTGTGAAGACAGAAGGAAGTTGTGAAAAACTGAAGAGAATGGAAATTGTTAGAGTGATTGTACCTTTTATAAAGATAAGCAGTGCATTCAAAATACACTTCCTAAGCTACATATGATTAAATACACCTTGCACTTAATGCATTTCATCCTGACATCCCAGGGCACTCCAATCCCATACTTCTCACCATGATCCCTGAGCCCCAGGGGAAACTTGGTGTGGTAAAGGATGAATGGAAAAGAAGTAATTGCAATTGGTCTGAGGATGTCCATGGCTAATCCCACTATACCTGGATGATTTTCTTCTTAAACTATAGTTTATTCCATAATTCGATAAGATTCACATCTAAAATTGTCAGGTTTTTTTTTTTTCCCAGCTGTGATTCGACAACTACAGCAGATTTGGAAAATACACAGTTGTAGGCATTTCAAGATCACATTTCAATATGACCCTCTGTGAGCAACAGGCCAACTGGCCAGACTAGTTCAGCTTTTCAAGGCAAGGGCAGAAAACAGTCCCCAAACAGGAAACTCTACTGTGGAGATGATTTTGTAATTCAGGGGCTATGTGGGGAACCAAAGACTTAAATGAAGCACTTGAACTTCCCAACCTTTTGGTATTCTATCATTCTAGTCTAACCATACAGATGGCTTACAGTTAAAAGTTGAAGCATAAAATCTGTTTGCTGAAAGACAGACATTTCCAACTTATTAAATATCAGCACATGAAGGAAAAAAATTACTGGAACCTCTTATAGTTGCTTACTTTGGGCAGCAGCCAAGACAGAACATTCATTATTTCTGGGTAAACCTTTGTGTATCTAAGTAGACTGATTTTCAGATAGAAGGCATGTATAGACTCAGCATCTGGAAAGCTTTCTCATAATCTTCAAAATCTTGGTTCAGTTTTGAACGGTGGACTAACCACAGCTATTGAAATGCTTGGACTGCATTTCCACAAAGGGTGTTTTAGGTGAAGTGAGGCTGGCTTCGTCTGGGCTTCCCTTCAGACCTGGCAGAGCTTCTCCCAACAAGCAGGTGTTGGAACCCACAGAATTAAGGGGGTAACACCTAAAAATGAAATCCACATAGAGCCACCATCCTCACTGGTGTGCTCGGCAAAATGCCCATTCCTTGAACACATAGATTTCTACCCATGTTTCATTTCTATTTACTTGGTTTTTAAAAAAAGCCTTGATATGTGAATACATCTATTTATAAGGTTTTATTCATTCTCAAAATAATGTCAATATAATTTTTCAATTACATTAAGAAGAAAAAAACTTATGTAGAGAGTTGGAATTTTTCTATTTATATTCATATATAAATATGAATGAGAAGGAGAGAGATTTTAAGGAACTGGCTCACTTCGTTGTGGACACTGGCAAGTCTGAAATCCGCAGAGCAGGCTGGCAGCTAGGAAATTCCAGAGAGAGTTGGTGTTGCCGTCTTGATTCCAGAGGCAGTCTAAAAACAGAAAACCTTCCTTTTCTAAGGACCGTGGCCTTTCTCTAAGGTCTTCAACTGAATAGATGAGGCCCAGCTACATTTCAGGTGGTAATCTACTTTACTCAAAGTCTACTTTACTAATTTAAATACTAATCACATCTAAAAATACAACTTCACAGCAGCATCCAAACTGATGTTTGACCGAGCAACTGGTGACCACGGCCTAACCAAGTTGACACATAAAATTAACCAGTACGTTATCTTGTACATAATTCAAATTTTTTAACTTAAATATGCTCAGAGGAGTGTATGAAAAATTACAGACCTACAATATATAAAATCTGGGTTAAAAGCTAGTCATAAATTATTTCAGTTTAATAATTCTAGTTGTCATTGGCTCCTTATAAGATTGCCTAGAAAGAATAGTGTTAGGAAGTTATCATCCGTATGCCAAAATAGGATGTTAATTGAAACCTAAATCAATACCATAAATAAATTTTTCAAAACTATAATAAGGATATAAAGAATCCAAATTTCCACTAAAACTAAGCCCAGTGTGGAAATGATATTGATGTTTAGTTCAAGCTCACTGATGGGTTTTTGAGTTAGAGTTGATTCTCTCTCTCTCCGGAAAGGTCATTAACTTACAGTAAGTTCTTGAACTAGCATTCATTTCTGGGGTAAAGAGTGACATTCTCTGATGAACAGAGTCTTCCAGTTTAACTCTGAAATACCCACTCCAGTGTTCTTGCCTGGAGAATCCCAGGGACAGGGGAGCCAGGTGGGCTGCCGTCTATGGGGCCTCACAGAGTTGGACACGACTGAAGTGACTCAGCAGCAGCCGAGGCAGGAGGGTCTCCTCCTATGCCTGGGGCTCCTGAGCCTGAGTCTGTCAGTTACCAGGCCTTCCAGTCTGTAAACTGGTGGCCTTGTCCTAATCAGTGCATCTCCCCCCACCCAGCCTCTTCCTCTCCAAATAGTGGGGCGTCCTGCTCTGCTGTTGTGGGGCCTGTGGCTGGTGGTCTGGGAGTGATGGAGCAGTTTGGGGTGACTGATCACAGCTGGCTTACCTGAGGCAGGTGCTCTAGGCTGCTGGGTGCTGCTGCCCTAATCCTGTTCATAGATGGCTCCAGAGATGAGCTCCATTTTCAGTGGACCACTGGCCTTCCAGGTTTAGTGAGACACACTTCTCCATGTATTTCCATCTGAAATAGCCTCTCTTGTTCACTCCTCAGAGGCAACAGGATAGAATTCCAGGGGGAGGCCCTTCCTGCTTTCTGAAGCAGAGAGGCTGGGGGAGTCTTTCATTTAACTATTGGGCCAATACTGAAGGATGTGTGTGCATGCTGCTGTGTGCTATGCTTAGTCGCTCAGTCATGCCTGATTCTTTTTAGACCCCATGGACTGCAGCAGCTCCCCACCCCCACCCCGCCCCCCCTCCCACTCAGGCTCCTCTGTCCATGGGATTCTCCAGGCAAGAATACTGGAGTGGGTTGCCACACCCTCCTCCAGGGGATCTTCCTGACCCCAGGATCAAACCCGGGTCTCTTATGTCCCCTGTATTGGCAGGTGGCTCCTTAACCACTAGTGCTACCTGGGAAGCCCCATATTGAAGGGCACTACTTGGTTGAAATTCCAATTTAACTGGGCATCCTGCGTTTCCTTTCTTAAACCTGGAAGGCCACATGGTCCCCTGAAAATAGGGCAAACTAGAGTGATGTGCTTTGCCCTTGGGTGCAGCTGGCTGTGCTCCCGAGCATTCTCATGGGTAACTGGGTGCCGTGAGGACAAAGTGGGAGGGAGAGGAAGACAGGGGTTTCAAGGCTTGATCTGACAGCCTCCCAGCCTCCTCTTCTGCTCCCTGTGTAGCCCATGAGCTCTGAGAAGCTCTGGGCTGACAACGTCTTCAGGAGTCACACAGGTTTTCAAACCCCAGCTGATCTCCGTTCCTGGAGGGATGGCTTCCCCAAGCTGGATTCAGGTGTCTGAGTGGTTGATAAACGGTGAAGTGACTGCACGGCTCTGCTGGGGAGGGAAGGGTGGATCCTGTCCACCATCTCCATTGCGCCCAGGAGGCCGCGGAGGCAAGGCCGCACCGTGAGCTATGGCTTCCAAGCCAGACTGGACCTTGTGTCCCCAGGCTGAACCGTGGAGAGAGGTCCCATGAACTGAGTGGGAGGGCCTGCTTGTTTTAACAGGACTTCTTTGTGCCATCCGTGCTCTTCTGCTGGCATTAGAGCTGGATGGAGTCACTGGTGGTGTGGAAAGACGAGGCGTCTGGGTCCACGAGGCCAGGGCTGTGCAAGAGTGCAAACCCTTCCACATCTCCCCCCTCCCCAGCCTGGATCTGCTGCATGTGGGAGTCCCTCACTCACTGTCTTGTGACTAGCTCCCACCACAAGATCTTGTCTATACCATTGCCCTCTCCTTTCTTCCCGGCCCTCTCTCATCTTTAAATCCTGTACAGGGCGTGTCAGAGCTCAACTGTCTGTCTCCAGTGACTAGTGCATTGCACATAGTAGGTGCTCAATAAGGAGCTGCAGGATAGATGCATGGAGGGATGAAAGGACAGTGGAGTTAGTGTCGGGAGACTTGGATTCAGGCTTTGGCTTGACCCCTACATGGCTGTGTGGCTTAGCCTTTCTGGGCCTCTGTTGTCTACCCTCTAAAGCTGTTAACAGATGGAATGAGATAACAAAGATGACTTATTCTCTTATTAATGGAGTCTCTTTGGCCCTGAATCCTCAGGATGTTTTCTTCCTTTTACCTAGCTGCATGTAACCACAGGAGAACTTGTGGCTACAATTTGTGTGCGTCTTGTCTTCCAAAAAGTGCAGGGTCCGGAGAGTCTTCCACAGTCCACAATGACCCATCGGTGCCTCCAGCCCTGCCTTCTCTCCTAAGCTATTCTAAAGCCTGTCCATCCTTCACCTGAAATTCAAGAAGACAGAATCCAAACTCTATATCCTTTCTCCAAGCTTGCTCTGTCTTCCTTCTTCTCAGTGAATGGACCCATCACTCACCCAGTAGCCCTGTCAGGAACCCAGGGGTCAGATTTTCCTGTCTCCATAACACACAGTCACCAAGTCCCATCGACTTCACTTCCTCATCTTTTCTCCAGTTGGGCCATGGCCTCTGCTCCATCCCCCAGACCTAGGCCATGGCCTCCTGTCCGTGGCATTAACTTCTCTGGCCTCATTCTGAAAGGTATATCTGATTCCATTGCTTCCTCATTAGAATCCTTCAGTGTCTCCCTGTGTATCCCAGGATCACGTCCAAACCCATTCACTGAGACTTACGTACAACCCAGTACACTCTGGCCCCTGCCTACCTCTCCAGCCTCGGCTTTCAGCATCTTGCAGACTCCTGACCCCACTGTTCTGAATGAACTGTCTGCCATCTCAGGGATTTGCTGTTCGCTTTCCCACCCCTGGACCTTTGCACGTGCTGTTCCCCAACTGTTTCCTTGGCTGGCCTCTATTCAAACTTCAGGTCTCTGATTTCTAGAAGCTTTTCTTAGCTTTCTGTAGCCACACTCTCGAGACTTGATCAGGTGCTCCTTCTGTGCAAGTCAGCAATGTCATGCTCTTATCATGACCTTTTCATGTCTTGTTACCAATGCTCACCACAGTGTCATCACTTCCCCTGTGTCTTTTTTTTTAATTAATTTTTATTGGAGTTTAGTTGCTTTACAATGTGTTAACTTCTATTGTGCAGTAAAGTGAATCAGCTTCATGTATACATATATATGTGTGTGTGAGCTCACATATATATGACTCATATATATATTGACTCTTTGTGACCCCATGGACTGTAGCCTGCCAGGCAGCTCTGTCCATGGAATTTTCCAGGTAAGAATACTGGGGTGGGTGGCCATTAACTATTCCACGGGATCTTCCCAACCCAGGGATTGAATCTGTGTTTCTGTGTCTCCCTCATTGGCAAGCAGATTCTTTACCACTGCTCCCACCTGGGAAGCTCCATACGTATCTCCTCTTTTTTGGATTTCCTTTCATACATATCTCCTCCATACATATCTCCATACATATCCTCCATACATATCTCCATACATTTCCTCCAAACATATCTCCTCTTTTTTGGATTGCCTTCCCATCTAGGTCACCACAGAGCACTGAGTAGGGTTCCCTGTGCTTTACAGTAGGTTCCCATTAGTTATCTGTTTTATACACAGTATCAATAGTGCATATATGTCAATCCTAATTTCCCGGTTCATCCCACCCACACGCCCCGCCCCACGTCCTGTGTGTCTTTCCCAAGCTGTGGGTTCCTGGAAGAGACATTGCCTGACTCATCCTTCAGCGTCTGTGAGACACGAGGTAGTCAGAGACAGTAGAGCACAGGGTATAGGAATCCAGACTTCAGCTGAGCCCCATTCGATACACATCTGCAGGTGGCCATTGAGCACGTGCAGTGTTGAGCGTCCACGTTGAGAAGTGCTGTGAGTCTGAAATACACACTGGGTCTTAGAAGCTTGAAAACAAGACTGAAACAACATCTCATTAATACTTTTTTATATTGGTAATATGTTGGCATGATAGTTTTTTGGATATATTGGGTTATGTAAAATATCTTATTAAAACTAATCTCACCTATTTATTTTTACTCTTAAAATAGGATACTTAGAAAATATAAAACTACACACATGACTCCCTTTACATTTTCTCTTGACAGCTTGCCTTGAGCTAGACACCTAGATTCAGATCCCCGCTCCATTACTCCTTGGCCATACAACCTTCGGCAAGATGCTCAGTTGCTCTGTGCCTCAGTTTTCCCACTGTAAAATGAGGACAGTATTAGAATCCTCTATATTTAAGGTTGTTATGAATATTAAATGAGTTAGCTTGTGCTTTGCAGCTAGGAGGGGCACTCTTTCTGCCCCCTTCTGATGTCTGTGTCAGAAATTTTCTCTATCTCTTTTATACTTTAATAAAATTTTATTACACAAATGGTCTGTCTGAGTGATCAAGCCTCGTCACTGTGCCAGGATTGACTTCTTCTTCGGAGGCCAAGAATCCCGGCGTCTTTTGTTGTTCAGCAGCAACCTTCTATCTTGGGGGCTCATCCGGGTTTCTTTAGCACAAGGTAAGGATGCTTGGAGCTCTGCTTGGAGTTCTCCCAGCAAATGTATTTTCTGCTGTAATTTACTAACTCTGCAGCGTGCTTGTGTGAATGAATGACACGCCCTGAGTGAAGCAAGTGAGGAACCCTGCTCTGTGGTTCTGCGGTGACCTCACACAGCTTATGGCAGAAACCCTGTCGGGTTTATACCAACCTGCCAATGGACTTCCCTGGTGGCTCAGACGGCAAAGCGTCTGCCTGCAATGTGGGAGACCAGGGTTCAATCCCTGGGTCAGGAAGATCTCTTGGAGAAGGAAATGGAAACCCACTCCAGTACTCTTGCCTGGAAAATCCATTGGACGGAGGAGCCTAGTAGGCTATAGTCCATGGCGTCCCAAAGAGTTGGACACCACTGAGCGACTTCACTTTCACTTTCACTCACTTTCACTTTACAGCTAGGAAGCCTAGTATAAATATTAACCATCATTCTGATTAGTTACTCAATTAATATTTGTTGAAGAAAGCTTTGAATTTCTGAATCCTAACCTCCTTACCCCACCCCATCCCTGCAGCTATGGCTTATCTGTCATTCAACATTTATTCAACAAATATTTATTGAGAAACTGCAATGAGTCAGGCACGGTGATCGACACTGCAGGCGAGGAAGAACATTTAATCAATTAATTAATTCAGCGAATCTTTGTGGAGCGTATCTTTTGTGTCAGATGTCAGTTGGGCTCTGGGATACACAGAGGCTGAAGGTGGCCCTCTGGGGTCCTTGAGCACACGGGGGAGACAGATCTTAGCGAGGTCATGGCCGCACTGCAGGCTGTGTGCTGGGACGGTGGATGCGCAGGGTGATGGAGGTGATGGGGCTGGACGGGGGTCACGAGAAGCTTCCTGAAGGGGTGGCTGATGCATGAGCAGGGTCGAGCCAGGCAGAGGGAGGCCACGCCTGGGAGAGGAGAGACATTTCCTCCATCATCCATCAGACGCCAAGCAGAGAGAAAGCAGGGTCACAAAGCTTAACCTGAGACGGGCAGCCACATCAATATCAGTCGAGGCGGCTGTTTGTTCCTAAGTGGACCAGCCAGCTGGTTGATTGAATTTTTCACTCATCATTAGGTGGGACCGAATGTAGAAAACACAGCTCTCTAGCCAGGAGCCACGGCATCCTCGGGCTTGAATTTGGGCCCCCAGATGGCCACACCTCTCCAGCACCCCCACCCCTTGCCCCAAAACGCTAGAGACGGACTCCTCAGCCGTTTAGTGCACAGGTGGTAAGTTAAAAGCAGTTTAGCGATAATTCCACCTCCACACTGAAGACTTCCAGAGACTGTTAATGAATTTAAATGCTGGGGATTTTCTCTGATGCCTCATTGCATATGCTTGTTACATTAAGATGCTAATGAGGGATCTGTTGGATGGAGGTGCTGGAGCTGGACCAGGGACCAGGCTCAGTGGCCTGGGTGAGGTTGCAGGCTGGTCAGGCGGTTCTCTCATTTCTCATCGGTGCTTAATCAGTGAACTCTCCACGCAGGTTAACCGGCCTTGTCTTCCCTGGGGACTGAGACTCAGTCAGCCGGCGCTGGGTCGGCTAGCTCCCAGAAGCCTCTTCAAATCAGAAGGCTAATGGGTGCAGACCTTATTATGCAAACAGGGAAGTCATTGTAGGGGTTCCTCGAGGCTCCAGCGAGGGGCTCTGGCTTCCTTGGGGACTGAGTGAGAGCTTCTCAGCTGGTACTAGTGGTAAAGAACCGAGACATAAGAGACGTGGGTTTGATCCCTGGGTCAGGAAAATCCCCTGGAGGAAGGCGTGGCAACCTACTCCGGTATTCTTGTCTGGAGAATCCCATGGATAGAGGAGCCTGGTGGGCTGCAGTCCATAGGGTCACAAAGAGTTGGACACGACTGAAACGACTTAGCATGCACGCACCAGGGAAAGGCTCAGAACATGTGCCCACGTTCTCAGGAGGCTTCCATCTGGAAGGGCAGCACTGTTCATCTGTTCCATCACTTGGGATGGAGGAAGGAATAGAGGAGCTGTCTCTTATACACATCTAGATGTGTATGGGGGAGGGGGACCGAGGGAGCGGGGGCAGGAGGATGGGAGGATTGAGAGAGAGACAGTTACCCTGGCGCTGCGGGGCAGAGGTGCTTCGAGGCTGCCCCTCGCAGGCTGTGTGACCGTGAGCCATAGGTGTCTCAAGGACTCAGTTTCCCCGTTGTAAACAGCCCCCGCCTAATTTCAGTTTTAGTTGTCAATCATACCTCTATCAGGCTGAAAGAACTGTAGGAAAGGTAAGGCCGAAATGAGACCGTGCAGGTTCAACGGCCGGCGTGCGGAGGCACTTAGCGTCTCAGAACGACGTCCTCCCTGCCGGGGCTGCCGGTTCTGCTTCGGGAGGAGAGGTTGGGAGGCAGGCGCGCAGAGGCGGGGGCCCTGCCCGGAGGTGCTGTGCAAGGCCGAGGCGGCGGCCTCCTCCCGCCCTGCCCGCTCCCCGCTCCCCCGGAAACCACTTCCTTGGCTTCCTGCAAATCCACTGACAATTTTGTAAATTTGCTTAAGGATTAAATTAATAAGCTGCTCTTCCTTGGCTCCCGCAGCTGTACAAACCGGCGCTCCTGCGCCCTGGGAACCGCCTTCTGAGGCGGCGTCTGGAGGAAGAGAAGCCATTTCCCAGTGTACATCCTCCTGGGGGGCCCCCAGGATTGACCCCCGTCCCTCCTTGTGCATATACACTGCCCTCCCAGCGCTGGCGTCTGCAAGTGACAGATGGACGGCAGGGGACCCTCTTGCCCTGTGAGCCTTTCTAAAAGTTTTTTTTTACTGGACTCCAGTTGATTCACACTTTTGTGTTAGTTTCTGTGGTACAGCACCGTGACTCAGTTATACACATACAAACATCTATTTTTTTTTTTTTTTAAGATTCTTTCCCTATATAGGTCATTATAGAATATTCAGTAGAGCTCCTTGTGCCATACAGTGAAAAAGTGAAAGTGTTAGTCCCTCAGTCCTGTCCCACTCTTTGTGACCCCGTGGACTGTAGCCAGCTAGGCTTGTCTGTCCGTGGAATTCTCCAGGCAAGAATACTGGAGTGGGTAGCCACTCCCTTTTCCAGATCTTCCCAACCCAGGGATTGAACCTGGCTTCCCATATTGCAGGTAGATTCTAGGTTCTTCAGTTCAGTTCAGTCGCTCAGTCCTGTCCAACTCTTCGGGACCCTGTGAATCGCAGCACGCCAGGCCTCCCTGTCCATCACCAACTCCCGGAGTTCACTCAGACTCATGTNGAGGGGAGTTTGGGAGAGAGTGAATACATGGATATGTATGGCTGAATTGCTGAACTGCTCTGCTCCTGTCTCTTATACACATCTAGATGTGTATAAGAGACAGCAGCACGCCAGGCCTCCCTGTCCATCACCAACTCCCGGAGTTCACTCAGACTCATGTCCATGGAGTCTAGGTTCTTATTAGTTATCTATTCTATATATAGTTGTGTATGTCTGTCAATTTCCATGTCCCAGTTTATCTCTTCCTCCCCTTACCCACTGGTAACCTTAAGTTTGTTTTCTTCATTGTATGAGCCTTTGCGAGTCCCTATCTGTGTTTGTCTTCCTCGCTCAGACTGGGTTCTCGACCTCAGAACTCTGCCTCCCCTATCAGACTGGGAGTTTCTCCAGGTAGGGTCTGTGTCTCCTCTGTCAGATTGCACTTCTCAAATGGGAGCTTGCTCACCTCCCAACAGGTAAGTTTGGGTCCCAGGAACCCTGCCCACCTGTCAGGCTTTTCTGAATGGGGAGAAGATGAGGGGGGAGAGGAAGGTGACCTGGCAGGGCTCCTAGGCCACCTCGTTCTGGAAATTCTAGACGGGAGGATCTTGGGGGTTGAATGTGTGTTCTAACCACAGCACCCTTCCTCCACTTTTACGGCTGACCACTCCCAGGGGAACACAGGATGACATCACGGGTGGAATGGGGTGTGGGAGGGCTCCCCAGGACGGACAGATGCCTCCCACAACCTCAAGATGGCCCCCGTGTGCCGCCTCCAGCCCCCAGTACGTGCTTGGGGGTAGAGGCGTTCATGGCCTCAGTGGCCCACCTCTCTGGTACCACCAGGGCCTAGGCTGCCTCAGGTCCTCAGTTTCCTCTCTCCCTTGCCCAGTTCGAGGGATTTCCAAGCCCAGGTGTGGGTCCTCCTGGGTCGCTGAGCTCTGGGAGCTGGGGCTGGAGTGGAAAGCACCAGCGGTCTGGGATGAAGAAGGAGACCCTCCTCCTCTCTGCCCCCGCCCCAGGCTGAGACCATGGCTGTGCGCCCCACTCCGGGACCCTTCCATTTCTCCTGTCTCTGCCTTCCGCTCCTTCTGCCTCTTGCCACTGCATGAGCCCCCTGTGGAGTAATTGAAGCTGGAGAAATGCCTGCATCCATCCTGTGGCCGCTGTGCTCTGAGCCTTTGATTAAGGGTCAGCGGGTTAACTGGTTGCCATTCAGCATGCAGGTGGGGCTGGGGGCTGCCTGACTCCTCTCCTCCACCCAACCTCTCCTTCCCTAGCTCTGCTGGGAGAACAGCAATGAGATGAGGCTGTCTGGAGGCAGGGAAGAGAGTAAGTGGGGCCCAGAGTTGGTCCATGACTTACCAAACCTCCCTTGCCCCAACCCTGTTTCTGTACATGAGGGACACCCCAGCTAGGGCACCCTAGCCACTCTTAGTAATCCTCAAGCTTCAGGAGACTCACAGGAACCAGAGCTAAACCATTCTGTAGAAGTTCTGATGGTGAGCGTGCAGGCTGTGCTTATATGCTTCCAGGGATGGGGAGCTCACTCCCTATCCACCCAGCCCTTTTGTTCCAGTGTGGGACATCTCTATTAACAGTTCTTTCTTATATCAAACTGGAATCTATCTTTTGATAACAATTCCTTCCTGGACTTTTTTTCTGGCCTTTGAAGACGTGCAGACTAAGGCACGTCTCTTTTCTGTAACTAGCCTTCCAGTATTTTAAGGCAGAAATGTTTGCTCCCTCCGGAGAGCATTCTCTCTGTGCTGTCCAGACATCTCATCTGGCCTGGTGTCCTCCTTTAGATGCTCCATCGGCTTTGGAGTCAAAAGCCCTTGGTCCCTGCTCTGCCATGTAGCAGCGTGGTGCTCTTAGGCATAGCAGCTCATGGCTCTGAGACTCAGTCTTCAGATCTGTACAATGGGAACAGATTGAGTGAGAATGGGTATGGAGTGTCTAGCTATTGCCTGCCACAGAGCAGGTCTGCAAGTCTCCAGGGTCCCTTCCTCTCCTTTATTGAGGAGGTCTCCTTTTCCCAATCCCCCGCCTTCCTTAGAAGGCCTGTCCAGCACCTCTTATGCCCCGTCCCATAAGTCTTCTCTCCATCTCTCCTTTCCCATCTGCCGGCAAGGGAGGCTGTGTTGGCATGAAAAATGGCCTTGGTGATGAGTTTTCCCTGCCACTGAACTCCCTTCTGCCACTGCAGCGGGATGTCCATTTTCTCTGGCCGAGGCCTCCTGGAGAGAATTCTCTGAGGACTGCCGGCTGCCTCCGTCTCCCATCCTCAGTTCCTTTTCTGCCCCCGGAGTCCCCAGCCACCACCCAAGGTTCGGCAGGCACAGGGCGCACTGCAGGGGCCCTATTTCAAGACTTTGTGCTTCTAGAGGAGGTTTTAATTACCCCTGGAGACACATCTGAATTACAGACCCCCACGGGCGTGCACGCACTGTTTATGTTCTGCCTTCAGTAATTGTACCTTTAGTGAACTATGCAGTCTTGCGGAAAAATACAAGTCTGGCGGTGGAATGAGAGATGCTGAGAAGGTCTCGGCTGCCTCCCAGCCTGTGTGTCTCACCAGCTACCCGCCCAAGTCTGCCCCAGAGGCTGGGGCTGGGCGGGGTGCTTTAGTTTGGTTTCCAAAGCACTTTCTCATGAGGCTTCCATCTTCTGCTGTCAATGTGGAGCTCACCCCCTAAAAAAGCACACCCAAGTGGAAGATTGCTTAATGATCACACCCTTCCTGTCCTGGCCCGCACACCGTTCACTGCAACTCCCATCCATACGAGTCTGTTTCCCCAGACCTGGGTGGCCTAAGATCGCCTTGACCTACAGGATGCAGAGCAAAAGGTGTTTATGATTCGAGGCCTCGGGAGGTTTGCAGCTGTCTCCTTTGCTGTCTGGGGGTACTGTCCCACAGGGTCATGCATGGAAGTCAGTCCAGCTACTGCAGGATGGGAAGTCACGAGGGGAAGGAGGGAGTCTCCCTGGTCAATGGCCAGTACCACCTGCCCGATACATGGATGAGGCCAGCTTTGACCCTCAGACTGAATGTAGCTGAAAGGCTCAGCCATTCTTCACAGGAGCCACCCACCCATCCGCAGTATCTGGAGAAATAAGAAATCATCGCTGTTACCAATCATTTTGGGGTGGTTTGTAATGTAGCCATAGTACCTGAAATGGAGTCTGGTGCAAGTGCTGTGTTTGTGGGGGTGATGGCGGGAAGTCTTGAGAAGTAAGAAACTGAGACTGGGGAGGGGGAAGCCAGGCGGGGTGTGTTAATGCCAGGTGGCAGTGCTGAGACTCACAGGGACCCTCTGAGACACTGCCCAGTGTCCCCCGGACCCACCCCACAGAACAGGGAGGAAGGTGGAGGGTTATCCCCAGACGTGGTGGGTTTACTCCCTGGCACCTTGAGGCTTCCCTGTTCATGGCTGGTACCCCCTGGGATGGAGAACTCCCATAGGCCGTGACTTAGGAAGCAGTTGGCCTGCCCATCTGGAGGTGGCCTCTGGGCTTGGCCGAGGGGATGTGGGTGGGCTGCAACCCCAGCCACTGAACCAATAAATCTTTACTGAGCACCAATCATTTCCCCAGCTCCTAGGCTCTGGGAACGTACTGATGGACGGGACAAGTTCATCCACCCTCTGGTGGTTCGTAGTCTGGAGAAAGAGACAAACAAATGAGAATATACGATACTTCTCCTCTGTCTGACTTATTTCACTCAGAATAACAATCTCTAGGTCCGCATGCTCTCCCTTATACATAGACTCTAAAAAGAAATGGTACAGATGAACTTATTCACAAAACAGAAAAAGAACTTAAAAGAACGAACTTATGGTAGCCAGTGGGAGGGAGGAGGGGAAGGGAGAGTTAGGGAGTTTGGGCTGGACACGTACACACTACTATATTTAAAATAGATAACCACAAGGACCTACTCTATAGCACATGGAACTCTGCTCAATGTTATGTGGCAGCCTGGTTGGGAGGGGAGTTTGGGAGAGAGTGAATACATGGATATGTATGGCTGAATTGCTGAACTGCTCTGCTCTGCACCTGAAACTATCACGATATTGAAAATTAAAAAATTATTTTAAAAAATTGAAACTGAATGAGAACAGAAAATCTCCACAGGAACAGTGCTGTCCCTTAGGGAGAGTTTTGGGAATAAATGGGGGCAATTTGATGGTCACAGCTACTATAGGAGGTGTTGCTGGCATTGATGGGAAGGGCCAGTGATTCCTAAACTCTTACAAACCACCCGGGATAGTCCTGCATAACCAAGAGTCATCCCACATCCTGCATGGCTTTCAGATCTCCTGGTTGACATTTAAGTGGGTGAAAACCTGTTATAATTACTTGAGTTGGACCTAACTCCATTTTATATATAAACAGAAAGCATTTGTGTCACAGATTTAATACAGTCTGAATTTCCAGGAATACAACTACCGTGTAAATTGAAGGAAGATTGTATTTTGTTCTGTTGGAAACATTACCCGGAGTTATTCATCACTTTTGGAAAATCACATTTCCGACGGCAATGCTCTCTGTGGTATTTGAGTCCCAGACACAACCCGCGAGCGTCAGGCAGCCTTTGAGGTTGCAGCCCTCGCGCTGATTCAGCGTGTGGGTGCGAGTTCTGACTTCTTCATTCTTGAGTAGTTGAACCTGAGCATTTACATACTGAAATATGTATTTTATTAGGAATGTTCTTTATTTTACTTTTATATTATAGTTAAGGCATTATGTTGATTTATTTTCAAACGATGTGTGTAGGTAGGTTATACAGTCTATGAATTTCATTTCAGGATTGTAAGAGAGCCATTGTGAGCTATTTGTTATAAAACTGGGGGATCTGATAAGGCCGAGAACTAAAGGAGCATTTCAAGCTCACAGCACTGCAAACATAGGGCTTTGGAAAACCGAAGGAGGGGAGTGGGCTCCTGGGGAGGGCAAGGATGGGGGGAGACTTCACCAGGGAGGTGACATGTCAGCAGGCCCCAAAGGATGAGCCCACGGAGCCCCCAGTTCTGAAGGGTGGACGGGCAAAGACTCAGTGAGCTCTCAGTACATGTCGGTTGCATGAATGAATATTTACATTGTTTCACAAATGAACAAATTGTAGATTGAAAATTGGAGAGGTCAACCAAGCTTGATTCACCAAGATCCTAGGCTCTGAAGTCACTGAAGGATCACGTGTTCACATGGCGGTCACGTGTTCACATAGCGAAGGTTTCGGCTCCCCTGCTCCATATCGAGGGCGTATGAGCCCTGCCAGTCAACAGCTATTTACTGAGCATCTACTAGGTGTCAATACTGGGGCCATAAGGGAGAATAAGACAAAGCTTCTCATTGTGGAGGAGACAAAAAATCAACATGGAAATCGGGATTTCTCAGCCTTAACACTACTGACGTTTTGGGCTAGAAATCTCTTTGTGGAGGGGAAGCTGCCCTGTGCATTTTAGGGTGTTTACAGCAGGAAATGGGGAAGAGTTTCTTCTGTCATCACTGTCATTGCCACTACTTCTGATTACATGACCCTTCCACATGCCAAGCGTTGCCCTTTACACATGTTGACACCTTTTATCCTCTCGACCACCTTGTAAGGTGATGTGATTCTTTCCTTCATTTTCCAAATGGGGAAGCTGAGATCCAGAGAAAACAGCATGAGCAAAGTTCTCGAGCTTGGCATGGTTTATGGGCTGAATGATGGTCAGCCTGGCTGGAGCAGAATAAACAAGGGAGAGAGTGGTGGGAAGGCATTGGGGGCTGGGAGACAGGGCATACGGGGTCTTGGAGGCTGTGGGCACCACGGTGGGGAGCTGCATCCCTGCTCCTCTGTGGCTAGGAAAGTGGGAGACTGAGCGCTCTCAGCTGAGCCCTTTGCTAGGTAATGTGGCCAGTGGAAGAGAGCTGTCTGGTCCAATCAGGGAAGTGTCCTGGGTCTGGGGAAGCCATCCCACAGCCAGGACAGGCTGGTGCAGGTGGTAAGGCTTGACTGCCTGCCTGGGATGTCTTGGAAGGACCAACCTACTCCACAGCTCCTGTGGGATCGGCCAAGGCCTCTATTACAACCATCCAAGAGTTTGGGGGGCACTTGTGGAGGGATGGCTGGAGGGCTGATCCATGGAATCCAGGGCTGTTAAGGGGGACAGCATCAAGGGTGACGGATCTGAGAAAGTGAAAGGGGCCTCAACGAGGTCAGTGCTGCTAGGATGAGGGCACGGAGAGGGGTGATGGGCAGAGTGTTTTCAGAGATATTTATAATCAAGATTTCAACGGAGGTGAAGACATGATGATACAGGGTATAGAGAGTGAGCACATGGCAGGATAGAGGAAGGAGACCAAAAAGAATGGAGAGGCCAGTATACTGACGGACCCGTCTTCACGGATGCTGCCGAGTGACCGGAGTTTGATGGAGAAGGCTGTGAGGTGAGTGCTTAGCCCATCAGAGAGTGAGGGCTGTTGCTGTTGTTCAAGATATCGCTGTTGTGTTTTTCAGTCACTACATCACTCTAATGGCAGAAAGCGAAGAGGAACTAAAGAGCCTCTTGATGAAGGTGAAAGAGGAGAATGAAAAAACTGGCTTAAAACTCAACATTCAGAAAACAAAGATCATGGCATCCGGTCCCATCACTTCATGGCAAATAAATGGGAAACAAATGGGGAAACTGTGACCGACTTCATTTTCTTGGGTTCCAAAATCACTGTAGACAGTGACTGCAGCCATGAAATTAAAGGATGCTGGCTCCTTGGGGAAAAAAAGCTATGACAAACCTAGACAGCGTATTAAAAAGCAGAGACATCACTTTGCCCTCAAAGGTCTGTCTAGTCAAAGCTACGGTTTTTCCAGTAGTCATGTATAGGTGTGAGAGTTAGACTATAAAGAAGGCTGAGTGCTGAGGAATTGATGCTTTCGAACTGTGACATTAGAGAAGACAGTTGAGAGTCGACGACTGCAACTAGTGGGCAGCAGGTGGTAGGGATCTGATGCTGAGCCCTTCAAAGATGTTAAAGGAAGATGCCAGGGAAATTGCTGGCAAGTGAAACTGACGAGCAAGGGGTGTGGAAAAAAAATAGATGCTGTTTGAAAGGGCTGTAGGAGAACCTGTGTTCTCAGAGGGGAATCAGTCCTCAAGCAAGAAGGGGAGGGAACCTTCAGAGAAAGTCAAGGAGTGGGTGCATTTGCCAATGACCAGCGGGGATCTGGCTTCCCTGATAGCTCAGTTGGTAAAGAATCCACCTGCAATTCAGGAGACCCTGGTTCAGTTCCTGGGTCGGGAAGATCCGCTAGAGAAGGGATAGGCTACCCATTCTAGTATTCTTGGGCTTCCCTTGTGGCTCAGCTGGTAAAGAATCCACCTGCAATGTGGGAGACTTGGCTTCGATCCCTGGGTTGGGAAGATGCCCTGGAGAAGGGAAAGGCTAATCTCTCCAGTATTCTGGCTTGGAGAATGCCATGGACTGTATAATCCATGGGGGTCACAAAGACTTGGACACGACTGAGTGACTTTCACGTCCACGTCCACGTCAGTGGGGATCCAGAGGGGTAGGAGTGTGGGAAGTGGTGGGAGATAGGGCCCGGCTAGGGGGTGTGCAGGACAATACTGGGATAAGCCCTGGGGACAAAGTGTGGGGGTGTGGGAGGCCTGGATCCAGCTGGGGACAGATTGCATGAGCAGGGGATGATGAGTGGGGTGAGAAAAGGAGGCAGGTGGGACCTATGGTGGGGTTGGTCCTGGAGGCCCGGGTAGCGGCCCTGACCTGTAACAGGGAGTCTGAGAGTCTGGGGGATGGACAGAGGCCTCCCAGGGTTGGGGGCAGCCTGTTAGGCTGGTTTAGGGAGGCTTGTGGGAGGGGTCCTTGGAGGGCTGTGGCAGCTGGGAGTCAGATTTCTTTTCTCTCTGCCTGAAACTGGGTTTTCTCCAGGAACTCTGATAACCCTGCAGCCCTAGAGGGGGGACATTCGTGGCCTTTCTCTCGCTTGGGGCGAGATCTGTCTCCTCCTGGCTTGAGGGTTTCAGGCTCCCCCATGGAAAGGGCTGACCTGTAAGGTATTCAACAGAGAAGAGCTGGCCTCCCCGGGCAGCGGACTGTGTGTCCAGCACTGGGTCATGAGAGAGGAAGCGGGTCCCTGCTGCATGGTTTGCTCACTGATCTGCAGGTGATGGGAGTCATGAGAGATGAAATGAGGATCACCCGGTCAGATTGCGTTCTAGAAGCTTCACCTCAACAGCGTATGCAAGTGAAGGACGCAGTGGAAGAGGGTCCCAGTTCAAAGACTGACTCCAGCGCTAGGAGGCTTTTGGCTCCGCCCAGTGGGTGCTCCTTGCTCCATGCAGGTGGGGGCCAGGGAGGGGGGCCCTCTCCTTGCTGAGCAGCTTCGTGGCTCCCAACCTGGAGGCTCCCTCCCAGCGGCCCCTTCCCCCTAGGGAGGGCTTGGGAGGCAAGGGTGGGCCATTGCTGTCCTCTTCAACACTCCTGGAATCCTGGGGCCTCGGCTCTGGTTTTTAGATGAAAGAAAATGAGGAGGATTGCTGGGGAGCAGGTCTCTGAGTCAGGACCTGGAGTCCAGAGCCAGGCTTGCCGGGGGCCCTTCTGTCCAGGCTCCAAGCCTTCCCAGTGTCTCTTAACCCCCTGGGCGGGAGCCAGTTTGACTGATTCTATTTCTCTCCTGCACAGACAGAGGCCTCTGGGTGCACACGGCTTTGCGTGGGTCTGACAGGGGTGGGGTGGGATGCTCCCCAGCGGTAGACCTCCCAGGTGGTCAGTTCCTCCATGACCCCAAGCTCTCTTTGCTTTCACGGCTGAAGGGTGAGAGCCAGGCGACAGAGCTTCTCCCTCTGAGCCTGGACTTAGGGGTCGCTCTGTCCTCCAAGTCCACTTCCTACTCAGAATGGAGGCCCGGGTGAGTGCCGCGAAGGGGTGGCACCCTGGCTCGGGTCTTAATCTCAGCTCTGCTGCCAGTCTTGTCGACGCCGTGCTCATCTGTCCCAGACAGGAGTCATGTCATCAATGTCCGCTGCTGGGTATCTCACTGCAGTGCCAGGAGGGGAAAGTTGCTCAGTCGTGTCCGACTCTTTTCAAGACTCCTCTCTGTCCGTGGAATTCTCCAGGCAAGAATACTAGAGTGGGGAGCCATTCCCTTCTCCTTGGGGGTCTTTTAAACCCAGGGATCAAGCCCAGTCTCCTGCAGTACAGGCAGAGTCTTTACCCTCTGAGCCACCAGGGAAGCCCAGAAGGTGGGCTTTACTTGTGCCCACTCCACAGATAAGGAGACTGGAGGCACAGAGGGGTGAACTGAGTTTTCCGAGGCCACATAAGTAGTAAGTGAAATTAGTAAGTCTGTTTGAAAACAGACTTTTTGGCTCCAAATCCACTGCTGTTTCTGCTGCCCGGGGCCTTGGTATCCCCATCCGATCAATGGAGGAGTCTGGACTATTAAGCAAGAAATTTCCTCCCTGGTCTAGGTTTTACGCTATCTCAGGGGTGTGACAGCTTTGGGAGCAGAGCTTGTCACGGGGGAATGGAGTTGGGGACACGAAGGGGTGGGAAATGCTTTCGAGTTGGGTCCCCCATGCTCACATTCAACTCTTGCCGTGTATTTCAGATGAGTTTATTTCTCCTGTCTCAGAGGCCCCCGACAGGTTCCAAAGAGACTGTTCAACCTGTAACTTTAAACTTAGTCCTACAACCAGATCTCACCATCTGCAGCATGTTATGAATTAATTTAAAATGAACCTGTAATTATCTCGTTAATAGAGCGATCATATTAAATACATTGTAATTTTTGTGTTAAAGCTTTAAATTGTTAAATGTGAAGTTGTAATATATACCACACCTTTTGTAAGCTGAATTTGGCAAAGTCTCATTGTTTGAACACACTGGGAACCTCACATAATGGAGTGGCTTCTGAGGGGGCCCATGTCATAGGATCTTTCCCAGAGCCCATTCAGAACAGTGGCCTGAAAAGGAGGCAGGCTCTGTATTTATTTCCCAGCTTTCTCTTTAATTATTATTATTTTTCCTTGTAAAGTGCTGCACATTATCCGAGTTTGAAGTCCACAAGCGATAAAAAGCCTGCAAACTCAAAGCAGAAGGCAATCAGAAAGCAGGACAGATGCCGTGACTTCTCACGATTCTAGGGAAGCTTAGGGCTCAGAGGCCAGTGTGGTGGGGACATGTGGTCAGTCAGTGGGACACCTGGACATGTAGGGCTGGAGCGTCAGTGCCTGTTAGTGTGTGGGGGCACCCATATGGGAATGGGCTGGAAATGGGGAAGAGGTGGGGATGATCACCATGTACTCAGGTGGTCAGCACCCAGGACAGTTGGGGAGGGCTTCCTGGAGGAAGTAGCATTCTTTTTCCAAGCTGATCCAGAATCTAGCACAGAGCTGTTAAAGTCCCTCCTTTATTTTCCTCTCCTCAGCCACGGGTCATCCATCTTCCATCTCATCTTCCTCTGGAGGGTGTTTTGCCCCAGGAAGAACTGAATTAGCCCTGCTCCCACCCTCTCCCAGCTCATATCCCCTGAGACACAGATAACCTCATGAAAAAATAAGCTTCATTTGAAGGCCAGAACCCTAGACTAGCAGAGCTGTTAGGGACCTAAGCAACCTTGCCACAGTCTCTGCCCCCATTATAAAGATGAGGAAAACTGAGGCTCAGAGTAGATCCATAACTATCTGCTTTGTCCCCCATGCTCCATTTACTCAGTATCTTGGAGCAGTTGGTAGGGAGAGTATAGGATGGGCGGGATGGAGGGCATGACGTGGGGACATTCACATTTTCTTGGCGATCTAGGACTCCAGGAGCAACGCTTGTGGAGTGCTGGCTATTACACCACACCCACACCCCCAAATCTGTTTCTTGTGCTCCACTGTGCTGCAGACCAGCTCTCGGGAAAGTTGTAACAGTGCTGCGGGAGTGGACATGACCTCAGGGAGCATCTTCACTCCACTCACCACTGTCCCTACCTCCCAGCCCCACTTTATTTTCAGAGGAGAAAACTGAGATCAGAGAGGGGCAGGGACAACAAGTCCCAGGAGCCCTAGTTCACACTCAGTGACTTGATCTTTCTGTCTTTTCCCACTGGCACTGTCCCAGCTCCTCCTGCCCAGCTGCCTCCCAGCCTCTGCCTCCCTGTCCACACACCCGCTTGGCCTCCCATCTACTCCCATCAGTTCCTCTCCTTTCTGGTTTTTTTTTTTTTGGCCGTGCTGGGTCTTTGCTGCTGCTTGTGCTTTCTTTAGTTGCAATGCCCAGGTTTCTCAATGTGGCAGCTTCTTTAATTGCAGAGCACGGGATCCAGGGCCTGAAGCCTTCAGCGGTTGCAGCTCAGGGGGTCTAGAGAGCAGGTTCAGTAGTTGTGGCTCTTGAAATTTGTTGCCCTCGGCGGGTGGAATCTTCCTGGATCAGGGATTGGACCTATGTCCCCTGCATTAGCAGGCAGATTCTTCATCACCGAGCCAGAAGGGAAGTCCCTCTCTGTCTTTTGAACCCCCAAAGTGGCTCCCTAGGTGCCAGCCAAGCCCCAGGGACCATGATAAGATCCACTATATGGCATTTGACAGTTTAGGGATTCCCTGGTGGCTCAGATGGTAAAGAGTCTGCTTGTAATGTGGGAAACCAGGGTTCAGTCCCTGGGTCCAGAAGATCCCCTAGAGAAGGAAATGGAAACCCACTCCAGTATTCTTGCCTGGAGAATTTCACGGACAGAGGAGCCTGGCAGGCTACAGTCCATGGGGTTGCAAAGAGTCGGACATGACTGACTGACTAGCACACACTGTAGCCATATTCCCAGCTAGCTTTTTATAACCATGCTGTATGTCAAGTACTGTCACTGTCTCCACTTAACCAACCAGAGAACTTAGGGGCAGCATTAACCCCGCTCAAAACTTAGAGCAGGTTTGGAACTGGAGGAGGTGTCGGGCCCTGGCTGCGGAGCTGAACGACCTGGGTTTGAGTCCAGGCTGTGCCATGTCCTGGCTGTGCAGGGACTAGTCTCTTCCCTCCCCAGAGACGTGACCTGTATGGGAGAGATAGTTACTGTTCTTCCCATGGGGTTAAATGAGTTGATTCATTTCTAGTGCACAGGAGGACCTGACAAAGAGAAAATTGCAGTGATATTCACTCTCATCAATACGACGATTCTGAGGACGCCTCTGCCTGCCCTCCTGCCTGGGTGGCATTTTCTATTCCTGGCAGGGGAGGGATTCATTTGCATCAATTCTCCCCCTCCAATCCCTGTTTTGCACAAATGTGAGAAGGGCAGTGGGAGATGACCAGCCACCCCTTTATGCTTCATGTTGGGCCAGCAACCGCCCCTGACTGCGTGAACTGGAGGAAGTCACATTCTCTGTCTCGATGTTTTCATCTGTCAACTGGGGAGAGAGCTCACAATGCTGCTGTGAAGATCTAATGAGAATGGGTGCACAACGTTGTTGTTGATCAGTCGCCAATTTGGGTCTGATTCTTTGCAACCCCATGGATTGCAGCACACCAGGTCTCTCTGTCCCCCACCATCTCCCAGAGATTGCCCAAGCTCATGTCCATTGAGTCGGTGATGTCATCCAACCATCTCATCCTCTGTTGCCCTCTTCTCCTCCTGCCCCCAATCTTTCCCAACATCAGGGTCTTTTTCAATGAGTCGGCTCTTCCCATCAGGTGGTCAAAGTATTGAAGCTTCAGCTTCAGTCCTTCCAATGAGTATTCAGGGTTGATTTCCTTTAGGATTGACAGGTTTGATCTCCTTGCTGTCTCAGGGACTCTCAAGAGTCTTCTCCAGCACCACAGTTTGAAAGCATCATTTCTTTGGTGCTCTGTCTTCTTGAGGGTCCTACTCTCACATCCGTATATCCCCATTAATATGTGCAGTGTGATAACTGACTGGCAGGTGAGTGATGTGTCTGAAAGGGAAGGAGTGGTCCCCACTGGAGGGCTGCCTGGAGGCAGGAGATCCCAGCTCCCAGGCCCCACGTGAGCTTAGACACCACTGGTCTCCTGGGCCAGGGCCCCCCACATCAAGGAAGCTCTGGGTTTCTCCTTGTGTTGATCCCTGGCTCGGCTGAGGTCACAGCCCCAGGAGTGGCCACCATCTGTGCCCCAAACTGGCAGGGCTGGTGGGGAACAAATACAGAAGAGTCTTAAATTACTGGCTTAAAACTCAACATTCAGAAAACAAAGATCATGGCATCCGGTCCCATCACTTCATGGCAAATAAATGGGAAACAAATGGGGAAACTGTGACCGACTTCATTTTCTTGGGTTCCAAAATCACTGTAGACAGTGACTGCAGCCATGAAATTAAAGGATGCTGGCTCCTTGGGGAAAAAAAGCTATGACAAACCTAGACAGCGTATTAAAAAGCAGAGACATCACTTTGCCCTCAAAGGTCTGTCTAGTCAAAGCTACGGTTTTTCCAGTAGTCATGTATAGGTGTGAGAGTTAGACTATAAAGAAGGCTGAGTGCTGAGGAATTGATGCTTTCGAACTGTGACATTAGAGAAGACAGTTGAGAGTCGACGACTGCAACTAGTGGGCAGCAGGTGGTAGGGATCTGATGCTGAGCCCTTCAAAGATGTTAAAGGAAGATGCCAGGGAAATTGCTGGCAAG
The DNA here is from genome assembly GCA_006410675.1 of Oreotragus oreotragus. Classification (NCBI taxonomy): domain Eukaryota; kingdom Metazoa; phylum Chordata; class Mammalia; order Artiodactyla; family Bovidae; genus Oreotragus; species Oreotragus oreotragus. The sequence continues at coordinate 235,646 of SJYX01016032.1, forward strand.
TGAAACTGACGAGCAAGGGGTGTGGAAAAAAAATAGATGCTGTTTGAAAGGGCTGTAGGAGAACCTGTGTTCTCAGAGGGGAATCAGTCCTCAAGCAAGAAGGGGAGGGAACCTTCAGAGAAAGTCAAGGAGTGGGTGCATTTGCCAATGACCAGCGGGGATCTGGCTTCCCTGATAGCTCAGTTGGTAAAGAATCCACCTGCAATTCAGGAGACCCTGGTTCAGTTCCTGGGTCGGGAAGATCCGCTAGAGAAGGGATAGGCTACCCATTCTAGTATTCTTGGGCTTCCCTTGTGGCTCAGCTGGTAAAGAATCCACCTGCAATGTGGGANCCAGCGGGGATCTGGCTTCCCTGATAGCTCAGTTGGTAAAGAATCCACCTGCAATTCAGGAGACCCTGGTTCAGTTCCTGGGTCGGGAAGATCCGCTAGAGAAGGGATAGGCTACCCATTCTAGTATTCTTGGGCTTCCCTTGTGGCTCAGCTGGTAAAGAATCCACCTGCAATGTGGGAGACTTGGCTTCGATCCCTGGGTTGGGAAGATGCCCTGGAGAAGGGAAAGGCTAATCTCTCCAGTATTCTGGCTTGGAGAATGCCATGGACTGTATAATCCATGGGGGTCACAAAGACTTGGACACGACTGAGTGACTTTCACGTCCACGTCCACGTCAGTGGGGATCCAGAGGGGTAGGAGTGTGGGAAGTGGTGGGAGATAGGGCCCGGCTAGGGGGTGTGCAGGACAATACTGGGATAAGCCCTGGGGACAAAGTGTGGGGGTGTGGGAGGCCTGGATCCAGCTGGGGACAGATTGCATGAGCAGGGGATGATGAGTGGGGTGAGAAAAGGAGGCAGGTGGGACCTATGGTGGGGTTGGTCCTGGAGGCCCGGGTAGCGGCCCTGACCTGTAACAGGGAGTCTGAGAGTCTGGGGGATGGACAGAGGCCTCCCAGGGTTGGGGGCAGCCTGTTAGGCTGGTTTAGGGAGGCTTGTGGGAGGGGTCCTTGGAGGGCTGTGGCAGCTGGGAGTCAGATTTCTTTTCTCTCTGCCTGAAACTGGGTTTTCTCCAGGAACTCTGATAACCCTGCAGCCCTAGAGGGGGGACATTCGTGGCCTTTCTCTCGCTTGGGGCGAGATCTGTCTCCTCCTGGCTTGAGGGTTTCAGGCTCCCCCATGGAAAGGGCTGACCTGTAAGGTATTCAACAGAGAAGAGCTGGCCTCCCCGGGCAGCGGACTGTGTGTCCAGCACTGGGTCATGAGAGAGGAAGCGGGTCCCTGCTGCATGGTTTGCTCACTGATCTGCAGGTGATGGGAGTCATGAGAGATGAAATGAGGATCACCCGGTCAGATTGCGTTCTAGAAGCTTCACCTCAACAGCGTATGCAAGTGAAGGACGCAGTGGAAGAGGGTCCCAGTTCAAAGACTGACTCCAGCGCTAGGAGGCTTTTGGCTCCGCCCAGTGGGTGCTCCTTGCTCCATGCAGGTGGGGGCCAGGGAGGGGGGCCCTCTCCTTGCTGAGCAGCTTCGTGGCTCCCAACCTGGAGGCTCCCTCCCAGCGGCCCCTTCCCCCTAGGGAGGGCTTGGGAGGCAAGGGTGGGCCATTGCTGTCCTCTTCAACACTCCTGGAATCCTGGGGCCTCGGCTCTGGTTTTTAGATGAAAGAAAATGAGGAGGATTGCTGGGGAGCAGGTCTCTGAGTCAGGACCTGGAGTCCAGAGCCAGGCTTGCCGGGGGCCCTTCTGTCCAGGCTCCAAGCCTTCCCAGTGTCTCTTAACCCCCTGGGCGGGAGCCAGTTTGACTGATTCTATTTCTCTCCTGCACAGACAGAGGCCTCTGGGTGCACACGGCTTTGCGTGGGTCTGACAGGGGTGGGGTGGGATGCTCCCCAGCGGTAGACCTCCCAGGTGGTCAGTTCCTCCATGACCCCAAGCTCTCTTTGCTTTCACGGCTGAAGGGTGAGAGCCAGGCGACAGAGCTTCTCCCTCTGAGCCTGGACTTAGGGGTCGCTCTGTCCTCCAAGTCCACTTCCTACTCAGAATGGAGGCCCGGGTGAGTGCCGCGAAGGGGTGGCACCCTGGCTCGGGTCTTAATCTCAGCTCTGCTGCCAGTCTTGTCGACGCCGTGCTCATCTGTCCCAGACAGGAGTCATGTCATCAATGTCCGCTGCTGGGTATCTCACTGCAGTGCCAGGAGGGGAAAGTTGCTCAGTCGTGTCCGACTCTTTTCAAGACTCCTCTCTGTCCGTGGAATTCTCCAGGCAAGAATACTAGAGTGGGGAGCCATTCCCTTCTCCTTGGGGGTCTTTTAAACCCAGGGATCAAGCCCAGTCTCCTGCAGTACAGGCAGAGTCTTTACCCTCTGAGCCACCAGGGAAGCCCAGAAGGTGGGCTTTACTTGTGCCCACTCCACAGATAAGGAGACTGGAGGCACAGAGGGGTGAACTGAGTTTTCCGAGGCCACATAAGTAGTAAGTGAAATTAGTAAGTCTGTTTGAAAACAGACTTTTTGGCTCCAAATCCACTGCTGTTTCTGCTGCCCGGGGCCTTGGTATCCCCATCCGATCAATGGAGGAGTCTGGACTATTAAGCAAGAAATTTCCTCCCTGGTCTAGGTTTTACGCTATCTCAGGGGTGTGACAGCTTTGGGAGCAGAGCTTGTCACGGGGGAATGGAGTTGGGGACACGAAGGGGTGGGAAATGCTTTCGAGTTGGGTCCCCCATGCTCACATTCAACTCTTGCCGTGTATTTCAGATGAGTTTATTTCTCCTGTCTCAGAGGCCCCCGACAGGTTCCAAAGAGACTGTTCAACCTGTAACTTTAAACTTAGTCCTACAACCAGATCTCACCATCTGCAGCATGTTATGAATTAATTTAAAATGAACCTGTAATTATCTCGTTAATAGAGCGATCATATTAAATACATTGTAATTTTTGTGTTAAAGCTTTAAATTGTTAAATGTGAAGTTGTAATATATACCACACCTTTTGTAAGCTGAATTTGGCAAAGTCTCATTGTTTGAACACACTGGGAACCTCACATAATGGAGTGGCTTCTGAGGGGGCCCATGTCATAGGATCTTTCCCAGAGCCCATTCAGAACAGTGGCCTGAAAAGGAGGCAGGCTCTGTATTTATTTCCCAGCTTTCTCTTTAATTATTATTATTTTTCCTTGTAAAGTGCTGCACATTATCCGAGTTTGAAGTCCACAAGCGATAAAAAGCCTGCAAACTCAAAGCAGAAGGCAATCAGAAAGCAGGACAGATGCCGTGACTTCTCACGATTCTAGGGAAGCTTAGGGCTCAGAGGCCAGTGTGGTGGGGACATGTGGTCAGTCAGTGGGACACCTGGACATGTAGGGCTGGAGCGTCAGTGCCTGTTAGTGTGTGGGGGCACCCATATGGGAATGGGCTGGAAATGGGGAAGAGGTGGGGATGATCACCATGTACTCAGGTGGTCAGCACCCAGGACAGTTGGGGAGGGCTTCCTGGAGGAAGTAGCATTCTTTTTCCAAGCTGATCCAGAATCTAGCACAGAGCTGTTAAAGTCCCTCCTTTATTTTCCTCTCCTCAGCCACGGGTCATCCATCTTCCATCTCATCTTCCTCTGGAGGGTGTTTTGCCCCAGGAAGAACTGAATTAGCCCTGCTCCCACCCTCTCCCAGCTCATATCCCCTGAGACACAGATAACCTCATGAAAAAATAAGCTTCATTTGAAGGCCAGAACCCTAGACTAGCAGAGCTGTTAGGGACCTAAGCAACCTTGCCACAGTCTCTGCCCCCATTATAAAGATGAGGAAAACTGAGGCTCAGAGTAGATCCATAACTATCTGCTTTGTCCCCCATGCTCCATTTACTCAGTATCTTGGAGCAGTTGGTAGGGAGAGTATAGGATGGGCGGGATGGAGGGCATGACGTGGGGACATTCACATTTTCTTGGCGATCTAGGACTCCAGGAGCAACGCTTGTGGAGTGCTGGCTATTACACCACACCCACACCCCCAAATCTGTTTCTTGTGCTCCACTGTGCTGCAGACCAGCTCTCGGGAAAGTTGTAACAGTGCTGCGGGAGTGGACATGACCTCAGGGAGCATCTTCACTCCACTCACCACTGTCCCTACCTCCCAGCCCCACTTTATTTTCAGAGGAGAAAACTGAGATCAGAGAGGGGCAGGGACAACAAGTCCCAGGAGCCCTAGTTCACACTCAGTGACTTGATCTTTCTGTCTTTTCCCACTGGCACTGTCCCAGCTCCTCCTGCCCAGCTGCCTCCCAGCCTCTGCCTCCCTGTCCACACACCCGCTTGGCCTCCCATCTACTCCCATCAGTTCCTCTCCTTTCTGGTTTTTTTTTTTTTGGCCGTGCTGGGTCTTTGCTGCTGCTTGTGCTTTCTTTAGTTGCAATGCCCAGGTTTCTCAATGTGGCAGCTTCTTTAATTGCAGAGCACGGGATCCAGGGCCTGAAGCCTTCAGCGGTTGCAGCTCAGGGGGTCTAGAGAGCAGGTTCAGTAGTTGTGGCTCTTGAAATTTGTTGCCCTCGGCGGGTGGAATCTTCCTGGATCAGGGATTGGACCTATGTCCCCTGCATTAGCAGGCAGATTCTTCATCACCGAGCCAGAAGGGAAGTCCCTCTCTGTCTTTTGAACCCCCAAAGTGGCTCCCTAGGTGCCAGCCAAGCCCCAGGGACCATGATAAGATCCACTATATGGCATTTGACAGTTTAGGGATTCCCTGGTGGCTCAGATGGTAAAGAGTCTGCTTGTAATGTGGGAAACCAGGGTTCAGTCCCTGGGTCCAGAAGATCCCCTAGAGAAGGAAATGGAAACCCACTCCAGTATTCTTGCCTGGAGAATTTCACGGACAGAGGAGCCTGGCAGGCTACAGTCCATGGGGTTGCAAAGAGTCGGACATGACTGACTGACTAGCACACACTGTAGCCATATTCCCAGCTAGCTTTTTATAACCATGCTGTATGTCAAGTACTGTCACTGTCTCCACTTAACCAACCAGAGAACTTAGGGGCAGCATTAACCCCGCTCAAAACTTAGAGCAGGTTTGGAACTGGAGGAGGTGTCGGGCCCTGGCTGCGGAGCTGAACGACCTGGGTTTGAGTCCAGGCTGTGCCATGTCCTGGCTGTGCAGGGACTAGTCTCTTCCCTCCCCAGAGACGTGACCTGTATGGGAGAGATAGTTACTGTTCTTCCCATGGGGTTAAATGAGTTGATTCATTTCTAGTGCACAGGAGGACCTGACAAAGAGAAAATTGCAGTGATATTCACTCTCATCAATACGACGATTCTGAGGACGCCTCTGCCTGCCCTCCTGCCTGGGTGGCATTTTCTATTCCTGGCAGGGGAGGGATTCATTTGCATCAATTCTCCCCCTCCAATCCCTGTTTTGCACAAATGTGAGAAGGGCAGTGGGAGATGACCAGCCACCCCTTTATGCTTCATGTTGGGCCAGCAACCGCCCCTGACTGCGTGAACTGGAGGAAGTCACATTCTCTGTCTCGATGTTTTCATCTGTCAACTGGGGAGAGAGCTCACAATGCTGCTGTGAAGATCTAATGAGAATGGGTGCACAACGTTGTTGTTGATCAGTCGCCAATTTGGGTCTGATTCTTTGCAACCCCATGGATTGCAGCACACCAGGTCTCTCTGTCCCCCACCATCTCCCAGAGATTGCCCAAGCTCATGTCCATTGAGTCGGTGATGTCATCCAACCATCTCATCCTCTGTTGCCCTCTTCTCCTCCTGCCCCCAATCTTTCCCAACATCAGGGTCTTTTTCAATGAGTCGGCTCTTCCCATCAGGTGGTCAAAGTATTGAAGCTTCAGCTTCAGTCCTTCCAATGAGTATTCAGGGTTGATTTCCTTTAGGATTGACAGGTTTGATCTCCTTGCTGTCTCAGGGACTCTCAAGAGTCTTCTCCAGCACCACAGTTTGAAAGCATCATTTCTTTGGTGCTCTGTCTTCTTGAGGGTCCTACTCTCACATCCGTATATCCCCATTAATATGTGCAGTGTGATAACTGACTGGCAGGTGAGTGATGTGTCTGAAAGGGAAGGAGTGGTCCCCACTGGAGGGCTGCCTGGAGGCAGGAGATCCCAGCTCCCAGGCCCCACGTGAGCTTAGACACCACTGGTCTCCTGGGCCAGGGCCCCCCACATCAAGGAAGCTCTGGGTTTCTCCTTGTGTTGATCCCTGGCTCGGCTGAGGTCACAGCCCCAGGAGTGGCCACCATCTGTGCCCCAAACTGGCAGGGCTGGTGGGGAACAAATACAGAAGAGTCTTAAATCACAGCCCCGCTAACTGGGTTTTAAGTATCATTTGCTTCTATTAATAAGTACTCCTGTTTTTCAGAAGGCGGAGGGATGCCGATGGTACATGGCGAGCAGTTCATCATGTTTAAACCTTCCCTGCCCTCCCCTCCGCCTTCCCCCCTCGCTCATCTCTCCCTCCTCCTCCACCTAATGTCCTGCAGCTGTGGAAACCCTGGCTCAGTCCAGGGCTGAGTGCAGGCTTGGGATTGAGCTGGGGGAGGTGGAAAAAGGGTCAGGAAGCTTCCTCTGGAGGCACTGGAAGAAGCTTCTTTGCCTCTCCACCTCCCTCCCCCGCTTCTTTCGCTCATTCATTCATCTCTTCATTCATTCACTCACATGCCCATCCAGAGCCCCCCACCCCCACCCCCACCCCTCATCATTC
>SJYX01016032.1:242468-267159 GCA_006410675.1 Oreotragus oreotragus
CCAGAGCCCCCCCCCCCCACCCCCCCCCCTCATCATTCCTTCCGCATTCATCAAACACCCACTAGATGTCAGGCTGGGATCTGGCTCCTGGGATGCCATCAGACAGTCAAGTGCCCTTGCTGTCCATTCAAGGTCCTGGTGACCTGCCCGGCAACTCTGGGAGCCAGGCAGTCCAGGTCCAAGCCCAAATCTGAGCTCTTTCTCCCACAGCCACCCTTCCCTGACCATTCTGCCTCCACAATGTCGTTGGGGTCACCTGCTGTCCCTCCCTGTTTCCTCCCCTGGCCTACTTCAGGCCTCACTGTCTTTCTGATGGCCTCCTCCTAACTGGCTTCTCCCTCCTCATTTGTCTTGGATATTAATGTTCCTGTCTGGTGGGGTCACTGTCCTACTCAAAAGGCCCCAGTGAGTCCCCATTTTTGGCTAAATGAAGCCCACACTTCTCATCCTGGTGTGCAAGGCCAATGACTTGTTGCCTCTACTCACTTCTCGGTCTTGCCTTTTCCATTCATGCACACTATGGAAATAGGTCCGTTTCCTCCTGGCCAGCCATAGCCCTGGACTTCCCATCTCAAGGCGCTCACTTACACGTTGCCCTCTGCTTGTGGCGCCCACCATGCATGGACCACACCATGTCCACATGGACAGACCTTCCCTAGATTAAGGCCCTGTTTCAGTGCTCTTTGCCCCGTCACGCTTTCCTGGCCCTTTCCCTTCCCAAGCTGGAGTCACCGCTCCTTCCGCTGGGCTGCAGAGCACGTCACCGGAGCATCTATTAGGACCCTCACACTCTGCAGCATGGAATTCATAGACATGTCTTGGGGTTACTTGAGGGAAGCGGCATGGTTTGCCGTCTCTGCATCCCTAGAGCCCTTGCACAGTGTGCCTGGTCCCTCATTATCTCCCAGTGCTCTCTCACTGGCTCGAGATGCCCCTCTCCCGGAAAGGTGACCTCAGAGACTGGACTTAGAGGCAGTGTAGCAGGTGACTGGCAGCACTGGCTCTGGGCAGACAGAGCTAGGCCAACTCCACTGACTAGTTTGGTGACCTTGGGTAATTTACTTCTCCAACCAGTTTCCCCATCTGTGTGAGGGCAGATATTGATAGCAGGTGATAATAAGGAATTAAATATATAGGGGCCCCTAATCACAACACCTATCACTCTGGATAAAAGACCACTCCTGGTTACCAGATCTAGTTCCATCATTACCAGCTGTGTGGTTTCAGGAAATGAATTCACTTTCTCTGGACTTGACTTTCTCATCTATAAAATGTGGACAATCCCTCCTAGCTTGGCTGGGGATGTTACTGGGATTAGATGAGATAATAGATGTTTTGTAAGTTGATGGCTATGAGTGGCAGAATCCCAGCTTTACTGTTTAATGAAAAAACGGGAATTTCATTTTTCCATATAACCCAGTCATAGGAGAACCAGTGGACCTGGGCAACCTCTTTTCAACTCTCATCTCTGTCTTTCTGTGCATATAACTTCACCTTTGTCAGTGAGAAAAGCTAGTGCTGGGTGGGTGCACCCTCTGACCTCATGAGTGAAGAGGAAAGAGTCCTTTCCTGTCCCCCAGAGAAAAATCCTGGGAAAGGCTCTGATTGGACCAGCCTGGTCACATGACCATCCTCATAGCAGGAAGAGGAAGGAAAACTCAGTGGCATTGGAGTGGCGGGGGGCGGGGGTGCAGTTCTTTAAGTGAAGGAGAAGCTGTTACTAGATAAAGGGGACAGAGTATTGGGCAGACAAGTGGAATGGATGTCCCCTGCAGCTGTGGAAGCACTTCATTCATCCATTCAAGGCATGTTAATTGAGCACTTCCTGTGCATCTTGGCTCAGATGGTGAAGAATCTGCCTGCAAAGCAGAGGACCCAGGTTTGATTCCTGGGCTGGGAAGATCCCCTGGAGGAAGACATGGCAACCCACTCCGGTATTCTTGTCTGGGAAATCCCACGGACAGAGGAGCCTGGCGGGCTAGAGTTGCAGGGTCAGAGAAAACTGAGTGACTACACACACTCTGCAGACATAAGGCGGCTTTATTTCTATTCTTACTAACATGACTGACAGTGTTTGTGAGACTGGGAGTCAGGGGAGATGGGAAAGAATGAAGCGGAGGTCAGGACAGATCACAGAGACCAGGAAAGAGAGCGACCTTTCAGTTGGTGACAGGTTACTCTGTATACTTTTGCGTGTCATCTTTGCAATATTCTTTCAAAGGAGGAAATATAATCTGCATTTTAGATTTGACGAAAGGGAACCTTGGAGAGGAAGATGTGACACCCAGAGGTTCACATGACTAGAATGCTGGGATTTGAACCTGGGTCTGTCCAGTGGGTTTGAATGCTTTTTGCTCCATCCCATGGAGTGGCAGGGGGTGGCCGGTCAGCCCTTGCCTTAGAAGCCAGTCTTTCTTCCTTCCTTCATTCTATGAAGCAGAGTGTGCCTGGGAAGAGGCTGCAGCTGGCAGCTGGGAGGCTCAATCGTGGAATGAGGAAGTGGCCGAAAGAGAAGATAATTCAGGAGGCAGGACTGAAAGGGACAGAGCCTCGCAGGGGTGTGTTTGAGGAGCCTGGGTCCCCCTCCCTCTCCTGTCTCACCCTTTCTCCTCTTCAACCCAACTCCAAGTGACAGATTTATTAGTTTTAATTAACAGCCCCAATGCTGGGAAAACATCCAAATTCCAGCTCTCGGCATTGCTGGGTTTCCACAGTAAGGGGAGTGAGGAGGTGATGCCAGGAATAGTAATGAGTGGGGGTGGGACAGCTGGGGAGGTGCCCCCCTTGCCTGGGCCTGCTTGGGCACTGCCCCCCACTGCCCACCCCCACCCCTCTTCATCTGGCTCCAGCTTGACCCGGCCTTGCTGCAACTGAAGCTGGATTGGCCTTGGGGAAAGGGGGGAGGCCCAGCCCCGCGTAGGGGCATGGGGTTGGGAGCATTTGGCTCTGGTCTCACCTCCCTGGCTGGGTGACCTTGGCTAAGCCACTTGACTTCTCTGGGATTACTGTGGAATTCATCTGTAAAGTGAAGAAGATGATTTCAAAGCCCTCTATGGGGCTGTAGCTTGTGATTCTAAATTTCTCCCAGATCTTCTAAATAACTGCACACTTTCCCGTTCCTCCTTCAGGGAGACCCCTTAGATTCCTCTACTGGACTCTGCTGTCCCAGGAGGTCTTCTGCTTTGGTAGCTCCTGTTCCAACCCAGGCCCAGTGCCGTCTCCTGGAGTCCCGAACACTCCCTCTTTTGAGGTCAATCTTGGGCTTGACCTTGGCTCCATCCGTCCTGACTGGGTCCTTTTGAGGTCAATCTTGGGCTTGACCTTGGCTCCATCCGTCCTGACTGGGTCGAGGGTCTCAGGCAAGAATGAGCTTCTCTTTCCTAATTGCATGTTAGGGATAGCAATGCCTGTTTCCAGGTGTGCATGCATGGGTGGGGATGCAGTGAGATGAGGAAATCAGTCCTGAATATTCATTGGAAGGACTGATGCTGAAGCTCCAATACTTTGGCCACCTGATGTGAAGAACTAACTCTTTGGAAAAGACCCTGATGCTGGGAAAGATTGAAGCTGGGAGAAGAAGGGAACAACAGAGGAGGAGGTGGTTGGATGGCATCACCGACTTGATGGACGTGAGTTTAAGCAGGCTCCGGGAGTTGGTGATGGACAGGGAGGCCTGGCGTGCTGCAGTCCATGGGTTCGCAGCGTCGGACCCGACTGAGCGACTGAAGTGAACTGACTGAAAGGCAGGGCAGCACCTCTGCGCTGGTCGTCATGGGACCCGCCATGATCGCGCAAGGCTGGGAGCCACCCGCGGGCGCTTTCCTTTTGGGGTCTGCTTGGAGCAAAGCGCAGAGGGAGGGGCTGCTGTAACTGGTGATGACCAGCAGCCACTGGGGTAGGAAGCCTGGGTCCCCAGCAGAGGCTGGTTTGTCGGGAGCTCTTCACATCCCCATTTGACCCTTCCCCTGCCGTGTAAGCTCCTTATCCTCGGGTTGGGGCTCTCTCACGCTGTGCTGAGATGGTGCAAAATTATTCAACTGAAATCGTTCAGCTGGAAAGGCAACAGAGCAATCACGGTTTACTGCTGAGAAGCCCTGACCTTAACCTAGGCTGGGAAGCAGGAGCCCAGCGGGGCTGACAAGCTGGCTGGTTTCAGCCTTAGGACCCCCGACACCTCTCCCCCGGCATGCGTGGTCAGCAGGGAGTCCAGTGACCAGGCAATCTGCGCCCATCTCCTCGGCATCAGGCCTTGCAGGTGACTTCAGCCAGGGCCCCCGCTTTGCTGGCTGGAGTGGCTGGTACGAGCAAAGGAGTTTGGGGCTGACCGCCATTGTTCTCCGGCTTGGAGAAGCGTTTTCCCGTCTGCGTCTGGAGGGTACTGGGGAAAGGAGATAGAGGAGGAAGTGAGGGTCAAGGATAGGAGAGCAGGAAGGGGGAGGGGAGTACGGGGCAGGAAGAGAGCCAGGAATGAAAGCAGCACCCTATCAGGGTGTGTCCGGATTCCTTCTGACCCCTGCCCCGCACCCCTGCACGCACACGCTCATCCAGGGGAAACTGTTCCTGTTGAGTTAGGGTTCTTGACTGCTGTGGAGAATGGCTTCAATCCTCTATTTTCAGAAGAGGAAACTGAGGCCTCCAGAGGGGCAGGGAACTGGAAACATGCCTCTTGCCTTCCAGTTGAGTGTCTTCATTCTCTTAAATTCCTAGGTGAGTGAGCTTAGTACAGAACAGGGGGGAAAAAAAAAAAGCAAAAACTCCCATCAGGACGTGGTTGCCCTGAGCGGGGAGTGAGAAGACGCCTATGAGGATGGACAACTTCTAGCGAAGTCCTAAGTCCTGGGTTTGGGGAGGTGGTTTCCTGGGTGTTCACTTTAGATAACTCATTAAGCTCTACAGGTATGGATTATTCACTTTAGGGTATTTGTGTTATGTTTCACAATAAAAAAGGTTTTAAAACCCTAATAAATCTTGCTGAAATCAATTACACATACAAAAGAAAGCTAAAGAAGCCTCAGGAGGCCTCAGGAGGTCTCCGTCCACGTTTCCAGGCCTGGCAGGTGCTCTGCGCTGCAGCTGCCTCCCCTGGGAAATGGGTACTGACATCCCCACCCCTCCCCCCTGCAGGGAAGTGAGCCTGGGGTTGCAGAGGGGCAGAACATCCCCTGAGGGCCCCTGTTCTGTTCCAGGAGGGTGATGGGCTACGTGGCTCCTGGATTAGGGTGGGGTGAGGATTCTGTGACCATGTGGCTGTAAACGCTGTCTCTGGCCTCAGGCGAATTGAGGGGAAGCAAAACATATCTTTGGGTGTGGTTTCCTGAGACACCAAGATTCTGTTCTCCAAGGAGAAGTGTGTCACCCAAAGGCTCAGGGAGGTCATCTGATCTTCCCAAGGTCACACGGTGTTTAGTTCCTGATCCTAGTACTTCCCAGGTGACGCTAGTGGTAAAGAACCTGCCTGCCAATGCAGGAGACACGAGATTCGGGTTGGATCCCTGGGTGGGGAAGATCCCCTGGAGGAGGAAATGGCAACCCACTCCAGTATTTGTGCCTGGAGAATCCCATGGACAGANTCCTAGTACTTCCCAGGTGACGCTAGTGGTAAAGAACCTGCCTGCCAATGCAGGAGACACGAGATTCGGGTTGGATCCCTGGGTGGGGAAGATCCCCTGGAGGAGGAAATGGCAACCCACTCCAGTATTTGTGCCTGGAGAATCCCATGGACAGAGGAGCCTGGTAAGCTCCAGTCCATGGGGTCGCAAAGAGTTGGACACGACTGAGCAGCTAGCGTGCCTGTGATGCCTCTCACATAGGAGAACCTCCTCCATTCTCCCCTCCCCATCTCTTGCCCTCAGCCTGAACCCCGGCAGGGCAAACGTCCAGGCTCTGCCTGAGAAACTGCATTCCTCTCAACTGTCCCTGGTGATACAGGGCTGGCCCTGAGCACTTGTGACTTTTAAGTTTCCTGAGATTTAAGGCCCGGCTGGCTGTGGCCTCCACCTCCCCAGGCTGTGGGCGGGAGGGGTGAGTATGATTCATCTCTTCTTTCCTGGTGCTTAATAAGAACATGGCTATAAATGTAACTGGGCCGTTTATGAGCACTGCTGGCGGGCCGGCTCCGGAAGTCAGCCTTGCGGTTAGTTCCTGGTCCCCTTAGATTTGGCCTGGTCCAACCTGTGTGCCTCTCTCCCCAGGCCCCCCGCCCCGGGAACCTGGAAGCCTCATGCAGCAGGTGTGGGAGAGATGGGGCAGCCTTGCTGGGATATTATTATTTCAATTATTGTTATTAATTCATTCAGTGTTTGCTAGGCACCTACCCTATGTCCGTTGGGCATGATGCTAGGGGCTGGGGACACGGTGACAGGTCATTTCCAGTCTTAGCCTGAAGGAGCTGGCTGTGTCTGGCAGAGACTCAAGAGAGGGCAGGTAGTGACAACTCTTTTGAGAAACAGCCATCAGCTGGGCCCTGAGCATTGTATGGAGCTCTCACCTGCTGTGCAAGGGCGGGGCCGGAAATATTCCCTGCAGGAAATGATGAGCTGAGATGAAGATGAAGATGAAGGTGTTGCTGTTTAGTTGCCCAGCTGTGTCCCACTCTTTGTGACCCCATGGACTATAGCCCGCCAGGCTCCTCTGTCCATGGGATTTCCTAGAATACTGGAGTGGGTTGCCGTTTCCTCCTCCAGAGGGTCTTCCCCACCCAGGGATAGAGCCTGAGTCTCTGAATCGGTAGGCGGATTCTTTACTGCTGAGCCAGCTGGGAAGCCCGGAGGCATGGGGAGGGCTGTCCAGCACAGGTGGGGAGACTGGTGTTCCCGGCAGAGTCCGCAGGGTTAGAGGATGAAGGTTTAGGGACAGTCGCAGAAAAGGGGCATTAGTGAGCCTGGAGCTTGGTTGTACTTGGGAAGGGAGGTCGTTGATCGGGAGGCCACGAGGGCAGGGTCACACCTGGGAACCTGGGCTGTATCCTAGGACCACTGCGGCCCCAAAAGAGTTGTGGGAAAGGATAGGGATTGGGAGAGGTTCAAACAAGGGTTCCAGAAAGGTCACTCGATACCAGATATAGAGTCACCTCCTGCTCCCCATCAGAGGGTGTCACCCTCTTTTTTGCTCATAATCTTCCAAGCTCTGCTTACAACAAGCCCTGTGTCCTCACGTGGTCTGCGAGGCTGAAGGAGACCTGGTTCTGCTTGCTTGTTCTTCTCCATCAGGCTGGGTGATGGCTGCTTGAACCCTGGAGCCTGCCCCCAATGTAGTTGCTTTGTCTTTGCTGGTGCTCTGCCCCTCTTCACTCAGGAATCTGTTCAGAGGTCGTCTTTTCAAAAATCCCCCCACCAACCTTCCTTCTGGAACCCTTCGCTCTGCTTTCTCTTTCTCCAAAACACAGAGACAGGAATGCCCCCTCTGGCTCTGATCACAGCACAGACCTGGCCTGTGCCCCACCCTCAAATGTTTGTGGATTGAGTGATGAATGGTGGTCAGGCCAAGGCCAGGGCAAGGAAATCTCCACGCAGGTTGTCAGCCTCTCTGGGGGTGGCCAGGCCTCAGGAGGCTCCTCCTCCCTGATGGGTTCTGGCAGAGGTGAGTTCTGCAATGATGTCCTCTCTTTGCCCACATGCGTGTGTGTGCATGCACGCACGCACCTCCCTGCCTCTGCACACACTGTAAAAACTGCTTTACTGCTTTGCCTCGTTTGATCTTCACAACTCCCCTTTTCATGTGGGTAAAGTCAAGATGATGCTCTTCTTAGAGCTATCTTGAGGATTAAATGAGTTAATATTTGCAAAATGCTTAGATCACTGGCTGGAAGACAGTAAACCCTCCAATATCTGCTTTCAGTTATTTTTACGGCCCTGGAGGGATGAAATAACTCATCCAAGGTCACACAGCTAAGAGGTGTGGCGATGGGAGCAGCTCATACCCCGGTCTCCTGACTTCAGCCAGTGGCCTTTCCACTTCACCTCCTTGCTGCTCCCCGGAAGTCCCTTCCCTCTCCCTCCCCAACCCTGGCAATCGGTTATGGCTACGCCTGTCTCAGGCTGGACATCACTGAGGGCTTGGCCAATCCACAGAGGATCCCCCCATCAAACACACCCCAGGACCTTAAGGAGGAAGTGCTAAGTCCCCAGCCCCGGTTCTGTAAAGCCTGGCAACTGCGTAAACCCACAGAGGATGGGGAGAGAGGTAATGAGTCCTTAGGTCTCTGCTTTGAATACGAGGACTGGCTGCTCCCTGGCCACGCAGCAGGCAGACCTGGGAGCCAGCCCACTCCACTGCCCCATTGACCACCCTCCACTCCTCCCAGTTCCTGCTCTCTGCCAGGTGTCCCCCCAGGCTCGCTCCATTTCCCTGAGGGGCAGCTTGAGGTCTAGTGAGGAGCCCTTGCTGGGGGCCACCTAGTCAGCTGGCGGGCGAAGCAGGGAGTTCCCCAGCTGGCTGTGCAACCTTGGACAGGTTTCCGAGCCTCTCCGAGCTCCATTTTCTTCATCTGAAAAATAGGAGGAGTAATTTCCACCGCACCGGTTTCCTTGTCGTTTCTTTTGAAGCTAGGATGAGACAACTGGCATCAATCACCTACACGGTGCCTGGCACTAACAGAGGCTCTCTGTGTGTGAGTCCCTTCTCTTTCTACTTTTCTCACGAATCCGAAAGAGACAGGTGAGTTGGGGGGTGGGGTGGAAAATGAAACAAAGCAGAAAGCCCACTGAAAGAGCCAGCTGCCAGGAGCTTCTCCTTCAGCGCAGCTTCAGGTCCAGGCCACGCTATCAAGGCTTAACCAATTTTGCAGGGGAAAAAAAAATCAAAGGAGAGCTACAAATGAAAATCAAACAGAGCAAAACCAATACTCATTTATCTAGAACTAGTTTGCTGTCAGAGGAGGGGCCCGTCTCTCTGCCTGAGGACCTGTCAATTCCAAATGCACAGAAAGAAGACAGGCAAGGGATACACTGTCTTCCTGAGCCTCAGGCAGTGGGGGAGGGGAAGAGAACGAGTGGGATTCAGCCAAAGAAGCAAGACCAGAGGCCCCCGCCAGCCTGGATGGTAGAGGTTTGGGCAGCACCTGGTGGTCACCGTGTGATCTTCCCTCATCTGTCTGGGGAGCTTTGTTCAGTTTATAAAGACATTTCTGATTCTGCCCAAAGGCCCAGGAAGGTCCAGAGAAGCAGACCTTCTGGCTGAGGTGTGACTCCCAGGGCAGGGCTGCCACGAACTGTTGCGTAGGTTGTACACACCACAAAGACTCCTAGCCAAGAGGGCAAGTGGGAGCTGAAAGGTTAACATGTTTGAGAAAGAGGTGCCTTTGTCTTTGGGTGAGGCTGGGAAGCTTCTTACACTGGGACTGAGGCTGCTTGGATTCAGGAGGGTATGGGGAGGGAGGGAAAAGCTTCTTCAAATCAGCCCAGGGGCCTGGATGTTTTAAGAACCTGTCATACTGCATTCACATCTGTTTCTCTTACTAGAACTGTGAGCTCCTCCAGGGCAAAACAATGTCCTCATTTCTTGGAATTGTCCACATTTATCCCAGAAATCGGCTCTTGGTAATTGTTGAATGAATGAATGAATCTGCAATGGACAAGAGAGAAGGAATAGGGAGAGAGGAGGGAGCGTGCAGGAGGAAGAAGTGTTGAGAAGGAGAGAAGGGGAAAGGGTAATGAAGAACTAGGGAAAACTAGTTGTTGAATGAAAAGAAGATCCCACAGAAGGGCAGGGGCCAGGCTGGAGGGATGGGGAGTGAGGCTGAGAAGATTCAGAGGGAGGGAGCAGGGCAGGGGTGGAGACTGAGGGGCCTAGAAGCCTGAGAGGCCTGGGGTGGTAGGAAGTTTGGGGTTTGAGGTCCCTGCCTCTGATCCTGAGGTCACTGCCTGAGCCCCTGATGAGTCTCATTTATCAGCAAGCCTAGGATATTGTTCTCAATCCTGAGCTAGAACTCAAAGCCATGAGCTCTCAGTAACTCTCTTCATGGGCTATTGATGAGGAAATAGGTGACAGAAGGTGCTGTATCCTGGGGCATCATTCTTAGGAATGCTACCTTGGCTGTTTCTGCTTTTACAGCAGCTGAAAACTTGGTAACTGAAGCCCTGGGGAGCCCTGGTCTGACGGGGTGATATGGGCTACCCTTCTCAACTCTTGGAGTCAAGACATTTTATAACCAGCTCTGGGCTCTTTGCTGTGTCTCATGAGGCTTCCTGGAAAAGGTCAGTTTTCATTCCACTTCCAAAGAAAGGCAGNATTTCCAGTCTTAGCCTGAAGGAGCTGGCTGTGTCTGGCAGAGACTCAAGAGAGGGCAGGTAGTGACAACTCTTTTGAGAAACAGCCATCAGCTGGGCCCTGAGCATTGTATGGAGCTCTCACCTGCTGTGCAAGGGCGGGGCCGGAAATATTCCCTGCAGGAAATGATGAGCTGAGATGAAGATGAAGATGAAGGTGTTGCTGTTTAGTTGCCCAGCTGTGTCCCACTC
This sequence comes from Oreotragus oreotragus, assembly GCA_006410675.1. Lineage (NCBI taxonomy): Eukaryota > Metazoa > Chordata > Mammalia > Artiodactyla > Bovidae > Oreotragus > Oreotragus oreotragus. The sequence continues at coordinate 252,926 of SJYX01016032.1, forward strand.
TTTGTGACCCCATGGACTATAGCCCGCCAGGCTCCTCTGTCCATGGGATTTCCTAGAATACTGGAGTGGGTTGCCGTTTCCTCCTCCAGAGGGTCTTCCCCACCCAGGGATAGAGCCTGAGTCTCTGAATCGGTAGGCGGATTCTTTACTGCTGAGCCAGCTGGGAAGCCCGGAGGCATGGGGAGGGCTGTCCAGCACAGGTGGGGAGACTGGTGTTCCCGGCAGAGTCCGCAGGGTTAGAGGATGAAGGTTTAGGGACAGTCGCAGAAAAGGGGCATTAGTGAGCCTGGAGCTTGGTTGTACTTGGGAAGGGAGGTCGTTGATCGGGAGGCCACGAGGGCAGGGTCACACCTGGGAACCTGGGCTGTATCCTAGGACCACTGCGGCCCCAAAAGAGTTGTGGGAAAGGATAGGGATTGGGAGAGGTTCAAACAAGGGTTCCAGAAAGGTCACTCGATACCAGATATAGAGTCACCTCCTGCTCCCCATCAGAGGGTGTCACCCTCTTTTTTGCTCATAATCTTCCAAGCTCTGCTTACAACAAGCCCTGTGTCCTCACGTGGTCTGCGAGGCTGAAGGAGACCTGGTTCTGCTTGCTTGTTCTTCTCCATCAGGCTGGGTGATGGCTGCTTGAACCCTGGAGCCTGCCCCCAATGTAGTTGCTTTGTCTTTGCTGGTGCTCTGCCCCTCTTCACTCAGGAATCTGTTCAGAGGTCGTCTTTTCAAAAATCCCCCCACCAACCTTCCTTCTGGAACCCTTCGCTCTGCTTTCTCTTTCTCCAAAACACAGAGACAGGAATGCCCCCTCTGGCTCTGATCACAGCACAGACCTGGCCTGTGCCCCACCCTCAAATGTTTGTGGATTGAGTGATGAATGGTGGTCAGGCCAAGGCCAGGGCAAGGAAATCTCCACGCAGGTTGTCAGCCTCTCTGGGGGTGGCCAGGCCTCAGGAGGCTCCTCCTCCCTGATGGGTTCTGGCAGAGGTGAGTTCTGCAATGATGTCCTCTCTTTGCCCACATGCGTGTGTGTGCATGCACGCACGCACCTCCCTGCCTCTGCACACACTGTAAAAACTGCTTTACTGCTTTGCCTCGTTTGATCTTCACAACTCCCCTTTTCATGTGGGTAAAGTCAAGATGATGCTCTTCTTAGAGCTATCTTGAGGATTAAATGAGTTAATATTTGCAAAATGCTTAGATCACTGGCTGGAAGACAGTAAACCCTCCAATATCTGCTTTCAGTTATTTTTACGGCCCTGGAGGGATGAAATAACTCATCCAAGGTCACACAGCTAAGAGGTGTGGCGATGGGAGCAGCTCATACCCCGGTCTCCTGACTTCAGCCAGTGGCCTTTCCACTTCACCTCCTTGCTGCTCCCCGGAAGTCCCTTCCCTCTCCCTCCCCAACCCTGGCAATCGGTTATGGCTACGCCTGTCTCAGGCTGGACATCACTGAGGGCTTGGCCAATCCACAGAGGATCCCCCCATCAAACACACCCCAGGACCTTAAGGAGGAAGTGCTAAGTCCCCAGCCCCGGTTCTGTAAAGCCTGGCAACTGCGTAAACCCACAGAGGATGGGGAGAGAGGTAATGAGTCCTTAGGTCTCTGCTTTGAATACGAGGACTGGCTGCTCCCTGGCCACGCAGCAGGCAGACCTGGGAGCCAGCCCACTCCACTGCCCCATTGACCACCCTCCACTCCTCCCAGTTCCTGCTCTCTGCCAGGTGTCCCCCCAGGCTCGCTCCATTTCCCTGAGGGGCAGCTTGAGGTCTAGTGAGGAGCCCTTGCTGGGGGCCACCTAGTCAGCTGGCGGGCGAAGCAGGGAGTTCCCCAGCTGGCTGTGCAACCTTGGACAGGTTTCCGAGCCTCTCCGAGCTCCATTTTCTTCATCTGAAAAATAGGAGGAGTAATTTCCACCGCACCGGTTTCCTTGTCGTTTCTTTTGAAGCTAGGATGAGACAACTGGCATCAATCACCTACACGGTGCCTGGCACTAACAGAGGCTCTCTGTGTGTGAGTCCCTTCTCTTTCTACTTTTCTCACGAATCCGAAAGAGACAGGTGAGTTGGGGGGTGGGGTGGAAAATGAAACAAAGCAGAAAGCCCACTGAAAGAGCCAGCTGCCAGGAGCTTCTCCTTCAGCGCAGCTTCAGGTCCAGGCCACGCTATCAAGGCTTAACCAATTTTGCAGGGGAAAAAAAAATCAAAGGAGAGCTACAAATGAAAATCAAACAGAGCAAAACCAATACTCATTTATCTAGAACTAGTTTGCTGTCAGAGGAGGGGCCCGTCTCTCTGCCTGAGGACCTGTCAATTCCAAATGCACAGAAAGAAGACAGGCAAGGGATACACTGTCTTCCTGAGCCTCAGGCAGTGGGGGAGGGGAAGAGAACGAGTGGGATTCAGCCAAAGAAGCAAGACCAGAGGCCCCCGCCAGCCTGGATGGTAGAGGTTTGGGCAGCACCTGGTGGTCACCGTGTGATCTTCCCTCATCTGTCTGGGGAGCTTTGTTCAGTTTATAAAGACATTTCTGATTCTGCCCAAAGGCCCAGGAAGGTCCAGAGAAGCAGACCTTCTGGCTGAGGTGTGACTCCCAGGGCAGGGCTGCCACGAACTGTTGCGTAGGTTGTACACACCACAAAGACTCCTAGCCAAGAGGGCAAGTGGGAGCTGAAAGGTTAACATGTTTGAGAAAGAGGTGCCTTTGTCTTTGGGTGAGGCTGGGAAGCTTCTTACACTGGGACTGAGGCTGCTTGGATTCAGGAGGGTATGGGGAGGGAGGGAAAAGCTTCTTCAAATCAGCCCAGGGGCCTGGATGTTTTAAGAACCTGTCATACTGCATTCACATCTGTTTCTCTTACTAGAACTGTGAGCTCCTCCAGGGCAAAACAATGTCCTCATTTCTTGGAATTGTCCACATTTATCCCAGAAATCGGCTCTTGGTAATTGTTGAATGAATGAATGAATCTGCAATGGACAAGAGAGAAGGAATAGGGAGAGAGGAGGGAGCGTGCAGGAGGAAGAAGTGTTGAGAAGGAGAGAAGGGGAAAGGGTAATGAAGAACTAGGGAAAACTAGTTGTTGAATGAAAAGAAGATCCCACAGAAGGGCAGGGGCCAGGCTGGAGGGATGGGGAGTGAGGCTGAGAAGATTCAGAGGGAGGGAGCAGGGCAGGGGTGGAGACTGAGGGGCCTAGAAGCCTGAGAGGCCTGGGGTGGTAGGAAGTTTGGGGTTTGAGGTCCCTGCCTCTGATCCTGAGGTCACTGCCTGAGCCCCTGATGAGTCTCATTTATCAGCAAGCCTAGGATATTGTTCTCAATCCTGAGCTAGAACTCAAAGCCATGAGCTCTCAGTAACTCTCTTCATGGGCTATTGATGAGGAAATAGGTGACAGAAGGTGCTGTATCCTGGGGCATCATTCTTAGGAATGCTACCTTGGCTGTTTCTGCTTTTACAGCAGCTGAAAACTTGGTAACTGAAGCCCTGGGGAGCCCTGGTCTGACGGGGTGATATGGGCTACCCTTCTCAACTCTTGGAGTCAAGACATTTTATAACCAGCTCTGGGCTCTTTGCTGTGTCTCATGAGGCTTCCTGGAAAAGGTCAGTTTTCATTCCACTTCCAAAGAAAGGCAGTGCCAAAGAATGCTCAAACTACCGCACAATTGTACTCATCTCACACACTAGTAAAGTAATGCTCAAAATTCTCCAAGCCAGGCTTCAACAGTACGTGAATTGTGAACTTCCAGATGTTCAAGCTGGTTTTAGAAAAGGCAGCGGAACCAGAGATCAAGTTGCCAACATCTGTTGGAACTTCGAAAAAGCAGGAGAGTTCCAGAAAAACATCCATTTCTGCTTTATTAACAATGCCAAAGCCTTTGACTGTGTGGATCACCACAAACTGTGGAAAATTCTGAAGGAGATGGGAATACCAGACCACCTGACCTGCCTTTTGAGAAATCTGTATGCAGGTCAGGAAGCAACAGTTAGAACTGGACATGGAAAATTGGTTCCAAATAGGAAAAGGGGTATGTCAAGGCTGTATATTGTCACCCTGCTGATTTAACTTATATGCAGAGTACATCATGAGAAACGCCAGGCTGGATGAAGCACAAGCTAGAATCAAGATTGCTGGGAGAAATATCAATAACCTCAGATAGGCAGATGACACCACCCTTATGGCAGAAAGTGAAGAAGAACTAAAGAGCCTCTTGATGAAAGTGAAAAAGGAGAGTGAAAAAGTTGGCTTAAAGCTCAACTTTCAGAAAACTAAGATCATGGCATCCGGTCCCATCACTTCGTGGCAAACAGATGGGGAAACAGTGTCAGACTTTATTTTTCTGGGCTCCAAAATCACTGCAGATGTGATTACAGCCATGAAATTAAAAGACGCTTACTCCTTGGAAGGCAAATTATGACCAAACTAGACAGTATATTAAAAAGCAGAGACATTACTTTGTCAACAAAGGTCCATCTAGTTAAGGCTGTGGTTTTTCCAGTAGTCATGTATGGATGTGAGAGTTGGACTAGGAAGAAAGCCGAGCACCAAAGAATTAGTGCTTTTGAACTGTGGTGTTGGAGAAGACTCTTGAGAGTCCCTTGGACTGCAAGGCGATCTAACCAGTCCATCTTAAAGGAGATCAGTCTTGAATATTCATTGGAAAGACTGATGCTGAAACTCCAATACTTTGGGCACTTGATGCAAATAACTGACTCATTGGAAAAAACCCTGATGCTGGGAAGGATTGAAGGCAGGAGGAGAAGGGGACAACAGAGGATGAGATGGCTGGATGGCATCACCGACTCAATGGACATGAGTCTGAGTAAACTCTGGGAGTTATTGATGGGCAGGGATGCCTGGCGTGCTCTAGTCCATGGGCTCATGAAGAGTTGGACATGACTGAGTGACTGAACTGAACTGACGGGGCTTCCTCTAGGGCCAGATTGGAACCAGGGTGTAGTTATGTTCATGCTTTTGGCCCAGGCTGCCTGGGGTGGGGTGGGGGGTAGGGATTCTGGCTGCCAGTCACTTACTGAGTGATCATGAAGAAGTTGAAGGTGAAAGTGAAGGTGAAGTCGCTCAGTCGTGTCCGACTCTTTGCGACTCCGTGGACTGTAGCCTACTAGGCTTCTCTGTCCATGGGATTCTCCAGGCAAGAATACTGGGGTGGGTTACTATTTCCTTCTCCAGAGGATCTTCCCAACCCAGGGATCGAACCCAGGTCTCCCGCATTGGTGGCAGACGCTTTAACCTCTGAGCCACCAGGGATAATATATATGATTTAATTCCTAGAGCACCACAAATAAGCCATAAAAAGAGATATTATAAAATGTATAAGAGATACCTTTAAATGAAATAGAAAAAATGTTTACCTAACCTAAAGTATGTCAGAAAAGGAGGAAATAGAGAAATAAGTAACAAAAGAATAAGAGGGATTAAACAGGAAACTGATAAAATGGTAGATCTAAATCCAGACCTGTCAGTAATTATATTAAATGTAAATGATCTCCATTGTTCTTGTTTAGTCGCTAAGTCACGCCCAGCTCTTTTGCAACACCGTGGACCCATCAAGCTTCTCTGTCTACGGGATTCTCCAGGAAAGAATACTGGAGTCGGTTGCCATGCCCTCCTCCAGGGGATCTTCCTGGACCAGGGAATGAACTCAAGTCTCCTGCATTGACGGTGGATTCTTTACCCACGAGCCACCTGGGAAGCCACATGTTATCTACAAGACACATCAAATATATTGATATAAATAGGTTAAAAGTAAAAGGATGGAAAAAAAAATATATGCATACATTAATTTTAAAAAAGCTGAGTGGCTCTGTTAATACAAGATGAAGTAGACTTCAGAGCAAAGAAAATTAATAGGGATAAAGTGGGTTTTTACATAATGATAAAAGAATTAATTCACAAAGAAGACAAAAAATCTAATATGGATTCACTTAACATCAGAGAAAAAATTGACAGAATTTGAAGGAGAAATAGACAAACCCATAATTAAAATCAGAAACATTGACACTCCTTTCTCAGGTTTTGAAAGAAGGAATAGACAAAAAAAAATCAGCAGAAATGAACAACATGATCAGTGAACTGAATGTAATAGTTATTTGCAGAACAACCCAAGTAAAGTAGACTGTACATTCTTTTCAGGTGCACATGGAACATTCATGAAGACAGGCAATATACTGGGTCATAAAACAACTATTAATGACGTTAAATAGAAATGGTGCAAGACATGTTCTCTTACCGTCATGAAATTAAACTAGATATCAATAATGAAAAGATAACAGGAAAATCTCCAGATACTTTGAATAAACCACATACATCTATATAATCCATGAGTCAAATAAGAAGCCTCAAGGGGAATGAGAAAATATTTTGAAATGAATGAAAAAGAAACCACAGCATATCAAAATTTGTGGCATGTAGTAAAGCAATAGTAAGAGGAAAATCTATAGCATTAAGCAAATATATTGGGAAGGAAGAAAGATTTTAAATCTGTAATGTTAGGTTCTCTCATAAGAAACTACAAAGGGAAGAGCACATCGCTTCTAACAATATATAAAAAGAATAATACGCTACGACTAAGCAGAGTTTATTACATGAATGCCAAGCTGGTTAGACATTTGAAAATTCCTAAATAACAATCACTGTATCAACATTCTAAAGAAAAAACCCCCACATGATCACATTAACAAATGCAAAAACACATTTAACAACATAAAATATTGATTTCTGATACAAACTCTCAGGAAAATAAGAATATAAAGGAACGTCCTCAGCCTGATAAAGGATGTCTATAAAAACCTACAACTAACATCGTATTTGATGGTGAAATTAGAATGTTTTCTCTGAAAGGTCAGCAACAAGTCAAGAATGTCCACTCAGCACTGGAAGTTCTAGCCAATGCATTCAGGAAAGAAAAACAAGTAAAGGCATGAAGACTGAAAAGTAATAAATAGAACTGTCTCTATTCAAGGACCAAATGTTTGTCAGGTAGAACGTTTCAAGTACCTACAAAAACAAAAACTCCTACAACTAAGGATACAAAATAAACACAGAAAATCAATCATATTTCTAAAAATGAGCAACAAATGCTTGGACACCAAAATTTAAAAACACCATCATTCATGATAATAGTTCCAAAAATATGAAATACCAATGCACAAATGTAACGAAATATGTAAAAGTTTAGCATGCTGAAAACTACAAAATGCTGATGAAAGACATCAAAGAGAGCCTAAATAAATGGAAAGACATATAATGTGGATGTATTAGAAGATTAAAAAAAATAAAATATAAAAATAATTTTCTCCAAATGTACCTATTGATTTAATACAATTTCAATGAAAATCCAGTAGATTTTTTGGTAAATATAAATGAGCTGATTCTAAAATTTATATGGAAAAGCAAAGAAAGTATTGATAGAATGCCAAAATAATTCTAAAAGAAGAATAAAGCTGAAGGACTCACAGTACCCAATTTTAAGACTTACTATAAAGCTTATACAGTAATCAAGGCAGTGTGGTAATGGCAAAAAGAAAGACATATATGCAAAGAAAAAAGCATAGATCAATAGAACAGCATAGAAGTTCCAGAAACAGACCTATACAAATAAAATCATCTGACAAAAATGTGAAGGCAATTCAATGGAGAAAGGATAATTTTTTTCCCTGCAATAAATGGTATTGGAATAATTGGGTATCCATAGGTATAAAAGTGAACCTCACTCTAAGCTTCATATCTTGTAGAAAAATTCAATCAAAATGGAGCATAGCTCTAAATGTAAAACATACACTATAAGATCTTTAGAAGAAATAAAGGAGAAACTTTAGTGATTTTGGGCTAGGCCAAGAATTCTTTGATATGACATCAAAAGCGTTGTCTGTAAAATAAAAATTTGAAAAATCAGAATTCATCAAAATGAAAAATTCTTGCTAAGTGAAAGACACTTTTAAGACCAAATATTTGACTCAGAGAAAATATTTTTCAACTCACATATCTGATGAAGGGTTTGTAATATATGTATATTTCAAAGTTCAATAATAAAACTCCCCAAATTTGGACTTCCCTGGAGGTCCAGGGATAAAGACTCTGTGCTTAACCAGGTAAGGGTTTGATCCCTGGTTGGAGAACAAAGATTCCACATGTTGTGCAGCCAAAAGACAAAAGCAAAAAACAAACAAAAAAGTCAAAAAATGGGCAAAGGAGAGAGAATACACAGAGGGCAAGCAAGTGCATGAAAAGATGTCTGACATCCTTAACCAGGATGGAATTACAAATTAAGACCACAGTGAGATACTATTTTGTATCTGCTATTAGACAGGTAACAAAATGGTTAGGGCTTCCCCAGTGGCTCACCAGTAAAGAACCTGCCTGAAATACGGGAGATGCAGATTCGACCCCTGAGTCAGGAAGATCCCCTGGAGAAAGGCGTCACAACCCACTCCAGTATTCTTGCCTGGAGAATCCCGTGGACAGAGGAACCTGGTGGGCTGCAGTCCATGGGGCCTCAAAAAGTCAGACACAGATGAAGCAGCTGAGCGCAGCACAGCAATAGAATGGCTAAAGTGGAAAATACTGGTAAAAGTAAGCGCTGGTGAAGAATAGGCAGGAACTGCGATTCTCATCATTGCTGGTGGGAATGCAAATGGTACAGTCTTTCCAGAAGACACTTTGGTAGTTTCCTTATTAAACATACACACCATCCAACCCAGCATTCCCACTCCTAGGTGTTTACCCTAGAGAAATGAAAACTTGCATTCACACAAAAGCTTGCATTTGAATGTGTATAGCCGCTCTATTCCGGAGAAGGACATGGCAACCCACTCCAGTACTCTTGCCTAGAAAATCCTGTGGACAGAGGAGCCTGGTGGGCTGCTGTCCACGGGGTCCGCACAGAGTCGGACACAACTGAAGTGACTTAGCAAGCATGCATGCATGCACTGGGGAAGAAAATGGCAACCTGCTCCAGTATTCTTGCCTGGAGAATCCCAGGGATGGAGGAGCCTGGTGGGCTGCTGTCTGTGGGGTCGCACAGAGTTGGACATGACTGAAACGACTTAGCAGCAGCAGCAGCTCTATTCATAGTCGCCCCAAACTGGAAACAACCCCATTGTCCTTTGGGGGATGAATGAATGTAGTACATCCATACAGTAAGATACGCCTCAGCAATAAGAACTATCGAGACATATAACACTTTACATGAGTCTTGAAGGCATTATGCTGAGTAAAAAAAACACACTAGTCTTACAAGGTCACATATTGTGCGGTTCTATTTATATGACATTCTGGAAAGGGCAAAACTATAGTGATAGAGAACAGATTAGTGGTTGCCAAGGGAGAGGAGTGGGAAAAATACTTTAAAAAGGGGGCAGTGTGAGGATTTTCTGGGGTGATGGAATTGCTCTGTAGTGGTGGGAACATGAATCTATACATGTGTTAAAATTCAAAGAACTATAATCAAGCAAAAGCTAATTTTACTCTATGTTAATGATATTTTTAAAAAAAGAGAGAAAGAAAAGCAAAAGAGCTAAAAGGGGTAGCGACACTGCCCTGGCAGTCCAGCGGGCAGAGCCTCCAGGGATGGGAAAGATAGAATCACAGAGGGACATGAAATCACAGGTCCAGCGCCCCTCCCCAAACAGGAGGTCCTATACCAGAGCTAAGCCCTGGAGGGACTAGGTTTTATTGTCATAAGGAAAACAGCTTCCTTTCTGATTACCACTTCTCATTTTCACCATCCATCTGGTCCAGCTCGGGGGCCCCAGGAAATCCAACATTATCTGATTTTACACTTCAAAAATATTCATTAAAAATATGGACATTTGTCTCCTCCATCTCAGCTTCCTCTCAGGGAAACTTCCCCTGCTGTTCCAGCCACTATATCTTGTGTTAGAAACCAGGGTGACATTTTAAAAAAGCTTTTAATTTAATATTGGAAGATAGTTGGTAAACAATGCTGCTATAGTTTCAGGTGGACAGCTAAGAGACTCAGCCATACACATACATGTATCCATTCTCCCCCAGACTCCCCTCCCGTCCAGTTTGCCACATAACATTGAGCAGACTTCCCTGTGTTATGTCCTTGTCGGTTCTCCATTTTACTATTTTTTTAATGTATCTATTTATTTATTTTTGGGTGTTCCGGGTCTTTGTTGCTGCGCGTGGGCTTTCTCTGGTTGCGGGGGGTGGGGGCTGCTCTCCAGCTGCAGTGTGCAGGCTTCTCATCGCGGTGGGTACTCTTGTGGAGTACTGGCTCTCCAGCTCGCAGGTTGAGCTGCCTTGCCGTAGGTGGGATCTTCCAAGATCAGGAATCAAACCTGTGTCCCCTGCACTGGCAGGTGGGTTCTTAACCACTGGGCCACCAGGGAAGTCCTGGTTTTTCATTTTATTTATTAATTTTTTTTTTAGTTTACAATTTTTTTGTAAATAAAAATCATTTCATCTGTCCTACCTTTATAAATGAGGTACAATTGGCTTATAATATTATTGTTAGTTTCAGGTGTACAACTTAATGATGACAAAGGTCTGTATTGTCAAAGCTATGGTCTTTCTTTCCAGTGATCATGTACAGATGTGAGAACGCTGCTGCTGCTAAGTTGCTTCAGTCCTGTCCAACTCTGGGCGATCCCATAGACAGCAACCCACAAGGCTCCCCCACCCCTGGGATTCTCCAGGCAAGAACACTGGAGTGGGTTGCAATTTCCTTCCCCAATGCATGAAAGTGAAAAGTGAAAGTGAAGTCGCTCAGTCGTGTCCGACTCTGAGCAACCCCATGGACTGAAGCCTACCAGGCTCCTCCATCCATGGGATTTTCCAGGCAAGAGTACTGGCGTGGGGTGCTATCACTTTCTCTGAAAGAAGGCTGAGCACCAAAGAACCGACATTTTCAAACTGCAGTGGTGGAGAAGACTTTTAAGAGTCTGGTTTTTCATTTTAAATGTAGCAGAGTGTACGTGTTGCTCCCAGACTCCCTGTCCCTTCGGGGTGATGTGTTGAGGCTTCCTTCCTTGTCCAGTCTCTGGAAGTCAATTAGAAGTCCCTTCATCAATGTCGAATCTCCATTGCCATCTTCCCTCATTCAGGCCCCAGGCCCTGCCTTCCTTGCTCTGGACCATGGTCACAGCCTTTCACTGCCTTCCCTTCCCTTCTCTACACTGTAGCCAGGATGCTCTTTCTGAAGCATCAGTTCCTCACCTTCCTGCTTAGAGGCGCGTGGGTCCTGCAGGGGAAGCACAACTTCCCTAGCCTGGCCTTAAGGGTGGGAGGGGGTGGGTCTTGTCCCCTTTCAACCTGTTTCGTTTCAGGCTCTGCAGCCAATGCCTCCTTCTGCTAGGAGTTTGAGTCTCACACATTCTTTCCCTGCACTGTTCCCTTTGCTTGGATTTCCATCCCCTTTATTTGGCTTCCATAGTGGGTCAGATGGTAAAGAATCTGCCTGCAGTGCAGGATACATGGGTTTGATCCCTGGGTCGAGAAGATCCCCTGGGGAAGGGAATGGCTACCGACTCCAGTATTCTTGCCTGGAGAATTCCATGGACAGGGGAGCCTGGTGGGCTGCAGCCCATGGGATTGCAAAGAATCAGACAGCTGAGCAACTAACATTTTCACTTGGTTAGGTCCACTCTTTTTATTTTTTATTGATTTATTTTTGGCTTGTGGGACCTTACTTTCCCAATCAGGGATTAAACCTGCATCCTCTGCATTGGAAGCATGGAGTCTTAACCACTGGGCTGCCAGGGAAGTCCCTCCCACTCTTTTTTCAGTCCCATCTCGGATATTTTTTCCTCCTTGGGGTTTTCCTTGACCTTGTCCTACCAAGGAGAACCCAAAAAGTGCCTAACACTAAGTTTTGGGTGGCCAAGGCATCCATTTCACAAGACATCCATCATGAATAAACCCAGTGCCAGCTTATGACATAGCTGCTAACAAAACAATCAAGTAAGGAGTTAAGTTTGCCCCATCCAGGAAAGGCTTTTGTTCAGAAAGCCCTGGGTAACCTAGGTAATGGACTGCTTGACTGGCCTTGCTTCTCCCTTCCCACACCCCAACTCCTGATCCTATGCTTTAAGTTACCCATAAAGAGCAACCCAGAAAACTCTAGATACCTCACACTTGGACCCTAATAAAGACAGAGCCCCAGGTCTGTACTCTCTCTCTCCACAGTATGGACCTCCGGTGTGCTGGGCACCTTCCAAGACCAATGACTGATACGTCTCCAAAGTTCCCTGATGGTTTTTACTGAAGTGAGTGTCCTGGATGACAATGGGAACCCCAAGTGCTGGCTCAGCCACAAAGTTGGCCCTGTGGCATTAAGTGTCTATGGGGCTTTCAAGGAACAAAACGGACCAGGTGGATGCCTCAGGCATTCCTAGCTAATAGCATTTCCATCCATAGGCTGGAACTATCAACACACCACCTCTATCAGGGGCCCCTGGACTCTCTGTGCCTACCTCCTTCACCTCATTTTTAGAGGGGATCCCCTGCAGGAGGGCATGTCAACCCACTCCAGTATTCTTGCTGGAGAATCCCAAGGACAGAGGAGCCTGGCAGGCTATGATCCATAGGGTCGCAGAGTCAGACATGACTGAAGCGGCTTGGCACACACGCACGAAGCGGTCTGTTAACATCTGAAGATGCTTTGGGAGCGGAGTCTGGTCTGGTCTCCCATTCTTCCCACACGTGCCAGTGGGAGTGCCTGTGTATTGACTGAATGAGTAGCATCAATCAGGTGCCTTTCTGTGTTAACATTGGGAAGAGGTGAGTCTCAGGTGAGTTTCCGCTGCATCTATGCGAATACAAACACACACCCTCCAGATTTCCCAGGCTCTGCCCTGTGAATGGTGACTCAGCATCTACATGGGAGGTGGAGAGAACATACCCATGCCCCTTCCCCGCTGCAAAGCATCCATGGCTGTGCAGGAGGATCCGGGTTGGGTCGGAAGCCTGGAACGCAAGTGCTGGCTCACCCACCTTGACCTGGCAGAAGGCACTGCCTCTCTCCAGACCTGTTTTCCATCTTTCTAATGGGATGACTGGAACTTGCCCGGCCTGAGTCTCAGACGGCCTGGGACAGCAGGTCTGAAACCTGGGTGGGAACTTTCAGCCTGGATCAGTGTGATGACCCAGACGGTAGGCTCCAGGTGGAAAATTCGCCAGTGATTAACTACCCACTCAAAATGCTCAGCCCAAACCGGACCAGATGAAGGAATGTTTATGGGATGGCTCAGTGTCCTCCTCTTTTCTCTCAGCCTCTCTTAATTGCAGAGTGGGCAGCTGCCATCTTCCCCCCTCCCTCACCCGAGTTTTGTTCAAACCCCTAATTTGTCAGTCAAAGAAGCAACAAAGCATTAGCAACGGGTGGAATGTGCCAGGCTGAAATGTGGCTTTCGTTCAGCCTGGGGCCTGCGTCGGGAGGCATGTGGAGTTGTTGCTCTGCCCAAGGACCTAGAGATGGGGGCGGGCCCTTCCCTTGTAGCCCTTCCTTTTTGCACCCCGGTGCAGGCTTCAGAACAGAGGTCAGCAGCCATGTGGCGCGCAGTAGGCTAACGCTTTTCTCTGATGGTTTCCATTAATAAAACATTACATCAAATAGGAGCTCAGAGGGGATAATTGGAGCTATTTATCACGTCTGCGGCCAGAGAGGGGATTGGCTCATGGGCACAGAGGCTGGTGACCAGGCACTAAGCGGTGAGCCTAGAATCTGGGGGAGCCTGGGGGATGGTCCCCTGGGAAGAGGCGGGGTGATCTAGATTTGAAGCCTCTGGCCCTCTCACCTGCCCCCGGGGTTTTAAGGACCCTCTGTTTGGTTCAACCTAGCTGGTGGCTCAGTGGCTCTGACAATAAAATCTTGCAATGCAGGAGACTGAGGTTCTGTCCCTAGGTAGAGATGATCCCCTGGAGAAGGAAATGGCTACCTACTCCTGTACTCTTGCCTGGAAAATACCAAGAAAAAGGAGCCTGTCCAGCTACAGTCCATGGGATCTCAAAGAGCAACTAATACTTTTACCTTTGGTCTATATGGAGGCTCTGAGGCCAGACTCTATTTCCAGATAGGAGATGTTGGAATCCTGGCTCTTCCACTTACTACCTGGGTAAGCTCTCTAAGTTTCTGAGGCTTAGCTTCCTTATCAGTAAAATGGAAGTAATACTAATAGTTAACATCCAGGGCCTTTGCAAAGATTACCTGAGCAGGGACTTCCCTGGCAGACCAGTGGTGAAGACTTTACCTT
>SJYX01016033.1:0-25576 GCA_006410675.1 Oreotragus oreotragus
GGAAAACTTTAAAATCACTTGGACCATAATTTCTAGTGTCTTCTACTCATCCTAGTTCAGAAATTGGGAAAAGAGAGCTGGGCATTTTGACTTCCTTAAAGAACAAATTTGGTTATCTGAACAGTTCAAGAGTGTCAGCATGAATTGGTAATTGTGAATATATCCAACATAAAGTTTTGTGGGCTGAAATAAGTTGATTCTGTTCTGAATGGGTCAGAGTTAATTCAGTCCATTGTACTCAGACAAGTTTAAGAGTGAAACAAAGACTTCAGGGTCAGGGTGAGGGGTGGGGGTTGGGGGTGGCTGTGGTGTGCATTTCCCAGCTGTCAGTTTACATCTGTGAATGACCTTTAGCTGGCCATCAAAGAATTGCTTTCCAGAGGATAACTGTATCCTGGATGGCTGCAAACAAAAGGATCTGCTGTCAAATCCCCAATCACTTTGTGAAGTCAGCGTCCACCTTTGTTAATTATTAGCCCGTACAGGGTTAAGGTTCCAATATGTACCCGCACCTGGAAAATACTACCGCAACCAAACACAGCATGAACAAGACTGAACTGAATGTCATTTTCATCTAGAAACCAAGGTTGCTTTTATTAAAAACTAGGTAAGTTTTTAAAAACTGCTACCTCTATGGCACAAAGTAAAGAGCTCAGCTCAAAAATATTTCCCGCATAATCTGAATCTCAAAATTCACCACTAGAAACATATTGCTTTACATGACAACTGGTTCATGTACTAACCACACTTGATTTAGGGTCTGACACCTAGAGTCTAAAACTTAGGCACCACGAGCAAGTCCTCAAACGCTATGGACCACAGTTTCCTTCTATGCAAACTGGTGATAATTAAACCTAACCCATCCGCTTTGCAGGGTTGTTTTTCCTCCACAGCTATGTGGCTCCTGATCCTATCTATACAGTAACCACACTTCCTGTCAAGCACCTCTAGAGAATGCATCTTCCTGAGCTCCTCTGTTTATCCCTTTTTTAAATGATTGTTTTCTGTGACATATCTGTTGCAGTCAGCAGCAGTATGTCAGTTGTCTGGGATCTCTTTCTTGTCACAGTTTGGGGTTTCTTGAAATCACATGTTTAGCATCTCTGAACATCTCATGCGATGACCCTGCTGGCCTTTCTGAGCCACTCCGTTGCTTTGTTTGTCACTCAGAGCCTTGAAGAGAGACCTTTTTGGCCAAAGGAAAAAACAGGTGGTGTGAGCCTAATTATCACCTTGTGGTCCTCCCTTTCTCATTTCCTTTTTTTGTCTTTCTAGTCATGCTTTATTTGCATGTTTGCCCCACCATTCGAAGGAGATGCCATTTCTGCTCTCTCACACCCAGCCTCAGTACTTCCTTTCCCAAGGCAGCTGTTCAAATGGAAATAGTGTGGGCTTTCTAATGCAGTCGACAGCGGTTCTAATCCTGGCTCTGGTATTTACGAACTCAGTGATTAACGGTGGCTTCTGCCCTTGAATCTCCTCATCTGTGTGAACGGAAATCACGTCTATTTCAAGAGTTCTTGGGTGATGAAGGGACAGTATATATGTGCTCCTGAGTTTGCAAGATGATCAATAAATATGAATTCCTTTACTCCTTTAGAAACATTTTCCTCTTTGCTGTGTCTTACTTTCATTTTAAAATTCTTTAACATCAAAGTTCTTTGTATTCCCCCTTCCCAGTCCTTTCCGGAGCTTCACCATCTTCTCTCAGCTAGGCAGAACAGTTAAGCACCCGAGTCATTGTCTCAGAGAGACTAGATGTGAAACTCAGATCTCCTGCCTCTGAGACCCATCTCCACAAAGTTACGAAGTTACCCCATTAAGTGGGGCTAACCAAGGACTCATCTTATGGGTGGCTGTCACTCAATGTGGCGGTACATGTGAAAAGCTTGCCATGGTGGGCTTCATGAGTCATAAGTACACGGTTCCTATTGTTAGCACTGATCTTTGTCCAGTTTCCCTGGTGGCTCTGACGGTAAAGAATCTGCCTGCAATGAGGGAGACCTGGGTTCGATCCCTAGCTTGGGAAGAACTTTGTCCCCCTGATTCATTATTAAATCTTGCTTTTTCCTTTACATTCATCATGAATGATCTGTTTTCATGTTCTCCTAACCTCAGATTTCCTCTTATAGATTAACTCTTCCCCTTTCTGCCAAATCACTCTCTCGCCTACACATCTATTTCAAAGCCATTTAAGGGGCATCAGTCTATTACTGATGGGCCAGGAGATACTTTCTTAAATGTTAAGGTATTTTTCCTTTGAGGTCTTAAAGCTGTATGCTATAGCCATTTAGGGATAAAGTCTGGGTCATTTTTACATTGTTAAGGCTTGTTTATCTCTCATTTTTTTCTCTACCCCAAACCATCCCCTTCTATTTCAGACACCTGCTCCTATTCCCTACATCTGTGGCCCTCTCTTCCCTGTTCACAATTATTTCTTCTTTTCTCCACTTATCTGGTGATTCACCTCTCCCTGGTCAATCTGAACTAGTAACTTTAATTCACGATTCTCTATTATTTGACCTACCCAATATAAGAATGAACAGAAGTTACCCAGTGACCTGGCCTCATATGATGAACCATCATTCGGTTAAAATGAGCCCACAGCCAAATTGTTCTGCTTCAATGGTCTTAGAACATGGTTTTTCTTTTTTCTCTAAAAAACAGATATTCAGAAGTGAAGAACAGAGATTCTCCAACATTTTGATAAATATCCAGATATCATTCCTAATAAAATTTTCCATCTATGAAAACTGATTTATTCCTGATTTATTCCTCTGTCATTCTACGGTCATGAGCAACCATCTCTATACACACTTACCACCATGGTGCCCAACCTCCAGGCCCAAACTGCACTTTTTCCTAAGGCCCAGGATCCGCTATGACTCTGTGTTACTGGTTCCAGTTCTTCTGTGCTCTAGACACTCTCCTGCTCTTTAATCTGCTTGCTGATAATATGCAAACAAAAAGCTCTCTATAGATTCTAGTCATTGAACTCATACTAGGTACCACATTCTGAGCTAAAATGTTTCCTTACTCAATCTATCTCAATTAATTCTCACAGGTACCATTTTTATTCTTATTTTACAGATTAGAAAACTCAGAGTTTAACACCCACTGAGGAAAACATTACAGTTCCTCCCATTTAACATATCGCAAAGTTGAGACGTAAAAAAGGCTAAGTAATTTGCATGAGTTCATGGGAATAAGGTAACAAGACAGACAGTGGTAACGTGGAGAGTGGGGGCTACTTTAGATAAAATCATCAGGGAAGACTCTCCTAGGACATTATTATTAGTTAGAGTTCTCCAAAGAAACAAGAACAATACAGGAGATAGATAGACAGACAAAAATATGAAAAGAGATTTACTATAAAGTACTGACTCATGTATGGGCTTCCCTGGTGGCTCAGATGGTAAAGAATCCACCTGCAATGTGGGAGATCTGGGTTTGATCCCTGGGTTGGGTAGATCCCCTGGAGGAGGGCATGGCAATCCACTCCAGTATTCTTGCCTGGAGAACCCCCATGGACAGAGGAACCAGGCGGGCTAGATCTAGTCCATGGGATCACAAAGAGTTGGACACAACTGTGTGACTAAGGACACACATACACATTAAGCCATACTTAATCTCTTCCATGGAGAAGGAAATGGCACCCCACTCCAGTACTCTTGCCTGGAAAATCCCATGGATGGAGGAACCTGGTAGGCTGCAGTCCATGGGGTCGCTAACAGTCAGACACGATGGAGCAACTTCATTTTCACTTTTCACTTTCAATGCATTGGAGAAGGAAATGGCAACCCACTNCACCCCACTCCAGTACTCTTGCCTGGAAAATCCCATGGATGGAGGAACCTGGTAGGCTGCAGTCCATGGGGTCGCTAACAGTCAGACACGATGGAGCAACTTCATTTTCACTTTTCACTTTCAATGCATTGGAGAAGGAAATGGCAACCCACTCCCGTGTTCTTGCCCGGAGAATCCCAGGAATGGGGGAGCTTGGTGGGCTGCTGTCTATGGGTTCGCACAGAGTCAGACACGACTGAGCAACTTAGCAACAGCAATCTCCAAATATAGACAATGAAGTCATAACTCCACCTAACATGATCTACCTATCCTGCATGCAAGCTATAACATCCTAATCTCTTCCTCCGAAGAAGAGGTGAAGTTCTGAGTATTGTTGACTCTTCTCTTTGATTTCTCATAACTGAAATACTGTGATATAAATTAACAACACTTAAAGAGACTATGATATAAAACCAATATATCTTATGTTATATGATAAGGAAATGAGAGGGAAACAAAGATATTTGATACACACACCTATTCATAACTAATTAAGGAGGAAATAGTCCTCATTTCTGCGACTGGTCACAGGGTATTCATAACTACTACCTTCTTCCATTACCCACTCCATATTCCCCTTGCCTTCAGTAAGCACCAAGCAAAGTGAACAGCTAGGAGCACTGCTCAAAGTTCTGCTCCCTGAGAAGATTTCCCATCACCATTCTCCTTCAGGGATGGCCCAGAAAGGAGCTGTAGTGCCCCGGGTACCCACCTTTGGGTTCTGGCTGCATAACATGCAAAAACATCTATACACCAGGCCTGAGTCTTCTCTCTTCCTCTATGAACTTTCAGGAAGGCCCCATCAGGTCTCACGTACAGTCTAGGAAAGAGAAGCCAGTGCAGCAGAGTGGGGACCGTGGGCAGTTGGGCCACTTCTTCATGCAACTTACTGATGTCTCCAGAGCCTGCTTAGGACTTATCAGAGATACTAATCTTCCAACTGAGGATGCAGTGCTGCTGTGCATGTCTGATTTTATGACTTGGTGGATCAGACAACACCCTGTTCGTGATGGGCAGCTCAGACTGCCTGGTAACTTGGTGGCCCATGGTTAACTGTTCAGTCTCTACTAAGACCCAGTAGTAGGTCAAAAACTGTTTCTCAAAAGGAGAGTAATTATCTACAGAGAGTGGAAAGGCTTTGTTCTAAAGTCGCAAGGGCCCACGCTATGATTCTCCTATGCGAAAGCGAAAGTGACATATGACTCTTTGTGATCCCATGGACTATAGCTGCCAGGCTTTCCTATCCACGGAATTCTCCAGGCAAGAATACTGGAGTGGGCCGCCATGCCCTTCTCCAGGGGGTATTCCCAACCCAGGGGTTGAACCTGGGTCTCCCACATTGTGGGCAGATTCTTTACCATCTGAGCCACTCCAACAGAGGCTGCCAAATGCTCCAACAGCATCCCTCTCTGCCTCGACACCTGAAGGACCAACTAGATCTCCTGGGTCACATGGTCCAAGTGGCAGAGCAGCTGGCTCAACAGCCTGGACCTGTGGCAGAGTCTTCTCTTGTTCTGGGTCCCATCAAAACTCGCAGCTATTCAGTCCCTGAATTGGGAAGATCCCCTGGAGAAGGGAAAGGCTACCCACTCCAGTATTCTGGCCTGGAGAATTCCAGGGACTGAACAGTCCATGGGATTGCCAAGAGTTGGACACGAATGAGTGACTTACACTTTCTTTCAGATCACTCAATAAATGGGCCATAGTAACACACCCCAAATGAGGACTATGTTGCCTCCCAAATCCAAAGAGACTCAATAGGCACCATGCCTCTTTCTTGGTGGTAGGAGGGCCTGGGTGCAACAATTTATCCTTCACCTTAGAAAAAAATCTCCTTACATGCCCCACCCCACCAGACCCCTGGAAATCTCACCAAGGTAGAAGACGTCTGAATTTTTATCAGATTTATTTTTGTCTGAAATTTTGTCAGATTTCCCCGGCTCTGGCATGCAAACATCATTACTGATAAGTCCGGAGTAGTTGCTACTTCTTTCTCACTAGGTTCAACTAACATAAAGTCCTCAATTTAATGGATCAATGTGATAACTTGTGGAAGAAAAAGGTGATGCAGATCCACATAAACTGTCTTTTATCTCATCTTATACGGACACTAATCCCCATTCATGGGGGCTAATTATTTCCCAAAGGCCCCATTTCAAAATACCATTATGATAGAAATTAGGCTCCAACATACGTGAACCATGAACTTCCAAATATTCAAGCTGGTTTTAGAAAAGGCAGAGGAACCAGAGATCAAATTGCCAACATCCACCGGATCATCGAAAAACCAAGAGAGTTCCAGAAAAACATCTATTTCTGCTTTATTGACTATGTCAAAGCCTTTGACTGTGTGGATGACAATAAACTGTGCTAAGTTCTGAAAGAGATGGGAATACTAGACCACCTGACCTGCCTCTTGAGAAACCTGTATGCAGGTCAGGAAGCAACAGTTAGAACTGGACATGGAACAACAAACTGGTTCCAAATATGAAAAGGAGTAAATCAAGGCTGTCACCCTAGTTATTTAACTTATATACAGAGTACATCATGAGAAACGCTGAGCTGGATGAAGCACAAGCTGGAATCAAGACTGCCAGGAGAACGATCAATAACCTCAGGTACAAAGATGACACCACCCTTATGGCAGAAAATGAAGAATTAAAGAGTCTCTTGATGAAAGTGAAAGAGGAGGGTGAAAAAGTTGGCTTAAAACTCAACATTCAGAAAACTAAGATCATGGTATCCAGTCCCATCACTACATGGCAAATAGATGGGGAAACAGTGGAAACAGTGGCTGAATTTATTTTTTGGGTTCCAAAATCACTGCAGATGGTGATTGCAGCCATGAAATTAAAAGATGCTTACTCCTTGGAAGGAAAGTTATGACCAACTTAGATAGCATATTAAAAAGCAGAGACATTACTTTGTCAACAAAGATCTGTCTAGTCAAGGCTATGGTTTTCCCAGTAGTCATATATGGATGTGAGAGTTGGACTATAAAGAAAGCTGAATACTGAAGAATTGATGCTTTTGAACTGTGGTGTTGGAGAAGACTCTTGAGAGTCCCTTGGACTGCAAGGAGATCCAACCAATCCATCTTAAAGGAGATCAGTCCTGGGTGTTCATTGGAGGGACTGATGTTAAAGGTGAAACTCTAATACTTTGGCCACCTGATGTGAAGAGCTGACTCATTTGAAAAGACCCTGATGCTGGGAAAGATTGAGGGCAGGAGGAGGTGGGGACGACAGAGAATGAGACGGTTGGATAGTATCAGTGACTCAATGGACACGGGTTTGGGTGGACTCCGGAAGTTGGTGATGGACAGGGAGGCCTAGCATGCTGTGGTTCATGGGGTCTCAAAGAGTCAGACACGACTGAGTGACTGAACAGAAGTGAACTGGGTGATTTCACAGAAACCTAATGAGAAGGAATCAGGCCTGGAATTCTGTGAAGGAAGAAATAGCATTTCCAGCAGAGGGAACAAATGCCAAGGCCCCGAGATCAACTGTGTTTTAGAAAAGGAAAGGCCAGTGTGGCTGGCATGTGGTGCTTGAGTAGGCCAATGGGCAAGATGAAGTTGTAGGGGAGGCTGTAGCCAGATGATAGGGTGTTATTCAGCATAATAAGAGCTTGGGTTTTATTCTAAGGACAATGAGAGTGTTGAAGATGGGAAGTGATACTGCTCTGATGTGATACATTCTAATAGTATGCCTCTGGCTACTGTATGAAGAATGAACTGCAGATAAAAGTGGAGGCAGAGGGAGCAGAGAGGAGGACACTGCAGGCACACAGGTAAGACATGCTGGTGATGAGAAGTATGACAGCAAAAGGGAAGGAAGTGATTCAAGGTGTGTTTCAGAAGGAGAGTCAATATGATTTGCTATTGGACTAAAGGAGAATGAGAAATGAATCAGAGGAATCATTTATGATTTACTCTGATTTTGACCTGACACAGTGACTTGTGAGAGTCAGTTCTTAAATTTTTAGGAATTCTATAAGCCCGTTGTTAAACACAGCCACTACTAAAAATTATATTGTATAAATTTATAATTATATTAAAATTTTAATGCTTTGAACTCTCAAAAACTCACCACTTCCTAAATATCTTATTTGCACTACATGTTTACTATTCCTAGGATCTTTAAGTCATCTATGGCTACATGTCTGTTCGGTGGAAACAGGACACAGTGATGAACGGTGACACTTCTTGTCTACATTCACTGACGTCACATCGGTAGCTTGAAATCAGCCACGATCAAAGTATTTACACCATGGAAACTGTAAATGCCATAATCAAGGTCTGACTTATTGTTCTGTTGATTGTCTAGACTTACAAAAATGACGGGGGAAATGTAAACCATGCCAATTAGACAAGTGTGTTGTGTCTATAGTCACTGAATTATGAATAGCACAAAATATTGAGAAAATGGTCTTCCAGCATACAGAAGTACCTGATGCAGCACTGCTTTTTTTAATTCATTGTTGCATTGGATGAGAAAACATCTAGCTGTTTTGTTTTTATTTTCTTCCAGGCAGGGTACAAAAGGAAGATTAAATCAGATATGGACAAAATTTTTAAACATATGTATTTTCTTCATGTCTGAGTATAATATTTTAGTGAATTTGCAGTCATACTACTAGCAATTTGTAATAGACCCCTTTAGGCCATGTGGACCCTTTAAGCAAGCTAAAGTCTGGATCTTGTCATTCATAGATATGTTATATGTTCTGTATGAGCTAAATTGCAAGGTCCATGAGAGCAGGGAGATTTGTCTGTTCACCAATGTAGCCTGAGAACTCTGAACAACTCCCAATACACACTAGGCATTTAATAAATATATGTGACAATGAAAGTTTATATGAAAAATATAAACTTTATTATATATGTAGTGATAGTGAAGTCACTCAGTTGTGTCCGACTCTTTGCGACCCCATGGACTGTAGCCCAGCAGGCTCCTCTGTCCATGGGATTCTCCAGGCAAGAATACCAGAGTGGGTGGCCATTTCCTTCTCCAGGAGATTAAAATCCTCAATTGAGTCTCTAAACTTCTGTTCAGAGAAGTTTATATTTTATATATATTTTATATATATATATATATTTTAGGAAGCAGTTGTGCTGGGTAATAGCAAGGGAAAAATTAACACAATGTATGTAACTATTTTTCATGGTCAAGAAAAGATCTAAATAGGAAAATAATGTAAATACAAATCTAAATATCCCAGATTGAATTTTTTTTCCCTTCACTTTCTCTCTGGGCTCTCTTCTAACACCTCCAAAAGAATTTGGTAATGTTCGATGGTTTTACTTGGGTATTCTAACAAAAGCTGATCTCATGCTGGCATTACAGTATGATTGTTTTATTCAACAGACCTGTTCAAAAGCAAACAGGCTCTTAAAAATTCTCTGAGAGAACAGTCCTGGAGATTTTAAAATATATAACAGCCCCTTTATTTCTAAGTCCCACCTGAAAACCCCACCAAGATTTGTCTTTCTGGAGCCTGAAACACAATGAAGATGAATTTCTGCATCTTCACAAATTGTGGAAATGATTGCTACAGCAAATCATTTCTTAACCACTGTTCACACTGGCCAGTGAATAACATTCTTGAGTCCTGTAGTAACAGAACCAAACAAGAGACTTCAGACTTCAAATCCCAGGGGTGATTTTGGCCTGGCTCTGACTTTCTCAGAGGCAAAACTATCCTCATGCAGAACACATCACAAATCCCAATGATGTCTCTCTTTCCAGGTTTTAAGAAGGGTCTGAGGAAACAAAGCCCATGCTTCCTTCCAAAATCCACTTGCATTCACAGCTCTGGGCCTTATGCTCATTCATTACAAAATGTCCTCAGCTCAGGGTCTCAGGAATCTCCCTTAAGACTTTTTTTTTCAGAGATAAGTAGGTTATAGCAATTTTGATGACTCCCCAAATTAAAAATGTACAGGGATTTGCACAAAAAGAAAATATGTAGCTTTTCTCTTGACTTTTTTTTTTTTACCTAGGACATTTATAAACAATTCTTTATGAAGCACATTTAAACTCTATGCATAGGACAAAGAAACAACTTAGTCATTCCTGGGATGGTAAAATCATTAGCTTAAAGTCATTTTTATAGCATCAATATGTAAAACTATAACTGGTTAATAGACTCAACTGTGAGGGTGCCTTTTTGGGGGTGACTGTCACACAGACATTAAAAAAAAAAAAAAAAACTTTCGCTAAAATGCACTGTTCAGGGTTAGAATATTTATCTGTGAGATGTTGCCACAGAGCTTTGTATGAAGTGGAATGTGTGAGACTATGGGTAGGACAATCACAGCACCCTGGTGCTGCCCCAGAGTCAAATCCACTTTTTGATCTCTGCAGAGTGCTTTCTTTCTTCGGGCTAATGCAAGCTTGGCCTTGAGCCCTCCTGACACAATCAAGAGGGAGCTATAAACCATGGATGCCCTAGGTTAAGATGGTGTTCAGTCAGCCGGAATTATCTTCAAATTTGAGACAGTGCACCGTATAGCATAGTTATGTGCCCATGTTTCTTCCTGCATTTGAGAAGACTTGAGATAGTATTGACCTTGAGAATATATGTATCCCAACATAGGAGGGTTTAAATTCTAGGACCTCTCCTTCAAAACTTCAGGTGCAGACTTGTGGACACAATGGGGGAAGGAGAGAGTGAGACGAGTAGAGAAAGTAGCATCGACATATATACGCGATCGTGTGTCAAATAGATGGCTGGTGAGAAGTTGCTGTATAACACAGGGAGCCCAGCCTGGCGCTCTGTGCTGACACAGAGGGGTGGGACGAGGGGAGGAGAGGGAAGCTCAAGAGGGAGGTCATATATGCATAGTTATGGTTGATTTGTATTGTCATATGGCAGAAAACAACACAACATTGTGAAGCAATTTCCCCTAATTAAAAATAAATTTAAAAAAACTTCAGGTGCAGTGTGTATGGACTTGTGTGTGTGTGAGCATACATGTTTATACATGTGTGCATAGCTACATATATTACCTACATAGTAAGAGGTGTAGTAATTGAGTCATAGGGTATCACATTATTTGATTAATAAAGATTACAACACAGGTCTCACATAGGATAACACATATTTCCAAAGTAGTAATATTGTTGCCATTGCTGTTGTTGACAATAGCAAGAGGCAACACGTACTGAAGACAGATTATGTGCCAGATAAGTATATGCACTGGCTTGTTTAATTCTCACAAGAAAACTTATGAGCTATATGTGATTATCAGTGAGAGAGAGATGAGGAAAAGGAGGCTAAGAGAGGTGAGATTACTTGCCCACGATCAGAGCTAGGCAAAGATGAAGCTGGGCTTCAAGTCTGATGTTTGGCTTCTCTGAGGCCGATTTTTTTATGCTAAAACGAAATGAATTAAATACTGAAATCATTAGGGACAAAATTTGTTCTTTCTTTGATGATTTTTTTTAAAAATCCCCATTGTTGAGGAGATACCCCTCGTCCAAGGTAAGGAGCAGCCGTGAAGAGACAACCCACGCCCAAGGGACCATGAAGACCAGAATGAAGTGTTTGTTGGTGGAACTGGAGAGACAAGGAAGATTATGTGAAGCATGTTGAGGTTGCTCCACACAGCTTGTGGGATTTTAATTCCCCAACCAGGGATTGAATCCAGGCCTGGGCCACTGCAGTTGAAGTGATGAGTCAGGGAATTACCAACATTTTATTTCTTGATTTTGGTGGTTGCTACATGATTATGTTCATTTTGTGATAATTCTTCAGGCTGTACAATTATGATGCCTACATCTTTCTGCATGTACTACTTCTGTAAGTATATTTAAGTGCTTATCAGTAAAGAAAAAAGTGGGTTCTAAAACGTAGTGACAGACTTCTATAATCCAAAGGGGAAAATATTTTATAAAATCCATGCATACAATAAAAACATTGAATAATGTCACTGATATTATTAAAATTAGATAGAAAATACAAAAAAATTATTAATACAATGAGATATCAAGGCAGTAGTTAGTAAATGTTGTTTAGGGGTCAGTATGCAGGATTGAATAAAACTCTTTGATTAGGAGAATTTTCCTGTTACCTCTGTTGTTCTGAGATATAACTCACCAATCCTTTGGCATGATTATCATAAAATTATAAACATAATTATATAAATGGCTTAGTATTTTTATTACACAAGAATTTAAAAAATAACTCAGAAGAAAACTTGCATCATATTTTTTCTACTCTGAAGACTAAGTGTTTTATGAACACAGTTTGGGAAATGTTGGCTTAGATTTTAATATTGTGGGCAATGGAAGCCATTTAGTATTTTAGGAATTTAGTATGTTAGTCTCATTTCCAGTAGTGGAGGATATGAAAACCAGACTAAAAGAGAAATTAACAGGCATGGGACTGTTTCAGTAGTTAACACAAGATGATGATAACTTTAATTCTATTGATTAGCAGGGTCAACTGAGAAGAGAGAATGGATACGAGAAATTGTAAGATGGTAAAATGGACAGGCTTGGTTACTGTAGTGGATACTGTGACCCAGGCCCAGATGCCTCATGAGTGATGTTCAGTTGCTTCCTTTGCTGGCAGTGCCACTGGAAAACAGCCTTCAGCTGCCAGCCCCTTCAGGGATGATCTCAACTCCAGAGAGACCTTGACTACATGCAGTGACTGATGAGGGCCAGTCCCAGCTTCATGTACCTACAATGTATGCAATCACACAGCACCCCATACACAGTGCTTGGTTTAATGTTCTGCTGTTACCCTCTTGGAAACCTTAATTTTTAAATATAGTCTTACATTTTCATCTTGCAATGGACTCTGCAAATCATGGTACTGATGATGGAGCATAAAGGCCTTGCCATCTAAGTCGATCTCAGGTAACTCTGAAAAGTCGTTTCTAAGTATCAGAGCTCCCAGTGGAGTCAGCTCAGACAGTTGTTGGGACTGCGTTAAAGCCTGCCTCCTCCTGCTTAATCCTGCCTGATTCCCCTTCTACAAATGTGAGCCTTCATTAGCAGGGTCAACTGAGAAGAGAGAATGGATACGAGAAATTGTAAGATGGTAAAATGGACAGGCTTGGTTACTGTAGTGGATACTGTGACCCAGGCCCAGATGCCTCATGAGTGATGTTCAGTTGCTTTACTCTTTCATTAGCTTCCTACCCACTAACCTCCACCTCAGAGCCTGCTTCCTGGAGAACTCAACCTGCACAACTGTGACATTTTGAATGCGGGAGGGAGAGGAGTCAAGGATAAGTCTGGGCTGGTTTCCTTGTCTCAGTAGATGATGATGCTGTTCACAGATGAGGGTGCCCAAAAGGGGAGGAGCAGTTTGAAGACGGAATGTTTCATGAGATATTGTCATATTAGAGTTTAAAATTTCAGTTTTGTACTTTCAATTTTGATGTGATTAAAAGACATCTAGAAGGAGATGACTGTGAGATATTAACCTAGAGCTCTGCACAGAGGTAGGTTGGGGTAATGGGCTGATTCAACAGAGTGAATGCCACTGTCCAAGAATAGTATTGATACATAGGGAGAGGGCTAAGAGGAGATGACCACTATCTAAGAGATGAGCAAAAAGGTCCAGCAAAAGGGAGGAGAAAGAAAGACCTGGAAGAAAGGAGAATCAGGAGAGCATGTGTGTGAATCAAAGCCTGATGGAAGTGAGTTGACATGTACAGTGTTTGAAGGTAAGACAGGGGAGACCAGTGACGCAGGCCATTTCTTCCCAAAATGTAGTTGTGAGAGGAAGGCAAGGGATTGGGCCAGCTGGTGGAGGTAAAAGCTCAATGAAAAGATTTTTTTTTTGTAATTTATTTTTAATTGAAGGTTAATTGGTTTACAGTATTGTGTTAGTTTCTACCAAACATCAACTTGAAGATTTTTTTTTTAACAATGGAGAATATTTATTTTGCTAAAAAAAAGAAAAGAATTTTATTTTGCACACTTTTTTTTGAAGAAGGATGCTTAGGTTCTAGAATGACTGACATAAAATACAAAGGAACTGTAAGGGACTAAAAATAACTGCATGTGCAGTTGGGGCAGATTATGGACAAAAGATACAGAAAGACCAAAAAGTGCCCAGAGCAAAAACAGAGTGTTGGGAACAAAAGCAGTGTACTGAGCATGCCTCCTGCACTCAGCATTGTCGGAGGGGTGGGCACAACACCTAAGCCACCCCTCCGGCCTGACCCCTGGCCATACCTCTAACTTCACCCCACTAAGGAACAAGTTCATTCCCTGTCTGGGAGCAAACAAGCAAGGAAACCTGTGACTTGTTCTTACTGCCCCTTGCTGCAGCAAAGGCCCCAATAAAGCCTTGCTTGAATTTCTTATGTGGCCTCTAGTCAATTTTTGTTGACCGGGGATGGCTGAGAAATCTGTTGCTGCTAAGTCGCTTCAGTCGTGTCTGACTCTGTGTGACCCCATACACGGCAGCCCACCAGGCTCCCCGGTTCCTGGGTTTCTCCAGGCAAGAACACTGGAGTGGGTTGCCATTTCCTTCTCCAATGCATGAAAGTGAAAAGTGAAAGTGAAGTCGCTCAGTTGTGTCTGACTCTCAGCGACCCCATGGACTGCAGCCCACCAGGCTCCTCCGCCCATGGGATTCTTCAGGGAAGAACACTGGAGTGGGGTGCCATTGCCCTCTCCGCTGAGAACTCTGGTTGTCGTCAAAAGAGGGAGGAGAGGGGAAGATTTAATGGTGTGCCTTGGTGTTTGGGTCTTGATCAAGGGCAATGAGTCTCTATGAATGAGAAACTCTCACCTCTTTGTTTTGGCTATCATGGTAGGACATTATTGACAAGCCAGGGTATAACAAGAAAATCTTCTTTTTGCCTTTATTGTTTTCATTTGATCTGCTCCATCTCCCCTATAGATTCTTCAAGTGTTTATTGAGTACTACCATGATGGTGTGGGCACCCTGGATGCTGGTGTCACACAACAGTGAACAAAACAGACAACAGTCTTTGCTATCATCCATCATGAAGCATATATTCTAGTGTGAAGAGACTCCAGAGAAACAAAAGTGCGTTCCTCAAAGGGCCCCCACGCCCCAGCATGCTTCTGGCAGGCACCCTCAGAGGGAAGGGTGTGTGGTGATGTTGTCTATTTTCTCTGCCTCCTGCCCAGTCAGGGAAATCCCATCCCACCTTGTACCTAAGAACTGCACTAACCAGGCCTGGATACTTTCCCTGGAACTTGGCAGCTCTTTCAATAAGCTCAGTTCAGTTCAGTTCAGTCGCTCAGTCATGTCCGACTCTTTGCGACCCCATGGACTGCAGCATGCCAAAAAAAAAAAAAAAATCCAGGAATTTGCATGGGTCACCCAGTAGGTCTGAGTATGTAACAATACAGATGAGAATGGTAATTGCACTAAGATTAGCCAGTAATGATAGGGCAGACAGAGCATTTTGTCCACTATGATTCTGGAAAGTCTTCATTTATTAAGACATTTCTGAATGGAAATGTCGCTTAAGAGCACCACTGAGAGCATCTCGTAAGATAAAGAAAGCTTTTTTAAGAAGAAAAATTCACCATGTTAACGATCCTTTGAGCTCATGGTGTTCACTTGATGTAGACATAGTTTTAGAAAGCCATGATGAAACAAGATGGAATTGAATGAAAATATTATAGAATACAAGATGCAAAAATCATAAAACCTGAAGCAGAGGAATTCTGACTTGTTCCAACCCCTCAAATTTTTACTTACATCCACTCTATAAAGCTGCACATCAAGTTGGTCTATATTTTATCATCACACAAGCCTACAGTATTCACTTATTTATCTTACAAAATCAAAACTAGAGCATTCAACTGCCCGGGTTTTATTCAGATCAGTTAGGGTTTCCTACCAGCAGCACCCAAAATAAAAATACAAACTAGGCAGTATCCTACTTTATTTACTCCACAATAGTATTAACTTGGGCCGTGCCACCTATTAGACTCTGAGGAAGAAGCTAGGTCACTCCTCAAAGTAAGGTTGAGATACACAAAGCGATGGCGATAACCTGACTCAGTGCGTAAAAGCAAGTGTGGAAGAAGGATGGAAAAGGAGCCAGGGCTGGATCACACAGGTCCTTGAAAAATGGACTGTGTTAATGTACAGGTCTTCACCCACAGGCAAGATCTCTGAGTCCCTCCCTTAACAGAAATTCACATAATATAATCACAAATCACAAAATAAATGTACTAATTATTTTATAATCTCATGGCCATTTCTATTTATGAAGATTTTACTTCATTATATAAATATTAAGATGTATTCTAAACTCCGAAAAGTTCTCTTAGATACAATGTGGATATGTATTTTAAACACTACTTCTTAGGTTGACTAAAACAAATCTTAAACATTTTAAGCTATTTGCGCTTATTGCCAGTAAATAAGGGAGATCATGACTACACATGCCTCACTTGGACGCTTGTCATGCCATCTATTACTTACAATGTGGAGAAATTCATATCCTCCCATACTTCTGGTGGGCATGAATGATGCAGCCACTTTGGAAACCCATCTGGCAGTTCAGTTACCATATGATCCAGCGATTCAACTCCTAGTTCTATACCCAAGAGAACTGAAAGCACGTGTCTACACAAAAGCTTGTACATGAGTGTTTACAGCAGATTTTTCATAACAGCTAAAAGTAGAAATAGCCTAAACATCCATCAGCTGATAAAGTGTGGTATATCTTTGCAACCCCATGGACTGGAGCTTGCCAGGTTCCTCTGTCCATGGGATTCTCCAGGCAAGAACACTGGAGTGGGTTGCCATGCCCTCCTCCAGGGGATCTTCCCTATCAAAGGATCGAACCCACATCTCTTATGTCTCCTGCATTGGCAGGCAGGTTCTTTACCACTGGCGCTAACTGGGGAGCCCCATTATACACTTTAAATAGGTGAATTTTGTAGTATGTGAATTATACCTCAATAAAACTGTTATTTAAAAAATTTACAAACAGTAAGTTTCCCTTAACTCGCTTTCTGCATGGTTTAAAAGGTTAATAGTTGTGTGTGGAGGGGGTCGGGTTCCTATTACTACTAAAGTTAAGATGAATTTGCATTTTAAGAAATTATACAGATAACTAAATCAGCTGATATCAGAGAATCACTCCTGGGGGATACAATTCAATAGCATAAAGGTTCCTTTACACCTCTTAACCTGAAATGGTCCCAACAGAGGTCAGAACGAGGATGAGATTGAGGGTGCTCCAAAACTCACCCTAAGAGTCAGGTAACTAATGCAGTCATACCTCTGTCCATCCCAGCACATACACCAAAGTAGATTATGTCTCTGGAAGAGGAACGTTATTTAGAGGCAACTACCTCAAGGCGATTCATGGGGTCGCAAAGAGTCGGACATGACTGAGCGACTGAACTGAACTGAACTGATCTCAAGGCAAGCATGAAAATTGCAGACTCTTGGTGGAAGGCCACTGGGCAGCATTCCAATTCTATCCTCGTGGAACAGGTAGTCAGCTCCACCGGTACCCAACCCAAGGCTGTGACCCCATTTCTGTATGAAGAGTGTCAGGAACACGTCTAGGACTGTGGGAGCAATAGGGAATGAAAGTTGAGATTGAGTCTTGGATACTAGGAAGCATTCTGAGGAGTCCCACAAGTATTAGTGGACAGAGGCTCTGACTTCAGAATTCCCTGCTGTCCCATGTGGGAGCCCACAGCCAATGGAGAATGAATGCTGATGTCCCAGGTTTAGGGGACACCACTGTCTTTCCTGCCCTGTGCCCCCACCCCTTTGATATAGATCCTACCTCACTGCCAACCATAAGGGCAAACCTGTCACTGAGGCTAATCGATCAGAGCTCCTTCCCAGCCCTTCTAGGACATACAGATGATCAACTCCCAAGAGGAGCCAGTCAGAATCCTTGAGCTAAAAGTGGAAAACACTTCTCTCTCTACAAATCTGTGAAGACGTGTCTTAAAGCCGCAGCCCCACCCCCGTCCCCCACCTCTGGTTTAGCCTGAGGAAGAAACTGGCTTGAGAAGATAAAGCTAATTTGCCAGGAGAACTCAGATGAGAGCTGGAGAGAAGGACACCTAGCGATATGTAGCAAAGCACACATTTACACATAACAATAAAATTACAGTATTTTCTAAACTCCATGTAGTCAATTGATTCGCACTGAATGCTTTTATTGGTTTCTTGCCAAACTATATATATATAGCATGTGCTATAGATTAGGGCTTGGTTTACTATTTTGTCAACGCTTAGACTCAAGAAAGTGAAAGAGAAAACGCTAATCATGCAGATTAAATGTGTCATGCCTATAGTCATCATATTGTGGATAGCACAAAAAATTCAGTACATCTGTACTTCTGTCGACCTGCCCTCTACTCAGTTGTTTCCAGTCACCATTTAGCTCCTTTGCAGCTTCGGCTAATTTGAATCTGGTTTCAGCCACTTGCATGGGGTGAATCCTAACGAGTACAATGGTGTTATCTGACCAGTGAAGTCTGAGATATTCTGATTCCACAAATACAGATGTGACAGGAGTTTGACAGACATGTCAATTCTAGTTTTTCTTAATAACTGGCAAAAACATAGACTATATACAATTCATACACCATGGATTTGAGTGGGTGGGTTTGACAGTATTAGAATTCTTTCTTGCTCCAACATATAATAAAAGAGTCAATCATTTAAATTTGCTGTTATTGAATTAACTGAAATAATAGTTGAAAACATACTATATGGGGCTATAGAAGTACTTGCATTCTAGCAAATTTATCATTATGTTGAAGAATCTGGAAACGTAAACTGAAAATAATAGTTTGTATGGCTTTGGCAGAGAAAAAAAGGTGACCAACTCCTAATTTTTCAATAGGATTTTAGACTGTGAATAATCTAATCACAGACTTTGACATGGAAAGATTTCGTATATAATCCATTTCACCTGGCAGACAGTTATCCCATTCTATAAAACCATTCTTTCAGCAAATTTTAGCTTCCTTCAGGATCTGTCTTGAAGGTCAGTGGCAAACAAAACTGGCAGAGCCCCTACCTCCTATAGCTTGTACCTGCCTCATATTGCAAAATCGCTACAGGCTGTATTCTACCCATTGACAGATCTTGTTTTGTATTTGTTACAGAATAATGGGGAGACTGAGCTCTGCTTGAGAGGCTCAAAGTCTGAGAAAGCACAATTTATATATTATAGGTTACAATTTCAACAGGCCAGTGGGAACAAAGACCATTCTCCAACTTACTGTTAAATAGTAAAGAACCAGGAGGACTGGCTACTGCTACTAAGGCTGAAGTAACAATCTCTCTTAATGTTCATCTACTTCGGGTACTGAACTCTCTTTAGGTCTTTCACTCCATTAGAGTCCCTTTGATTTGATTTTCGTGCTTTGTATACCATGGCAAAATTCTGCATCCTATATCTCTAACTAAATGAACTGATCTTATTCTAGTATTTGTTTCAATCAGCAAGTCTTTTGTTTCACCAAAGAAACGCAGCTATTTGTTTCACACACAAATACATCATATTTTTATTTCTAACTATTCAAAATGCATACCTGCTTATGGGCAATTAATTACAAAATCCTTTTGTAAGTCTCTGAATATCCCCTCTTGTGTTCTACTTGCCTTGGCTCAAGATTACCTACAAAGTCACCTGAAAGGCACTAGAGAAATAGGAGCCCTGGAGACAGGCTGCCAGCTTTAAATCTTAGCCTTTCATTGACTGTGTGGTCCTGAGCGAGTTACTCAACCTCTCTTAGATTCCTATCCTCCACCTGTGAAACTGGAATAATAATACCACCAACCCTATAGGTTATCATGAAGATTAAAAGAAACCATACGTATAAAGTTCTTGTAGAATGTCTGTGACAGTAAGCATTCAGTAAATAATTCTCTATTATGACTACATGGGAACTCATAATGATCACGTGTCTCAACATGATATACTCCAGTCATCTTGAAGAAATATTTGACTTAGCTGTTTGGTATGAGCTATATTTATTCAAATGATTACTGTTTTTTTAAAATGTGAATAAATGTTGGTCTCCAAAATATTTGGTACATTCAGTGGTCATATTCATCATAAACATGACATGTGTGAGATATTCTACTGAGAACTGCAAACCATGAAAACTAAGTAAATTATTGTCTCTGCTTTCAAGAAATTTACAAGCTAGGAGGAAGATAATTAGACCAAAGTACAAAAAAAATACAACAATCACCATAAAATTGGCACAGGTAAGGAGTGGTAGTAATTCGAAAAAAGTGATGGCCTTCATCTGAGATGACCTGAAAGAGGCAACATTTGAAACAGGTGCTAAATCACAGGTGCAGATGAAGAAGCCAGGCAGCTCTGGGCAAGAGAGTTTATTCCTGATTATTTTCCTTCCTCTCTGACTATTCCACCTTGGTCCCATTCTTGGATTAATCTTCCTCCTTCCAATGCATAAAAATTGCTATCTGACAGCATTCCACCCTTGACTCACTTCTCTTCTAGCCTCTATGTCTGTGGAATTCTCTCAGATACATCATGTATGCCATTGACTCTCAAATGGAAACCTCACATCCTATCCTTCCCCCAAGCTTCAGATCCAACTATCCAAGGGTTTCTCAGGTGTCTCCTCCACCCTCCTGGCATCTCAAACGTGTCATAGTGAAATCTGTCTCACATTCTGCTCCTGTATTCTCTATTCTTATTGGTGGTATCACTCTCTGCCCAGTCACCCAGGCCAAAGACCTGACAGTCATTTCTATTCCTTCTTCTCTCGTATTTAATGCAATAAATTGGTCTTCAATCCCATAAAATACACTTCTAAACTACTTCTCCCTGTCATTCTCTATCTTCATTGCTACTTCCCTAGAGTCTTTTATCTTGACAATGGCCATATCCACCCAATTAATATCCTACTTCAGCATCCCTCCCCTTCAATCTATTCTCCAGAATATCATCAAAATGAATTTTTTACAATGCAAAAGTGACACAGATTATAACACTTCAAGGACCCCTAACTGCCACATGGACAAATTTAAAATCTCTCTGTTGCTGCTGCTGCTAAGTCGCTTCAGTCGTGTCCAACTCTGTGCGACCCCATAGACAGCAGCCCACCAAGCTCCCCGTCCCTCAGATTCTCCAGGCAAGAACACTGGAGTGGGTTGCCATTTCCTTCTCCAATGCATGAAAGTGAAAAGTGAAACTGAAGTTGCTCAGTCGTGNGGTTAATTGGTTTACAGTATTGTGTTAGTTTCTACCAAACATCAACTTGAAGATTTTTTTTTTAACAATGGAGAATATTTATTTTGCTAAAAAAAAGAAAAGAATTTTATTTTGCACACTTTTTTTTGAAGAAGGATGCTTAGGTTCTAGAATGACTGACATAAAATACAAAGGAACTGTAAGGGACTAAAAATAACTGCATGTGCAGTTGGGGCAGATTATGGACAAAAGATACAGAAAGACCAAAAAGTGCCCAGAGCAAAAACAGAGTGTTGGGAACAAAAGCAGTGTACTGAGCATGCCTCCTGCACTCAGCATTGTCGGAGGGGTGGGCACAACACCTAAGCCACCCCTCCGGCCTGACCCCTGGCCATACCTCTAACTTCACCCCACTAAGGAACAAGTTCATTCCCTGTCTGGGAGCAAACAAGCAAGGAAACCTGTGACTTGTTCTTACTGCCCCTTGCTGCAGCAAAGGCCCCAATAAAGCCTTGCTTGAATTTCTTATGTGGCCTCTAGTCAATTTTTGTTGACCGGGGATGGCTGAGAAATCTGTTGCTGCTAAGTCGCTTCAGTCGTGTCTGACTCTGTGTGACCCCATACACGGCAGCCCACCAGGCTCCCCGGTTCCTGGGTTTCTCCAGGCAAGAACACTGGAGTGGGTTGCCATTTCCTTCTCCAATGCATGAAAGTGAAAAGTGAAAGTGAAGTCGCTCAGTTGTGTCTGACTCTCAGCGACCCCATGGACTGCAGCCCACCAGGCTCCTCCGCCCATGGGATTCTTCAGGGAAGAACACTGGAGTGGGGTGCCATTGCCCTCTCCGCTGAGAACTCTGGTTGTCGTCAAAAGAGGGAGGAGAGGGGAAGATTTAATGGTGTGCCTTGGTGTTTGGGTCTTGATCAAGGGCAATGAGTCTCTATGAATGAGAAACTCTCACCTCTTTGTTTTGGCTATCATGGTAGGACATTATTGACAAGCCAGGGTATAACAAGAAAATCTTCTTTTTGCCTTTATTGTTTTCATTTGATCTGCTCCATCTCCCCTATAGATTCTTCAAGTGTTTATTGAGTACTACCATGATGGTGTGGGCACCCTGGATGCTGGTGTCACACAACAGTGAACAAAACAGACAACAGTCTTTGCTATCATCCATCATGAAGCATATATTCTAGTGTGAAGAGACTCCAGAGAAACAAAAGTGCGTTCCTCAAAGGGCCCCCACGCCCCAGCATGCTTCTGGCAGGCACCCTCAGAGGGAAGGGTGTGTGGTGATGTTGTCTATTTTCTCTGCCTCCTGCCCAGTCAGGGAAATCCCATCCCACCTTGTACCTAAGAACTGCACTAACCAGGCCTGGATACTTTCCCTGGAACTTGGCAGCTCTTTCAATAAGCTCAGTTCAGTTCAGTTCAGTCGCTCAGTCATGTCCGACTCTTTGCGACCCCATGGACTGCAGCATGCCAGGCCTCCCTGTCCATCACCAACTCCCAGATTTTACCCAAACTCATGTCCATTGAGTCGGTGATGCCATCTAACCATCTCATCCTCTGTTGTCCCCTTCTCCTCCTACCCTCAATCTTTCCCAACATCAGGGTCTTAAATGAGTCAGCTCTTCACATCAGGTGGCCAAAATATTGGAGTTTTGGCTTCCAAAATTGATGTTGTTTTGGCTTCAACATCAGTCTTTCCAATGAACACCCAGGACTGATTTCCTTTAGGATGGACTGGTTGGATCTCCTTGCAGTCCAAGGAACTCTCAAGAGTCTTCTCCAACACCACGGTTCAAAAGCATCAATTCTTCTGCGCTCAGCTTTCTTTATAGTCCAACTCTCACATTCATACATGATTACTGAAAAAACCATAGCCTTGACTAGACAGACCTTTGTTGACAAAGTAATGTCTCTACTTTTTAATATGCTAAGTTGTTCATAAGTTTCCTTCCAAGGAGTAAGCATCTTTTAATTTCATGGCTGCAGTCACCATCTGCAGTGATTTTGGAGCCCCCCAAAATAAAGTCAGCCACTGTTTCCACTGTTTCCCCATCTATTTGCCATGAAGTGATGAGACTGGATGCCATGATCTTAGTTTTCTGAATGTTGAGCTTTAAGCCAACTTTTTCACTCTCCTCTTTTACTTTCATCAAGAGGCTCAATAGGCTCAGTGAGAGTATATTCTCTCATCATGAACATTTCCTGAATGGGAGTTTGCCCTGCTGGCTGGGTTATGGTGCTGTGCATTGCCTTTTTTTTACTAAGGGTTAGACCATGCTGGACATTTTGTCCATTTCATTGTTAATTGCCACACTATCCTGCTCTTCACTCTTCTCACTTTCTCAGGGATTTCACTTCTCATGTCCCAAACAGGTAGCCTCATTTCCCAGAAGTTGCTGTTCCCACCCCCCGCCCCACCCCCAACCCCGTAGGATATAGGAAGCTCCAAGAAGACTTCTCTCTGAATCTATTGAATCTCAAACATTTCAGCTTAAAATAATCTTC
Source organism: Oreotragus oreotragus (assembly GCA_006410675.1). Classification (NCBI taxonomy): domain Eukaryota; kingdom Metazoa; phylum Chordata; class Mammalia; order Artiodactyla; family Bovidae; genus Oreotragus; species Oreotragus oreotragus. The sequence continues at coordinate 23,529 of SJYX01016033.1, forward strand.
AGCTCAACTCTGGAATTCCAAGTGGGCCCCCACCATCTATAGCAGGCTGGCTTCCTGGGCTGTTTATTATGAAGAAGAGGGGTTGATTTCCTGCACAGATAGCTGCAGGTTGTGAGTCACAGTTCTATTTGTATACATAGTCCAGCAGTTGTCCATTGTATATTCAGCCTCTCATGGTCATGTGCAATGCCATCTTGCAGGCAAGAAAGGACAGAACTTTTTCTCCTCCTTTTCTTATGTTATATTGTCATAAATGTAGGCATATGTGCCTGAAGTATAAAGGAATTCAGAACGAATATGGAATACTTGGCTTCCCTCATAGCTCAGTTGGTAAAGAATCTGCCTGCAATGCAGGAGACCCGGTTCAATTCCTGGGTTGGGAAGATCCCCTGGAGAAGGAAATGGCAACCCACTCCAGTATTCGTGCCTGGAGAATCCCATGGACGGAGGAGCCTGGTGGGCTATAGTCCATGGGGTCGCAAAGAGTCGGACACGACTTCACTTTCACTTTCACTTTAGCACAGTCAGGTTTTCTTTTTGTTTCCTTTTTACTTGTGCTGCAGTTAGACTATATCTGANGGAGAATCCCATGGACGGAGGAGCCTGGTGGGCTATAGTCCATGGGGTCGCAAAGAGTCGGACACGACTTCACTTTCACTTTCACTTTAGCACAGTCAGGTTTTCTTTTTGTTTCCTTTTTACTTGTGCTGCAGTTAGACTATATCTGAGGAAGAACTGCATCTCTTCACCAATAGACACAAATCGAATGTAATTAAGATGAATAAAGAGGAGAAAAGTCTAAAGGTAAATGAAGATAGATTCAAAAGAATGGGTCGGTGCTTTCACTGAGAAGGACTCTTGCAAGGATTCGTCACCTGGCCTTAGCCCAAGAGTCATGGGGGATGCTTGGCAAAGTGATGAAGAGAGACAAGAGGCAGAAATAGGACAAACAGGAAAAGACAATGAGCCTTAATAATTCGAATTAGCATTCACCTTTCTTGCTGTCCAAAGTGGTTAGAATGAGCTTTATCTATACAGATCAGCATCTTTCTCTATGAAGTCTAAATCAGATTTTCCTACTATTCTGACTAACAACAAGATCTCATTCTCATTAACAGAGAGTACAGAGACTTACAGAACAAAATCAGTTGACCTGAGCCAAATAATAAATTGCAAGAAAAATAGAAGGTAGAAAGAAAACACTATTAATGATAGGAAAAAAGAAGTGAAGTGAAAACGCTGTCCTCTTTTTTACATGAAATATTCCACCATTCTGATCTGGGGTGGGTTCATGTAGGTCACCCAGGGTTGTGGATATTTGAACCTAGATACCTCTATTCTGGAAACAGAAAAATCACTCTAAATAGAACCGACCCAATCGCACCAGGGATATCACTGGAACTATGTAATCATTGTGTCATATTAAAGGATGGAGACTGGTTTGGCACTGACTGGTCCCACTTCTCAGGTGTTTATTGGCTATCCCTAAATAGGTTGCCATGGCTTTCACCTGGGAGGTTGGGCTGCTGCACCCTGGGAGAATCTACCCACAGTAACAAAAATTGCCAACCTCCTTCTCAAGGCCAGGTGATGTTGTTTCCCACTGGTATGGTCATCTGGCCACTAGTTCTTGTCCTCCACTGGCCTGGAGGACATTATACCACCATAGACACCCTTACTAAATTTACCCAGCAAACATTAATGGCAGCTGGCAAAGCCTGTCTTTGCTGAACACTGAAATTCTCTTGGCATTTGGACATGATGCCAAGAGTACCATGGCCTTGAACATTACTACTGCCTTACAAGGAGGCACCTGTGTCATTATCCAGAGTGTCGCGGATACATACATACCTGATGAGTCTGCCGAAGTGTCATCTTTATTAAATCACATGAAGACAGAAGTGAATGTCTTGACTGATCTGACCCTCAGCCCAGGAGATTTAATAAATCAGTGGTTCAGATCAGAGGGCTCTTGGTGGAAAAAAAAAAAACATTACTTACTTTAGGAATGATTTCTAACTATTTTATTTTGGAGTATAGATGGTTAA
>SJYX01016034.1:0-23859 GCA_006410675.1 Oreotragus oreotragus
GCGAGGTGGAGACTCTGGCTGCATCTGAAACTGGCTGCTGTTACTGCTCCAGCAGTGGATTGGAAATGCTAAGCACTAGAGCTAACGGAAAAAGAGGTGGTTTAAAAGAATCATATGTCTCTGATCTTGACCTTTTGGTGAACTGTAAGGCCATTTTTCTCATTGCAAAAAGCCGACTTCTAGAACAAGGAGCATGGTAGGTGGATTCATTTCCTACGGCTGCTGTAAGAAATTACTCTAAACTTGGTGGCTTAAGATGACACGATTGTATTCTCTTACAGTTCAGGGGGTCAGAAATCCAAAGTCAGTGTTATGGGGCTCAAGCCAGCGTGAGGGCCGGGCTGGCTCCTCCTGGGGGGAGGATCTGTTCTGTCTCTCGCAGCTTTCTGAGGCCACCCTCCCGCCTCGGGGTGTGGCCACATCACCCATCTCTGCTCTTGTCACCGCACCTTTCTGATCTGACTCGCTGTCCTTTCTCCTTGGGATAACACTGGGCCCACAAGGAAAACCCCAGTTTACCTGGGGAGACGGAAGTGAAAGTAGCCCATTGCACACGGTGGGGTTCGAGACTTGCCACTCTGAAATATGGCACTATTGCATTCTGCATACGTTGAGCTGAAGGAGTTTGAGAAAACAGCAGATACAGGAAGGTCACTCTGACCTCTCCTACCTGCTGCCCTTCTGCTCGGAAATAGGCCATGAAACTCTCACGTGAAAGGTACCCTACATGTCAGGAGGAAGGAAAACATTTTTACCCCCAGATACAGGGAATTTGGAACGGAGCTGGCTGTATAAACAAACCGTGTTAAATCCCTCCTTGTCATCCCAGCTACTTCTTCACCACTTACTACGCCAAGCAACACTTGGCACAATAACATGCGGCAACACCTCTCTCCTGGCAAAGCTTCAATTGCTTCTTTGTCAAAAAGGTAGCGGAGCTTCCTACCGTCTGGTTACCTCTTCAGGTCTTCATTCCCTTGTGGATGTCCCTGGACATTTACCCCTGTTGATCTGTCTTTGTCCAGTTAACGGCCAGACCCAAGCAGAGAGCTTAAGAATGTAGAGGAGAATGCGGCAACACCTCTCTCCTGGCAAAGCTTCAATTGCTTCTTTGTCAAAAAGGTAGCGGAGCTTCCTACCGTCTGGTTACCTCTTCAGGTCTTCATTCCCTTGTGGATGTCCCTGGACATTTACCCCTGTTGATCTGTCTTTGTCCAGTTAACGGCCAGACCCAAGCAGAGAGCTTAAGAATGTAGAGGAGAGTGTTTTCCTCCTCTACATATGAGCACAGAAGTAAGGTTAACCAGGCTGCTGAGAGGGTCCCAACCAATGTAACCAGGGCCCTGGGGGGCAGCCGGTCCTGGGAAATGGAGTAGGTTGACAGGGAACCATGGGCACATTGGAGTAGAGGCTTGTGGAGTCCGAAGGTCTTGGGTGCCTGGGAGCTTCAAGGAGCTGATTTGCTTCTCCAGTGGCTCCCCCAGGCTGCATGAAGTCAAGATGAGGTGACAGGTGTAAGAGAGTTTCATGAACCGTGAGGCTCCTGTAAAGAGTGAGAGACGAGGGGGTGGGGCTCTTGCCCCTTCTCTTGAAATTCCTCCTTGTCATCCCAGCTACTTCTTCACCACTTACTACGCCAAGCAACACTTGGCACAATAACACACGGCAACACCTCTCTCCTGGCAAAGCTTCAATTGCTTCTTTGTCAGAAAGGTAGCGGAGCTTCCTGCCGTCTGGTCACTTCTTCAGGTCTTCATTCCCTTGTGGATGTCCCCAGACATTTACCCCTGTTGATCTATCTTTGTCCAGTTAACGGCCAGACCCAAGCAGGGAGCTTAAGAACGTAGAGGAGAGTGTTTTCCTCCACTACATATGAGCACAGAAGTAAGATTAACCAGGCTGCTGGGAGGGTCCCAACCGATGTAGCCAATGCCCTGGGGGGCAGCCAGTCCTGGGAAATGGAGTAGGTAGACGAGGAAGCATGGGCACATTGGAGTAGAGGCTTGTGGAGTCCGAAGGTCTGGGGTGCCTGGGAGCTTCAAGGAGCTGATCTGCTTCTGCACTGGCTTCTCCAGGCTGCATGAAGTCAAGATGAGGTGACAGGTGTAGGAGGGTTTCATGAACCGTGAGGCTCCTGTAAAGAGTGAGAGACGAGGGGGTGGGGCTCTTGCCCCTTCTCTTGTCTCCTCCAGATGAAGCAAAGTGGCAGGACTTTGGGGGAAAAAAAAATTAATAAAATGTCCCTGTGTAAATCCGATCATTTCTCCTTAGGTTAAAACCCTCCAATAGGTGCCACGCCTCTACAACAGAAGCCAAGTCTCTTCCTGCCCCCCAGAGTGGTGGTGGGTGCCAAGTGACCCGGCTCTCCCCCATGGGATTCCCCTGGAAGCATCTGACTCCCCCACCCTTGCCAGCTCTCTATTCCTTAAACACAGCAAACAGCACTGCCCCTGGGCGCTGACCCTTGCTAGACCCGCAGTGTGTAACGCCCTGCTCTGAATCCTCCACACCTCACTCCTTCTTCTTGGCTCAAATGTCCTCCTTCCAGGCCTCCTCTGACCATCTAGCTGAAGTGGTCCCCACATCCCCACTCCACCCTACACCCCAGGCCAGTCTGCCTCAGTCTCTCTTTTCTTTTCTTCATGTAGCAAGTGCTGAATATCATCATCTGGAGTTACTTCATTCCAGTATTTACTTGTTTGTATCTCTTATGGGTTATAAGCATCGTCATGGAGACAGACACGACATGACTTTGGCTGACCTCTGCATCCCCAATGCCTGTTGACACTAACCTAGCTTGCACAGACCATCAACATTTGAGTGAATACATTCCTAAAGGAACATGTGAATGAATGAAATTAAAATTATCTCGCCAATGCTTGCAGCCTTAGTATATAAACTAAAAATGGAGATTTAGTAACATCTGAGCATTTTTATATCAGGCTATGTTTTGGTTTATATCAGGCTATGTTTTGGTTTATATCAGGCTATGTTTGGGCTTCCCTGGTGGCTCAGATGGTAAACAATCTGCCTGCAGAGTGGGAGACCCAGTTTCAGTCCCTGGGATGGAAAGATCACCTGGAGCAGGGCATGGCAACCCACTCCAGGATTCTTGCCTGGAGAATCCCATGGACAGAGGAATCTGGCGGGCTGCAGTTTATGGGTTCACAAAGAGTTGGACATGACTGAGTGACTGATGCTTTCACTTGCATATATTTTGTTTCTCTCTTTTGTAAAGTCACATGGCTGGTGATAGCACACAGACATTCTAGATAAGAAAAAATGAGACTCTCTCTTTAATATTTATAAAAAAATTTCAATACATGTTATGCTGTTTTTCTTTCCATGACAACCCTGCATGCTAACTGGTATTTCACCATTTTAACACATGAAAAAACAGAGACAGAGAGAGGCTGGGTAACTTGCCTGACGTTACACAGCTTAGCCATGGTAGACCCAGGCTTCTAGGGACACCCATGTTTAGAGACACTCTATGCAGTGCCTTTCTCTCTGTGAACACTAATTTCCGCTCTTCATCGTTACTTTACCTGGATGGGGCGGTGCCCCAAGATATTCAAGGCCTGGTGGGGGAAACGGATTTCGATGGATACCCGGTTGTGCCAGTTGCTGCTGTTGCTCCCTGTCTAGCGTCCAACCTTCCTCGCTTGGGTCTCAGCCCTTGCTCTTCCTTTGAAGAAGCTTCCTTTTCCCCTTGCACAGAGACATGGGCTCAGCAGCACTGCCTGCATCCTCCCAGCACAGGCATGTGATTGTCACCTGGTCATTTGACGTCACAGTAGTTGGGCCAGTTCAGGCAAGCCAGCAAGCACCAGTCTTGAGATTTTTTTCTGGAACTTTTGGGAAAAAGAATGTTCTTTTCCTGAAGGCGTTGCTTATCTGGTAAAATGGAAGTTTAAAGTTGCAGGTGACTATGCAAGAATGAGTCCCACCTCTCAATGATCTTGCATTTGCACCTGGATTAAGCCATGCCTGAAGGCGGTACTCCTTGCATTAAGGCCAATCAGCATTGGGCTTCTGATCCTTGCAACTAAGAGACTTCCAGGGAATACAAGATGTGTGGTCCTTACTATCCCATGCAATAGGAACTCACAGCAAAGGGCCTCACCATTTGGAGACCAGGAAAACCTCCTAGAGGAAAGGGCATTTGAGGTTGAACTTAAAGGATGAGTGGGGATTCTTGGGCAGATCTCTCAGTGATTGGGACAACATTGCCATGGTATTAGGTAGGCCCAGTGTTGCTTGGCCACAGAATGAGAGAGTGGGTTGGAAAGATGCACAGGGGCCCCAGAGACCCCTCACAAAGGGCTTCAAAAGGGCCAGAGAGTATGAGTTTTATTCTTCAGGCATTAAGTTCACATTCAGGAACTTTCAATAGAGGAGGCAGGGTTTCTCAATTAACCAACTCCTCTTTAGAAACCCTCCTGGAACAGGTGATCCCAGCCTCCTTCCTCCTGGAAGCCTGTCGTCTCCTCTGTGGGCGGATTGGCCGCCCCTAGCCCCACCGCCGGCTGCGGCTGAATGGCACCGGCTTAATTAAGCCATGCTGGGCAAAATTCCAGACCAGCCAAGGCTTGGGAAAACTGTGATTCTCTGAGTCTCTCATTTCTTTCAGACTCGGAAATTCTCCTCTTGCTCATTTCTACCAGGAACAAAGCGTATGACGGGCTGTTGCAGCAGGCTGCGCGAGCTGTGGGTGTGGAGTCTGAGGGCGCGGGGGCTACAGTGGTCCCTCAGGCAGTGTCCTTGGGGCTTCCTTGCCAGAGGTGACCTGAGGCTCAGAAGAGGGGGTACCCATCCAGCTGCCTTTCTCTTGACAAAGGAAAACCTTGAACAGAAGAAGCCGACTGAGCTGGAAGGAAAGGAAGCGTCAGGAGTGCCCTCAAGGTGAATGATGTCTTCAGAAGCATCTTAATTGTGCAAAAAGGCCTGGTCTCCCCCTGGCCTGGAGTGGGTGGATACTGGCGGTGAGAGTCACCTGGGAGCTGGCCGTGGGTGTCTGCACGCTCTGAGCTTAATGTCCAGAAAGAGATACCAGTGCACTGTCTTGGAATGGGGTAACAGCAGAGCCTGAAGCAAGGAAATAATGCTTGATCCTCACCCTGCGCTCATCCCACTCCACCCGACAGCTCATGGCGTTGCTGCTAGGCTGGCTCTGAACCGGCCTGCAGACTACACGCCTGCTGGACGTGGGGGCTGGTGGCCACTGTGCCCGAGAAGGAAATTGCCCACGATAGCTGGGGACTGATGAGCAAGCGAGGGCCTGTGGGCTGAGAGGGAAGATTCCACCTATGCCTGAGAGACTTGGTTGCCACTTGGGGTTTCTGAGCTTGCTGCTCCCTCTGGCCAAAGCCTCTCTTCTCCCAGAAATCCTTGTGCTCCCTGTTCTCCTCCGCCACCTTCTCCTCTTCCCCTTTCACTTTTTCCTCCCCCTTCTCCTTGCTGGCTGCTGCCTGGGGGTTGCTCTCAGCTCCTAGAGGCCACCCTCAGGTTCTTACCACATGTGCCATCCGTTGACGTTCTCACAACATACACATATGTATTTTCAAACTCACTTATTCATGCTACCTCCCCCCACTAGAACATAAATTATATGAGGGCACAGATTTATGTGGGTTTTCCCTAGCATCTAAAACAATGCTCGATACACAGTAGGAGCTTAATAAATGTCTATTGAACAAATGGCTATGGGGATTAAGAATGTACTCTAGAGACACGAGGGGCGGGGGGGTGGTTAGAATTCTGGCCTTAGCATAGGCTAGTTGTGCAGCCTGGATCCAGGTGCCCGGCCTTTGGGGGCTTGGCTTTCTTATCTATAGACGGGAGGCTGTCATCATAGGATCGTGGGAAGGATTTGCTGAGATTGCATGTGGAAAGCAGTAATCAAGGCTTGGCCCTGAATGCACACTTGGTAAACGTGAGGCACTCTGGTTATTGTTCCCTTATAGAGTGTTGGATAACTGGCCATTTTCTTATTGGAGCACTCAATGTGTGGACAAAGAAAGAAGTGTGTCAGAGTACCCAGTCGTTTGCTTAAGGTTGCATCATGAATGAGTGACCAGCAAAACTCGAACCCAGGACAAAGTTACTCTGGACTAGGCCCCAGGAGGCGGGGGTGGTAAGTGGGGAGGGAAAGGGGGAGCGATGGGGTGGCTATGAGGCTGTCACAACAGACTGGGAGAGGGCGCGGCCCAGGGAGCCTCGAGGGGACTGAGACTGCAATACAGGCCTTTCCCCACAGGGTTAGAGGGTGCAGGAGCACACCAGGACATCCTCGTAGCACTGTCTTCGAGAGTGACTAACTGCGCGTGGACGTGGCTTCCATCCAGTGTACGGGCCTCTGTCTTTGCCTGCCAGTCCCCTTCCCTCCATCCGGCCCCAGTGCCCTGGTGTTGCTTCTGGAAACCAGGCCTTCCCCACCCTCAGTCCATGTGGTTCTGACCATATCTCTCTGCTTTAGGCGTGGTCCTGGGTAGTGACTGGATCAGGATGTACCTATGACACAGTCAGTGCAGTGAGTCCTGGGACTGTTGGCTGGAACTTTTGGAAAGCAGACTCTCTTTTCTTATTAAGGTTGCTAAGTTAGTAGGATGCAAGTGGGGGCCATGTGGGATCCCCTTAATGGGAAGAGACTAAATAGAAAGCCAAAAATAAAAATAAACCAAGGAAAACAATGGAAAGAGATAAAGAGAAAAGACAAACAACTTGATAACATCATTTAATGCCCTGGAACCAGCTGTGCCTGAAGCTGCTCCTGGACTTCTCATTTGCCTAGACTGACACGTTTAATTTTTTGTTATAAGTCAATTTGTGTTGAGTTGCTGTCACTTACCATCAAGATATTTCTGATTAACACACCTGCTCCCCACTCTGACTTAGCTACTGAGCAGTTGATAGTGTGTCCAGTAGTTTAAGAACACCAGACAGAAGGAGACTCCTACCCTTCTGAGGGCCTAGCATGAGCTAAACCTTCACCAGAGCTACCTTATCCTTCCCCCAATCCTAAGAGATATTACGGCAACATCACTGAGGGAAGAACCACTGCCCAGGAAAGTGATTCCAGAGCCAGGCTGCAAAGCTGAGGTTGACATCCTGCAACTTTAGCCCTTCCAATGCAGCCTTCCATAGATGAGGGAGGAAGAGCTTTTAAAGAAGGGATTTTAAGACTGACCATGAAGAACAAAGGTGGTTCTGTTAGGCCAGGATGGGCTGGGAAACGAGATCTAAGCAGAGGTCTTGTAGCCACGCATTCCGGGAAACAAACTCAGAAGGACAATGCAGATGGTGGAGTGCAGTTTATTGCACTGGCGGCCCAAGGCAGAGTCTCCTCTCAGCCAAGGACCCTGACTGACTTTTGTGAAAACCTTATATACTTTAAGTGTACGGCTCAAGCCCACATCCCCACATTCCTTAAACCTAGCCTGAAAAGTGTTAAAGGGAGATACAATCAGGTGACAGCCATGATTCCTAATCAGAAGGGTCAGCTGGTTATACACTGTAGCCTATACCGGTTGGTGCCATACAGATTACAAAGGTGACTGCCTACATAGGGGATTAACACATTCTTTTCAGCGATGGGAAATCTTGGTATCGAATATGGTGTTTACCAGTCCAGGAGGCCAGTTTGGCTGTAGGTATGTTATCGCCATGGCTACCAGGTATACAGTCCAAAGCTCACTGAAAGTTCGAGATGGAGTTTCCTTCTTTTTCAAGATGGAGTCACCTCGGCCTGTCCCTTTCCTTCCTCAAGGAAACAACACAAAAGCCAAGCTCAAAAGCAGGACCAGTCAGAACTAGCTTAGAAAATAGCACAGAGTCCAAATTGGCAGGAGGCTAGAGCTCACGTAGGGAGTGGGTGGGAGAGACCTGGAAGCTGGAAGCCACGAACCAGATCACCAAGACATTGAAAGTCATCCAAAAGCATTTGGCCATAACCTCTGACTTCAGGGATCTTTGAAAGGTTTTGTGACTTCAGATGACAGAATACTGTGACCCCTCATGGTGAAGGGCGGGCTAGGTGAAGTGAGGCTGCATATAGATGCTTATAAATGGTCCCAGGTGAGAAAGGCCCCCACCTGGGCAGGGCACAGAGGATGCAGGTGAGGAGGAAGAAGACTGTAAAGAAACATGTCCCTGTAACTCGACAAGTGATAGATGGAAAAGGAGCCAGGGAGATCTCCAAGTTTGGAATTATTTACAGGGAACAATGAACTCATTCTTTCAACCCCAGGAAGTGGAGACTCCAGTGGGCAGCAAACACTGCGATGTCCCCAGTAGTGCTGTGAGTCTGGAGGGTAGACAGTCAGGCTAGCCATGGGTGGGCAGATGCTGAGCAGAGGCCCTCAGGAAGGTCAGGAATGTGGAATGAATTCTGGAAACTAAGGGTGTGAATGAGGCCGCAGGACCCCTGCCCCATCCCCCATCACTGCCAGGCTGAGGCACAGAGGAAGGAACCTGGGGGAATCCTGTCCTTAGGGTCAAGTAGCAAGGCCAAGCCTCCCCACCCCTCACTAATGACTACGTTTCCAGTCCGGTCCTGCTATGTGGCCTCCCTGCTGTGTGATCTTGGGCAAATAACTTTCTCTCTCTGAATCTCAGTTTCCTCCTCTGAAAAATGGGATCCAGGGCTCCTATCGCAAAGGACTGTTGTAAGAAAAGATGAGCACGCAGCACGCTCACAGCTCTTGGAAGCTCTGAGAGTTCCTTTCACTTAAACCATCACTTTTGAGGAAAGAAGGAATGCTTATTCAGGGACTGAAATTTATGTGCGGACCCGGTCAGAAAAGTGTTTTTATGGCCTCATTCCTTTGCTGCAGGGGCAAGAAAGGAGTTTTACTGTGTAAGAATATTTTCACTGAGTTCTTTTAAATCTTGTTTGTAAGACTCTGCACAGAATCACTCTGACTGTAAACAAAATTGAACAAATGACCAAAGCAATTCCCCTGGGGCCCTGGGACCTTCACTCACCTCTGCACAGTATTCATGTTTGTCTGACAGCCCGCAGAGTGCTGCTCCTGGGAACCTAAGGTCATGGAGGGTCCAGCCCACCATTCACAGGTGATGCGTGCACATCTGGTTGATAAAAAGTCACTGATTATTTGCACCACTGTTGGTTCCTGACCAGTTACCAGTCAATGTGGCTTTGACCTCCGGAGGAGCTGCTGTTTTTTCCAGCTCTGCCCATTTAATTGGCCAGTTTCAAGATGCATTCATTACTGTCATTGCAATTTCAGCCCCAAAGCAGAGGTCACAATTCCCAGTTCCCTCAGAAACCAAACTGGGGACACGGACAGTGAAGCTTGCTCGGTGAGACGCGGCAGGACTTGGTGGGGCCCCTGGCAAACTGCTGGCTGCCCTCCCACCACCCAGCAAATGAGGCAGCTCTGCCCGGTTTCTACCTGATCACTGCCATGTACAAAGTGATTCTAGTGTTGCCAGAGCTTCCCAGTTTTCTAGGGAAACCAGAGACTGGTATTATTACATGAAATTTTCTGAGTTTCCAGCAAGGCAACAAAATCTTCAGGGCACCCATTCTCAAATTTGCTCCAGACAATTGCATGATTGCTTAAATAAAAAATAATGACAGCTAGCATTTGTCTGATCACAGAATACTTTCCCAGAGGATACTGTGCTCCATCCAATGGGAATAACACTGTCTAATTGGCAGGATTATTGTGAGGACTAAATGAGATAACATGTAAAATACCAGAGGCAATGGCACCCCACTCCATTACTCTTGCCTGGAAAATCCCATGGAGTCACTAAGAGTCAGAGAAGACCGAGCGACTTCACTTTCACTTTTCACTTTCATACATTGGAGAAGGAAATGGCAACCCACTCCAGTGTTCATGCCTGGAGAATCCCAGGGACACGGGAGCCTGGTGGGCTGCCGTCTCTGGGGTCTCACAGAGTTGGACACGACTGAAGTGACTTAGCAGCAGCAGTATTGCTTCTTAACCTAAAGTAACATGGGAAATTCCTAAGCCCTTATCTGGCTCCAGGTTCTGAAACTGAAGGCTCATGACCCAGGGAAGAAGGAAGCATCCATATAGACTCAATCTTTTTTCCTTTTTTTTTTTTTTTGCTTTTTGTTTTATATTGGAGTATAGCTGATTAACTGTTGTGATAGTTTCCAATGCATAGCAGAGCAATTCTGCCATACATATGCATGTATCCATTCTCCTCCAAAACTCCCCTCCCATCCAGGCTGCCATGTAACACTGAGCAGCATTCCATGTGCTACATAGTAGGTCCTTCTTGATTATCCATTTTAAATATAGCAGGCTGCACATGTCCACCCCAAACTCCCTAATGATCCCTTCCCCCACCCTTCCCTCCATGGTAACCATACACTCATTCTCTAAGTCTTTGGGTGACTCTGACACTCTTGAATCCAGATCCTGGCCCCACTCCTTGCTGTGATCTTGAGGTTCTGACCCCCTCTCTGACTCTCAGTTTCTTCTTCTATAAAAAAGGGAATAAAATCTACCTCCTAGAACGAGCATGAAATGAAATCTCACACAGACAGCAGAGCCCCTGGCTGTTAGTAACCACACAGCAAACTTCCCCTCTCATTTTCTCTGTCCCTGGGGGAGGACCTCAAGACTTCGCTGATGGTGTGCCATGCCTGACCTTTCCCAGTTCTCACTCCTGACTCTTGGACTCTTGCTGGGGCTCAGCCTACATACCAGCACTTCGAGAAGGAGAATTTATAGCCCACAACCAGAAAGATTGCCTAGGTCAGGATCTAGAAGAGCATAAATGAGACCTGTGACCTCTAAGCCACTAGAGGTGGGGGAGGTTTGTGGGGAACCTTCAGATTCTGGCAGAAAGTCCAGAAATGGAAACTAGACTCTTCCATGCCATTGTCAATTCAGTGTAAAATTCAGGGAAGGGATACTGATGGGGTTTGTTGGCAGCAGGGTTTCATTTGTTTAAAAACCAGGAAGTTTGGTTTCATCTCTACATAGAGTCAGTGAAGGTAGAAATTTGACTTAAAACAATGGATTTCAGCCCTGGCTGCCTGCTGCAATCACCTGGGAGCTTTCAGCTCTGCTGGGTCCCAGCCCCAGAGATGCAGGTGAGGTTGGCCTGGGTGCCAGCCTGACATTGGATATTTAAATTCTAATGTCAGCCAGGTTAGTGTAATATGCAGTAAGGGCTTTGAACTACTGGAAAGGACCAGGGAGGACGAAGTAGTTTCTCACCTTCTGATATTCTGATATTCACTAAATTCCAATGGTGCTAAGATGCAATTTTCTTTTCACATTTTAACATCTCTGAAATAATCGCATCTTATAATCACCATGATGAGAAAAGACTGCCTTGTAATTTTGTTGAAAGTGTTCTTTCCATCTTAGTGATATCTGGAATAATGGTTTGCCTTATAATCGACAGTGAAATATGACCTCAAGTCTTAATTCTTCCTCACAGGGAGGCAACAAGGAAGAGCAAATTGCCACACTTGAACGCACATCAGAGTTGCCTGGAAGGCTGTTCACACAGTGGTTGGGCCACATCCCTCTGCGAGTTCAGGGTGAGGCCCGAGAATTTACATTTCTAACAGTTTCCCCAGTGGTGATGTTAACGCTGCTGGTCCTGGTCCTCATTTTGAGAATCGCTGGTTAAGTGAGCAGTCCTGATGCTGAACACTTGTGTCCTCCCCAAATATGTGCTAAATTCCGAAGCCTGGTGTGGTGGTATTAGAAGGTGGGGCCTTTGGGAGGTGACTGGGTCATGAGGGTGGGGCCATCATGAATAGAATTAGTGCCCCTATTAAAGGGACGCCAGGGATCACCTCCTGGGCCCTTTGGCCACGTGAAGTTGGCCATCTATGAACCAGAAAGCACCAAATACCAAATCTGCTAGCATCTTGGTCTTGGATTTACCAGCCTCCAGACAGTGAGAAATGTTTGTTGTCTGAGTTATCCAGCCAATGGTCTTTTTGCCATAGTAGCCTGAGACTGTGATGCCTAAGTGAGAAGATCACGGTGGCGACTGACGCAACCTTTGATAGCCTAGAGCTGGGCTAAGCCCTTTCTATGGCTGAAAACAGTCCTGACAGCAATCCCATGGCTGAAAACACCTAGTCCTGACAGCAATTCCGTAAAATTGGTGTTAACATTCCCCCATTTTGCACAGAAGAAAACTGAGTCAGTGAGTGGCTAGTACAGCCTGGAAACCGAGAACTGCGATTTGAGCCCCGGCAATTAGACTCACCTCACACTTCCACAGCCCCTGCCCTTTGTTCAGTTCAGTTCAGTCGCTCAGTTGTGTCTGACTCTTTGTGACCCCATGAACCGCAGCATGCCAGGCCTCCCTGTCTACCACCAACTCCCAGAGTTCACTCAGACTCACGTCCATTGAGTCAGTGATGCCATCCAGCCATCTCATCTTCTGTCGTCCCCTTTTCCTCCCGCCCCCAATTCCTCCTAGCATCAGAGTCTTTTCCAATGAGTCAACTCTTCGCATGAGGTGGCCAAAGTACTGGAGTTTCAGCTTTAGCATCATTCCTTCCAAAGAAATCCCAGGGTTGATCTCCTTCAGAATGGACTGGTTGGATCTCCTTGTAGTCCAAGGGACTCTCAAGAGTCTTCTCCAACACCACAGTTCAAAAGCATCAATTCTTCGGCGCTCAGCTTTCTTCACAGTAGGTGCTGCAAGAGAGCATCAGAGGGCAGACACACTGAAACCATACTCACAGAAAACTAGTCAATCTAATCACACTAGGACCACGGCCTTGTCTAACTCAATGAAACCAAGCCATGCCTGCAGGGCAACCCAAGGCGGGTGGGTCATGGTGGACAGGTCTGACAGAACGTGGTCCACTGGAGAAGGGAATGGCAAGCCACTTCAGTATTCTTGCCTTGAGAACCCCATGAACAGTATGAAAAGGCGCCCTCCCTAGCGCCGATTTTTTACAGCTCCCCTTTTTGTTGCACCCCGCCCCCCACGCCTCCCCTGCAACCTCTGTAAAACCAGACAGGGTCCTGTTTCAATATCACCAAGTGAAGGAGATTTTGTGAGGCTCACCTTTGACATCCACGCCTGAGGGACCACGCCCTCTCCCCCCCTCCTCCCATCTTCCACCTTGAGAAGTGAAGGTCAGCCCTTTGGGGCCCTCACTGTGGGGTTATTTCTCCAGGCGGTGGAAGGAGACTGCGATATCCACGTGCTGAAGCAAGATGGCCAGTTTTCCGTGCTGTTTACAAAATGTGATTCCAGTCCAGGTAGAGTTGACTATTCTTATTAAGGTTACCCGGTAGTGAGAGTGAGGAAGGGACCTGAATTGGTTTCAACGGAAGCAGATCTAGCCACTTTATTGGTGATGAAAGGGGAAGCCAAATTTCCTGAGTTTGGGGATTTTAAAACTTTGTTTTAAGGAATTGTCAGCTCGGAGGTTGAAAATCGCCCCTTGGTGAGAGGAGCTCCTGCAAAAAATGCCAGCACGCCAGGGGCCACCCAAGGGTTTAAGTAAGATGCAGAGAATCAGCCTGTAACTGTTTGGAGCCTGTCTTAGCCCTCTTAAATAAGCAGAGCGGGGACAAATGCCGCTGAGAATTCCAGGCCCGAACCGGGTTACTTCTGTGCGCAGATTCCGCCGAGGACGTGCGCAAGTTGTGCCCAGACTGCCCCCTGCTGGCCCCGCTCAACGACAGCCGGGTGGTGCACGCAGCAGAGGTCGCGCTGGCTACCTTCAATGCCCAGAATAACGGCTCCTACTTTCAGCTGGTGGAAATTTCTCGGGCTCAATTTGTGGTAAGACTGAGACCCTGCTGACAGGTTGGGCAGGTTGGTGGCACTTTGCGGTGTGAACGTGGTGAAGCAAGTGTGAGGGAGGGAGCAGGGGCAGCCACAGGAAGTCAAGGAGGGTGGTGGGAGAAAAGGGAAAGAAGGGGTCCTGAGTGTCCTGGACCCAGAGCACCCTCACCGCACCCTCCACCTAAGCCACTTCAACATAAAATAGAGTCTGCGTGTCTGTTCAGGCGGTGTTCCTCGGGTTTAGTTAACACCAGGGTGGGAGTTCCCATTTTATCCAGAAGCACACACTGTAAATTCATGGGTCTCCACATCACCATCACCTATCACCACCGAACATCTGCTCTTGTAAGTGTCAACTCTTGTAATTGATACTTACAAAGGCATGGACATACTTATATATAATGGCAGAATCTTAAAATGCCGTGGAATCATTGAAAAACAACAACTAATTGTTCTGTGGTTAGGTTAGCACATTTGAACACAATATAATTCTAATATTTAAAAAAAAACTTGTATTCTGGATGCCAGCCATGGCATACTTGGAAATACACTGTAGGTAGTAATTCTATTAGCCAGAATATGTGATTCTAGAGCCTCCACCCCAGACTATAACGAATAAGAGATATTTTATTAAGTGTCCTTATGCTCCAGGAACAATGAGATAGGAAAGCATAAGTATCTTCTGCACTTCCAGTTATCTTTTTCATTTGATCCTGTTATCTAAAATATGTGGGAGAGAAATTACTTTCCCACCCCATCTTGGAATAACCTGAACCTTGGGTCTCAAAGTGCAACCCCAATACGGAAATTGTCAGGAGGCAAGGTTCCTACCCAGATCAGTGTCAGGTCAGCCCTCTGGGTTCCTGCTTTCTACCTGAAAACTTGCCTCTTCTCTGGAAGGATGGGCAGTGGATACCTGCACCTACTTCTGGGAACACCCAAACCCCAGCTTCTGTGTGCAAGCCCTTAAAACCCAATGCCCCCATGTGAGCCCTGTGTAAGCCAGGGGCATGTTTCCTGGCCACACAGTGCGATCTACATGAATGGTGCTCCCTGGACTACATAGTACCGTGGCCCTCACTACTTCCCGCTGGGCTCTCCTTCCCTGCCTTTCTCATGCTGTCATGTTGCTTCATGAAATTTTTCATATATCTTCATCAGCCTCTTCCAGTTTCTGTCTCTGTGGAGTTTGCAGTGGCTGCTACTGACTGTATTGCTAAAGATGTCGTAGATCCAACCAAATGCAACCTACTGGCAGAAAAGGTGAGTGGGCCAGGCAAAGCTGGTCATGGAACAGAACATTCTTAGAGCAAGTTTATATCTTGGGGCTGTGGAAAGAGATAATGCAAAATACCCATGCCCTATGAGGCTGGGTCATGCCAGGTCATCCCTTGGGGTGTCATCTCCTCTGCTTAAGAGCTATCACCAAATCATCTCATCTGCTGGAGGCCCCTGGAGTTAGAGAGGCTATTTCCTAAGTAATATGAGTCATATCAGGCTGCTGGCAGTATAAAATATAGATTTTCTAGGTATACCTCAGATATGCAACCTAAGTCCTTAAGCCAGTGATGTCTACTTCTAGGAATGTAGCCTAAAGAGATCAACAGTTTGACAAAATATATCTATAAACATGATTTATGACATATTCAAAATGACCCCAAACACCTGAATGTCCAACAGGAGGGAATTGTTGAATAAAATATGACATGTTAGTAAATAGAAAAATATAGTCACAGAAATTATGCTTTCAAAGAATAATGAATGATAAAAGAGAACGCTATCATTCTAGCATGTGAAAACCACAGTCTCCAAAATGGTATAGTCACAATCATGTCAACCGTCAAATGATATCTAATAGTATTTAAAAATAAAGAAATACATAGATGTTAACAGAAGTTCTTCTGGGTCACCACAATTTCTGAGATTATGGGTGAGCTCTCTCACTCCCAAAACATTTCTGTATTTTCTACATTCTATAAAAAATATAAGCAGAAAGCCTAAACTTTAGGGGGAAAGTTTTTTTTAAAAAACAAAACAAAAAGACAGGAATTAAGAATTTAAGCGTTTCACCCTGGATTGAGTGTAAGTGGAACTGGGTGAGAAGTCCACTTTTTGAACCTGTTGAGATAACTCCTCTCTTTCTGTGGGCAGCAATATGGCTTCTGTAAAGCCTCAGTTATCCAGAAAGCTGCTGGTGGGGAAGACGTCGCGGTGACTTGCACGTTGTTCCAAACGCAGGTAAGGGCCCCACATCGGCCTGCTTTTCAGAGTCCAATGACCCCTTTGGATTTCTGCCATGCAGTAGTAATTAGGGCATGAGCTGCCTGTTCTTCTGAGCCCCACAACATAGATAGTGCCAGGAATGTGAAATCATCAGTCAATGAAAGGTTTCAGTCATGCCCTCCCCTTCCAGGAACTGGTACTTATAGGGCAGAACCACCCCCAGGTGCTGTTGGCAAGGTCATGTTTCTAGTTGCCGGCCCGGGGAGTGAGGGGGTGTGCGGGAGTGGTTTTCTGAGTTGCAGAGACTAGGTGGGTAGATCTGCCTGCTAGCTCCCTGTAACTGCAGGTGTAGATGAAAAAGAGGGTGAAGCTGCTGGTGAAAGGTAGCCGTAAGGTGGGGTTCTTTTGCTCATGAAACGTGAGTGTAAGTCTACCAACCCCAAAACAGCTGGTGAGAAAGGGAATGGCGCAAGCCAGTTACCCCTCCCCTGGAACCCTGATGACCATCCTTTGTACCTAGGTAGTTCTTCTTTGCCAGATTCCTTACAAATAAAAATTATTACTGTGAGAGTATTGGGTGGGGATTTCCCCTGGAAGGAGGAGAAAGGCAGCTGACCCAAAGAAACGCTCCTCTCTCCTCCAGCCTGTGATTCCGCAGCCCCAGCCCGAAGGCACAGAAGCTGGGGCCCCAAGCGCTGTTCCGGACGCAGCTGCGCCTGCGCCTTCTGCAGCCGGCCCGCCTGTGGCCTCCGTGGTGGCGGGGCCAAGCGTGGTAGCAGTTCCCCTGCCGCTGCACCGAGCACACTACGACTTGCGCCACACTTTCTCCGGTGTGGCCTCAGTCTGTCTCTTATACACATCTAGATGTGTATAAGAGACAGGGCAGTGAGTGAGTGCTGCTGCCACAAGTCAAGGCATGTCCACAAGTGCCTGCAAACCAGAAGAAGCTGGGCTCTGAGAACGCAGAGCACGGAACAGATCCTCCATCACAGCCTGAGCTGCAACCAGCCCTGCCAACACCTTGATTGTGGACTTCCAGACTCCAGGACTGACAGATGGTAAATTTTTGGTGTTTAAACTGCCCAGTCTGTGGTACCAGTATCCCTAGCGGACTAACCATGTGACTGTGTTGTAGCAGACAAAATGTGATGGAAAGCTATGTGTGTTGTAGACTGCCCTTGCCCCTAGAAACTTCCTGCATGTCCCCTCTCCCGCCATCCTCCCCCTGGATGTGGACACAGTGACTTGGAATCACCATCCTGACGGTGCCATGGCTCCATTGGCCTGGGTCTCTGCATGGTCACGTGGAGCCCAGCCGGCACCTCCATTAGTAACTGGATCTGATATGGTAGAGGAATAGACTTTTATTTCTCAAACCCCTGAGATTTAGGGGTTTGTCTGACAGCCTAATTTAAAGTATCCGTCCCTCAAAAAAGGAACCCTCCTATACTATTGGTGGGAATGTCAATTGGCCCAACCACTATGGAGAACAACATTGGAAAGTCCTTAAAGAAAACAAAACCAGAGTGATCATGTGACCCAGTAACCCCACTCCTGGGCGTATTCCTAGAGAAAACACTGATTTGAAAAGACATGTCATAGCAGCACTATTTACAAAAGCCAAGACGTGGAAGCAATCTAAATCTCCCTCAACAGATGAATGGATAAAGGAGATGCGGCATATATACAATGGAATATTACTCAACTTGAAACAAGAATAAAATAATGCTACTTGCAGCCACATGAATGGACTGAGAGATTATCACCGTAAGTGAAGTAAGTCAGACGGAGACAAATATTATACGATATCACTTATATCCCCCCCAAAATGGAATCTCAAGCAAAATAGTACAAATGAACTTACAAAGCAGAAATAGATTCACAGACATATAGAGTAAACTTATGGTTAGCAAAAAGGAAAGGGGGGAGGGATAAATTAGGAGTTTGGGATTAACATACACGCTTTGTTGTTGTTCAATTGCTAAGTCATTATCTGACTCTGCGACCACATGGACTGCAGCACGCCGGGGTTCCCTGTATTTCACTATCTCCTGGAGTTTGCTCAAACTCCTGTCCATTAAGTATATATACATACATATCTACAAAATTGATACCAACAAGGACATACTGTATAGCAGGGGGAACTCAACTCAGTATATTGTAATATCCTATATTGAAGAAGAATATGAAAGTGAATATATCTATGTATTGAATATAACATATATATTGAATATTCAATAAAACTGAATATATATAACACATATATTGAATATAACTAAATTTGCTGTATACATAAAACCAACACAACATTGTAAATCAATTATATTTCAATAAAAAGTAAAGTAGCCGCTCCTCCTTTTCCTTCATAGCATTTAGTGAGATGCTCAACCACGTTTTGGGTTTGCTCACTTGTCTATATTCTGTTTCTGCCACTTGATCCTAACTTTGCTTTGTTAACTGTTGTTAGTTCAGTGCACTGCAAAGTGCCTGGGGCCTAGCAAGTCCTGCTTATGTGCTTCTGGTTGGAATTCTGTGTCTGGTGGGAGGAAAGGACTGTGACATAAAATGATCAGGGTGTAAACAGGTCTGGAGGAACAATGGCTTTGGGGAAAAGAACAGAAGAGCAGAAAAACCTTAGAGAGGGGGTGACCCCTGAGTGGGTTTATGGAGAAGCTGGGTAGAGGCAGGGGGCATGTGTGGCTATGGGTGGATGCAGAAACCTTCTGAGGCACAGCTCAGGTGATGGTGGGAACAGCACAGAGCCTGTATGTTCTGCAGCTGAAAGCTGCATTGCCGGCCACGTGTGGGCAGAGGTAACTCCGGGGGGAGCAGCTGCACAAGGCTGCAGGAGGTGGACCATGTGAGAGCTTGGAAAGCTCAGATAAATTTTCACTTAACTCCACCACTTTGAAAATTCTCAGACCACACTCCACAGAAAGAGATCCCATTCTACACCGCAATCCATGTCTGAATATAATAAAAATAAGCCTTAATACATGATACTGGCCTTTATATTGGGTTGGCCAAAAAGTTCATTTGGGTTTCTTGTACTATTCGAATGAACTTTTTGGCCCATCCAATAAGATGTGTATAAGAGACAGGGCAGTGAGTGAGTGCTGCTGCCACAAGTCAAGGCATGTCCACAAGTGCCTGCAAACCAGAAGAAGCTGGGCTCTGAGAACGCAGAGCACGGAACAGATCCTCCATCACAGCCTGAGCTGCAACCAGCCCTGCCAACACCTTGATTGTGGACTTCCAGACTCCAGGACTGACAGATGGTAAATTTTTGGTGTTTAAACTGCCCAGTCTGTGGTACCAGTATCCCTAGCGGACTAACCATGTGACTGTGTTGTAGCAGACAAAATGTGATGGAAAGCTATGTGTGTTGTAGACTGCCCTTGCCCCTAGAAACTTCCTGCATGTCCCCTCTCCCGCCATCCTCCCCCTGGATGTGGACACAGTGACTTGGAATCACCATCCTGACGGTGCCATGGCTCCATTGGCCTGGGTCTCTGCATGGTCACGTGGAGCCCAGCCGGCACCTCCATTAGTAACTGGATCTGATATGGTAGAGGAATAGACTTTTATTTCTCAAACCCCTGAGATTTAGGGGTTTGTCTGACAGCCTAATTTAAAGTATCCGTCCCTCAAAAAAGGAACCCTCCTATACTATTGGTGGGAATGTCAATTGGCCCAACCACTATGGAGAACAACATTGGAAAGTCCTTAAAGAAAACAAAACCAGAGTGATCATGTGACCCAGTAACCCCACTCCTGGGCGTATTCCTAGAGAAAACACTGATTTGAAAAGACATGTCATAGCAGCACTATTTACAAAAGCCAAGACGTGGAAGCAATCTAAATCTCCCTCAACAGATGAATGGATAAAGGAGATGCGGCATATATACAATGGAATATTACTCAACTTGAAACAAGAATAAAATAATGCTACTTGCAGCCACATGAATGGACTGAGAGATTATCACCGTAAGTGAAGTAAGTCAGACGGAGACAAATATTATACGATATCACTTATATCCCCCCCAAAATGGAATCTCAAGCAAAATAGTACAAATGAACTTACAAAGCAGAAATAGATTCACAGACATATAGAGTAAACTTATGGTTAGCAAAAAGGAAAGGGGGGAGGGATAAATTAGGAGTTTGGGATTAACATACACGCTTTGTTGTTGTTCAATTGCTAAGTCATTATCTGACTCTGCGACCACATGGACTGCAGCACGCCGGGGTTCCCTGTATTTCACTATCTCCTGGAGTTTGCTCAAACTCCTGTCCATTAAGTATATATACATACATATCTACAAAATTGATACCAACAAGGACATACTGTATAGCAGGGGGAACTCAACTCAGTATATTGTAATATCCTATATTGAAGAAGAATATGAAAGTGAATATATCTATGTATTGAATATAACATATATATTGAATATTCAATAAAACTGAATATATATAACACATATATTGAATATAACTAAATTTGCTGTATACATAAAACCAACACAACATTGTAAATCAATTATATTTCAATAAAAAGTAAAGTAGCCGCTCCTCCTTTTCCTTCATAGCATTTAGTGAGATGCTCAACCACGTTTTGGGTTTGCTCACTTGTCTATATTCTGTTTCTGCCACTTGATCCTAACTTTGCTTTGTTAACTGTTGTTAGTTCAGTGCACTGCAAAGTGCCTGGGGCCTAGCAAGTCCTGCTTATGTGCTTCTGGTTGGAATTCTGTGTCTGGTGGGAGGAAAGGACTGTGACATAAAATGATCAGGGTGTAAACAGGTCTGGAGGAACAATGGCTTTGGGGAAAAGAACAGAAGAGCAGAAAAACCTTAGAGAGGGGGTGACCCCTGAGTGGGTTTATGGAGAAGCTGGGTAGAGGCAGGGGGCATGTGTGGCTGCGGGTGGATGCAGAAACCTTCTGAGGCACAGCTCAGGTGATGGTGGGAACAGCACAGAGCCTGTATGTTCTGCAGCTGAAAGCTGCATTGCCGGCCACGTGTGGGCAGAGGTAACTCCGGGGGGAGCAGCTGCACAAGGCTGCAGGAGGTGGACCATGTGAGAGCTTGGAAAGCTCAGATAAATTTTCACTTAACTCCACCACTTTGAAAATTCTCAGACCACACTCCACAGAAAGAGATCCCATTCTACACCGCAATCCATGTCTGAATATAATAAAAATAAGCCTTAATACATGATACTGGCCTTTATATTGGGTTGGCCAAAAAGTTCATTTGGGTTTCTTGTACTATTCGAATGAACTTTTTGGCCCATCCAATAATTTTTAAAAATCTTGTGTTTCTTGTTAGACCCCAAACCATTTTAAAGGGCTGATCTCTTATGCTAAATGGATTTCGGAGTGACTACTGGGTGACCCAGACTTTATACCTCTCCCGTTTCTGGCCACAGAACGACTTTCGCTGGGCTCTGAGCCAGCAGGGGGAGGGGATGAGAGGGTAGCAGGGCAGCCAGTCCAGCAGCAGGAGGGGCAGCCTGGGTGAGGGGCATCTGCCCAGGACAGCAGATGCAGAAGCCGGGCCAGTGCGTGAGATCCTGGGAGCACTGGGTGCCTGCAGATTCGCAGGAAGCCCAGTGCTGGACTTGGTCCCGGCTCTTTCTAAGTGGTTGGCTGAGCACTGTGGGGAGAGTCCCAGGCCCTGTGCTCCCCTGAGGAGCCTCGCTGACTGAGGCTTGGATGGCTTCTTTGGCAGAGAGGATTTGCTGAGGGGCGATGAGTGAGGGCCAGAGGTGTGGGGAGAAGCAGGGCGCGTGCACACATCAACCTCGGGAATGAGTGGGAACACTCAGGCCCCAGCATCAGGTGCCTGGCAAACCCTCAACACAAAGCAGGGCTGGGGCGTGTGCATGTGTGTGTGCAAACGTGTGTGAAAGATCTGTGTGTGGGTAAATGTGTGCGTGCACGAGGGGTCTGAGTGTCTGTGTCCTCACGTGAGTGAAGTGGAATAGCGGTCCCTTCCCTACGGTGATTTTCTGAGTGAGGCTCTTGCAAGTAAGGTGTGGAGACCTTAGATGACAGTGGGGAAGAGCAGAGAGCCTGTATGTTCTGCAGCTGAAAACTGGAGTGCCAGCCACGTGTGGGCAGAGGACACAGGGCCAGTGTCCTAAACGTGAATCACAGCTGCCAGTTTCAGAAATAGGGAAGCTCTGAGCTTTACTTCACTCCTACTGGGACCCCTTGGGCTGACGCCTGAGGCAATTTACCTCCTTCTAAGCCTCTCCCATTGTGGCTGTTCAGCTGTTAAGTCATGTCTGACTGTTTGCAATCCCACAGACTGCAGCATGCCAGGCTTCCCTGTCCTTCACTTTCTTCAGGATTTTGCTCAAACTCATGTCCATGGAGTCAGTGATGCCATCCAGCCATCTCATACTCTGCTGCCCCCTTCTCCTCCTGCCCTCAATCTTTCCCAGAATCAGAGTCTTTTCCAATGAGTAGGCTCTTTACATGAGGTGACCAAAGTATTGAAGCTTCAGCTTCAGCATCAATCCTTCAGTGAATATCCCACTGTGGAGGCTGCAACTTTAACAATTTGTCACCCTACACACCTTTCCCCACCGTTCCCTGGGGGCTCTGTCTCCACTCTGGAGACTGATGGGGCTTGGGTAATAGACCTCCGGAATAAGGGCTCCCAGACATGGCCTACTTTCCCAGACATGGCCTCTCTGAGTCTCTATGTCTGTATCTGTCCAATGGACACAAACCACGCCTCCTTTGCAGGATGAATTTGTGAAGAGCTGGTGAATTACACACTGGGAAGGGCTTGGTCATCTGTAAAGAGGCTCAGGCGGTGACAGGATACCTGGAGATGGCAGAGATGACAACATTTCAGACAAGCACCTGCCAAAGTCCTGGCAGACAGCTGGGAACTTAAATCAACCTGGCCTTCTCCAGATGCTGTGGGTGGGCTTAGGAGGCCACAGGCTGTAAAGAGAATCCCTCGTTCCTTCACTTCTCTGCTGATATTTGGGTTTGGATGTGATCAGAACCACGAGGGCAGAGGTTGCTCCAGAGGGCCCTGGGTCCTCCCAGACAGTAGCTCCAGCCCCCTAGTGCCTCCTTTGCCTCCAACAGAGCCCAAGGCAGGACTTGAAGCAGCATCTCCACCACCCCACCCCCAATCTCTGCAGCCAACCCCGCTCCCTGAGCAACGGAGAATAAATCCGCAGCCTTCAAGAGCTAGAATCCTCCAGTTCTTGCTGGCACCCAGTTCCCATGGCAACCCAAAGCTCTCCTTTGCCACCTTCAGGAATGTCATTAGGCTGTGAGGGGGAGGCGGTAAGCAAAGGGAGGGTGTCAGGATGCAGCCTCCTCTAAGAGGACTGCTCTGCAGGGCAGAGGCTCCTTTTGTAGCAGTCTTTTTCTCTCCTCTTAAATAAAATATACAAACCGTCTCATTATATCGAACCAACTGAGTTTTTTCTTTTCCAAGGGGAAAAACAAAATTAATAAAATGTACTTCAGTGCCCCATCAAGGAACCAGAAAATAGATGATCATGTCTCAAGGAGAACAGCATGATCTAACAATAGGGACCTCACATGCGCCATCACCTTGAACCCTCCCCACCACCTCTTTTCCCAACGTAGACACTGAGCTTGAGAAAGACGAACAGCCCTCTCAGGTCGCTGGCCAATAAGGGGAGGGGCAGGGATGTGAGCCCATGTCAAAGCCCTGCTCGACACGGATGTGCCTGCCAGCGTGCTCTCCTGGGAAACAGTAATCACGTCATCAGTGCCAGATTTAAGAGCCAGCTGCTGCTGCTGCTGCTGCTGCTAAGTTGCTTCAGTCGTGTCCAACTCTGTGCGACCCCATAGATGG